>JAHREE010000422.1:4490214-4549757 GCA_033628505.1 Tringa tobata | reverse complement strand
AAAATATGTTTTATATATATATAAAAAAAACCAGTCAGTAATAAAAATCAATCAAATAAAGAAATGAAAAAAAATCTGTAATAATCATATTTACTTTAAAGGGGGACTACAAAAAAAGGAGAGTTAGTTGAAAAAACATCAGGAGTATGTAACATCATAAATTGTTTGCAAGTAGCAATAGAGAGTATTTTAAAACAATATACGAGAAGCTCAAGATAAACAAACAAACAAACAAAAAAACAAAAATCCACCTCCAAATAGATCAGAAAAAAAAACTCAGCAGAGTTAAACAGTAAAGAAGTTTACTGGAAGTGAAAAATCCTTCAGAAAAATGGAATTTGTATCTACTTAAGAAAAATAGAAAAGCGTATAAGCCTCAGGAACCTGAATATAGAATTGTAATAAGACAAGCAGAAAAGATTTTGAAGAACAACTTGTTAAAGGCATAGAAGCTAGTCATAAAACGTAACAGAAGCAGGTAGTTTGTGAGTGATCACCATTGGTTGATCAATGTGCTTAAAATACCATTCAGAAAGCACAATGTCAGCCGACATGTATGGGAAATAGGCCTAAAGAACTGTCTCAGACCGACTGGACAATGATAGACGTTTCAGAACAAAAGAGTAAATTGAATATTAACAGTTTTCTAGGGTCTGTAATGTGAGATTGCTCAATTAATAGCAGAGTCATATCCCATCCTTTAATTTTTTTCTATAGCAGAGAAATGGGAGGTTGGAAATCTACTAGTAGTTGTTAGTTGGGGTTTCAGAGTGATAAGGTGAATGACTGACCAGTAATGTGAATAGAGGAGTTTTGGAAAAATTAAAATGAAAAGAAGAAAATCATGACAGCAGTAAATATGACATGCCTGGGAAACGTCAACATAATTTCTGTATAGAGAAGCTGTGTTTCAGAAGGCATTCTTTGTAGATGCCTAAAAGAATGTGGAAAGCAATGATCCAATCTGCGCAGCACTGTTCGATTTCCAAAAGCCATTAGCATGATCCTTCACAAAAGCCTCTTAGAGAAACTGAGCTGTCTGGGTAAGAGGGAAGGTCCTCTTATGAATTAATACTCAGCATAAGATAGGAAACAAAAGGTAGGAATAAACAGTTAGTCTTCACAATGGAGAAAGATTACTAGAGAACCTGTGCTATTCAGCATATTCAAAAATGATCTGGAAAAGGAGGTAAATAGAGAGGTAAAAAAGGCTGTGGATGATACAAAATTATGCAGGATACTTAAATCTAAAGCTGACTGTGAGGACTTGCAGAAGGAGCTCATGGCACTGAGTGAATAGGTAATAAAATGGAAGATGAAATTCAATGTTGATAAGTGCACATAGGGAAAAAATAACCCTAACTACACATACACAATGATGGGCTGTAAATAAGCTATTACCACTCAGGAAAGTGATCTTAGAGTTACTGTGGATAGTTGTCTGAAAACATCAACTCAGTGCTCAGTGGCAGTCAAAAAGCCAATTGAATTGTAGGAATTGTTAGGAAAGGAAAAGAGAACAAAACAGAAATCATTTTTATGCTACTATGTAAATGCACGCTGTGCTTGCATCTCGAATGCTGTGTACAGTTTCAGCTACTCCAACTTGAAAAAGATTATAGCAGGACTTGGAAAGATACAGAAATACAGAAAAACACAAAAAAGATAATTGGAAGTATGGCCTGTCTCTTCTATGAGAGCAGACTGAGCTGACTTAGACATGGGTAAGCAATGAGGCAGATACTGAGTGGGTGAACAGGGTTACATACAAATTACAGAGGTACCAGTGAAATGATTAAGCAACATGTTCAAGCAAAAGGAGTTGCTTTTTTGCGTGTGGCATGCAAATAAACTTTGACCTCTTGACCTCTTTGCCACAAGATGAGGTTGAGGAGCAATTGATATAAATACATTTTTATAAATAGATTTTAAAAATTAACAAATCCAGTGGTCTGAAAGCAAAGCACAATTCAGAAAAACCCTAGTGCATTTGCTGTGCAGGCAGGTGATATATCAGGGAATGGACTGCTTCATATAGGTGCTGAGTTCCTATAGTTGTCCCTGAGCAGTCACTACAGGATGACGTTGGAAATAAGAAAACCAACTTAATGGACCATTGGTCTGAGTCTGAATCACTCTTACATTAAAGGAGACAGAAATTGCTTCCCCTAAGGATGGTCTGCAGCATGGTGGTTAAGACACTGTGATGGAAATTAGAAATTGTGGGTTGAAAACCCTCTAAGGAGAGAAAGGTCTGGACTGTGCTCCTCAGGTACAGGACCAAAGACATCCATCAGTACCATCAAAAGGACTTAGCACTGTTTGGCCTCCCTTGTGGAGAACTGGAGATTAATGACCCTGCTAAATCTGGGATACAACTAAATATAGCTAAGAAAGTGGTGCCTTTCCCCACCGTCCATAAAGGATGCTTACAGGGAATCCACAAATCTTAGACGTGTAGAAATTGATGGAGAAAGGCAGCCTGCATTGCTACCTGAATTTTGGGTTCTATGTGGACCAGCAGGCTACCTGCATCTTTTTGAGGACAGCACTGCAATCCATGGAAAAATGAAACACACCAGAGCATGGACCTCCTTCTTTTGGTTTAATACAGGCAGCAGAAGTGGGCTGCTATCCTACCTCTAGCTCAGCAAACAGATAGAACATGCATCTCCCTGACCCATATTTAACAGCAGAGGAGTGTCGGGATACAGATTCCTCCACTTTTCCAGGATCTGGATACAGTTCTGCTGTGTTCCCAGGCCCCTGCTTGCCATCCCTGCCTGCCCTTCCCCTTCTTTCTCTGCCCCATCTGACTCCCTGCCTCCAACCTAACCTTCCTCAACATACAGAAAATTGTCCCCTCTTATATTAACTGAGCTGCCAACTCCTCCTCCAGATTGGAGGGGAAAATAAAAGCTTGAACAAAACAAAAGAAAGAAAAAGAAAGAGAGAAAGCTAAACAGGCTTCACCTTTTTCACAATGTCAGAGCACGAGGAGAATCAGCATCGAAATCACAGGAGGCCACATTAACAAGAACAGTGTCTTACCATCATATCTCTGTGTCTTCTTTACATTTAAACCGATCAGAATTTTTCTTTGCACAAAATCCTGTCTCCAACCCCAGTAGCAGCATGATCAGAAAGATGTAGATGTGCCTTGCCTGAACCTTCCCTTTTAAGATTTCATCTATTCTTCTTAACCTGTTGGACCTCCTGCCAAAACTGCATGTGAAGCTCCACCAGAGACAAAATATGCATACAGTTTCCCTGCAAAGCTGGCAGTCTCAGGGTACAAATAAGCAGTGTTAAAAAAAAACACCAAACAAACAGGAGTGTGGATTTGCCTTTGCATGCTCCTGCAAGACAGCGTGCAGGCTCAGCTACTGTTTTGCAAGAATAGCTTTCATATATAATATAAGATCAGAGATCTCTGGGGATAAGTTACGCCTCATTACATTTTCAATACCATGATCCCTCTGAGACACTACCTTATAGTGTCTTGAATAGCCCTAGTGTTTAAGTTCAACAGTGTTGCCTGGTAGGCCACTTCACACATTTATGTTCTTTTGAATAGAAAAGTGTTTCCTCACATCTCCTCTGAATGCCTTTTTTTTTTTTAATTTCCATTTTTACTTCCTTTGCTCTATTATCTGTGCATGGCTGAAAATAATAACTTGGCTTGACATGCTCTGTATCATTTAGATTTTAAACTTCCCCCTCACTCTTCCTAATTCTAGGCTACTGTAGATTTACAGGGTTTTTTATCCTGCATTCATATCATAGTTCATTTCTCAGTAGTAATAGAATTGGTTTTCTTATCCCTGTTTTGAAGTATTACAAAATTCTTATGCTGCAGTGGCCAAAACCACAAAATAATAGTTCAGCGGTGAGCACACTAGAATCATAACATTGCACTCAGGTATTTTCTTTTTTTTCCTATACTGTTCCTTGCCCTTCATGAAACTGGAAATAAGCCTGTTTCCTACGGATGTAATTTAAAAACAAATAAAACTTTTATGTTAGGAAATATAGTTTTGAACAGATATGCAAAAAAAAAAAAAAGCCAACATCTAGGAACGTGCGTTTATATTGTGATTTTATGATCACATCCTACACCTATGTGGTGCTTTGGATCTAATACAGACCATAAAAGATGCATAAGGGCTTATTTTCCATTCTGTTGAAGCCTATGATTGATGAGGTACCACGCTTCTAATAGTGGTCTCAGGAGCAGGGAGAAACACACTGAGCTCTGGCTCCATCTCCTCCCCGTCCATCCTCTCGGCAGCCCCATGCAGCCACCCTGCCTGCTGGCAGCCCCGGCTGTACCGCACACCCAGCCAGCAGGACCCACTGCCCTGCCAAGGGCTCACTTGCAGCTGGAGAGACGACAGATCTGCCTTAGTCACAGCCAGGGAACGTAGACATTTCAGTCATAGCCCTGTCTAAGAGCAGAGCTGTGGGTTGGTCTCTTCTCCCGAATCACAGGTGATAGGACAAGAGGAAATGGCCTCAAGATGTGCCAGGGGAGGTTTAGAATGGATATTTGGAAAAATTTCTTCACTGAAACAGTTATCAAACATTGGAACAGGCTGCCCAGGGAAGTGGTTGAGTCACCATCCCTGGAAGTATTTAAAAGACAGGTAGATGTGGTGCTGAGGGACATGGTATAGCAATGGTTTTGGCAGTGTTGGGTTAACGGTTGGACTAGAAGATCTTAAAGGTCCTTCCAACCTAGACAATTCTATGACTCTATCTACAGAGTAATTGTGCTGAGGTCTTTAAAAGTCACCTCTGCTGGGATACGTTCTGCCTTGAAAAAACCTCCTGTGCTTTAATCACCGCTTACTACGCTAATATTAATCACGTTTTCTTGCCTTCTTCCTTATCTGTCTGTTCTATCCATCTCGTTCCTCAACTCCAAGATAAAATCTTAAGCTCTTTTGGGGAAGATGTCACCTTTCGTGCACACTGTCTAGAATTACAGAGCCCCAAATCCTTGATTTGGATCACTAGTGAGTAAGAGTATGTGAATGACACGCGCAATCAATAAAGCTAGATAGACTTAAGGGAAAACATTTCTCCCTTAAACTTAAAAGAATGTCTGGGCAGTAGTTTGGATGGATTAATCACAAAAAACCCCACCAAAAAAAAACCAAACCAGTTTCGAACTATGCTGAAACTAAACATTAATTTAGCAAATATTTCCAACTCAGCTAAAAACAGACACTGTCTTCTGAAAATGTCAATATAATTCCTTTTAATGTTCCCTAAATGTTTTGCTGTTTCAGGCCAGATTAACTATAGGTTCTAGATGGCTTTCACAAGGCCAGTAAAGACTGGATAAAGAAGTCTTTATATGCTCTACTACACTATTAAGGCACCCATTTTAACTGCCTCTCATTCTGAATCAATGAGCTTTCCCACTTACCACCTTCATGATTAAATGCAAGTCAAAATTGAGATTGGGATTTTCTCAATCTCTCCAATTCTATTTACTGTAAAGTATTTATTCCATGAAGCAAGGAATGGAATGATTCTCCTCTTTCCACTGTTCCTCTTCCCACAGAATCAATTCATTGAAAATTTATTTTCACTTTCGGATCAATGTAAAGATTAAAATGTATTGGTTTGGTTTGATTTGAGCAATGAACTAAAATACAACTCCCATTTCACTGCAGAATACTAGCCATGTTTTAAAGGAGTAAAATACCCCCGTCAAAATTAGAACCATATCCTGAAAAGTCATTAATCCATAGGTTTTTATATATATATACATACACACAGATCCAGAACAGGTGTCAGTTAGTGAGATAGCTGGTAGGCCAAGTAGAATGGATGAGGTTTTAATAAATTATTTTAAAGGAGAGAGAGCATTAATAATAAAAGGACTGAATCTCTGTTAAGATCATATAAAATTAAGTGTTCCTACAACTTGCTAAACCCTCTTGCTCCACTGTCAATCAGCTTGAAGACATTCACTTAGACAACAAGAAAAACAATTAAGTTGCATTTGGACTAAAAAACATCTCAAGTCCATGCCTGTAATATACTTCATAATTTGTTTGATGTATCACATGATGGTTGCATGTTTCAATAAAATTGCAGTTACAGAGTAGGTCTCATCTCTTCTCCAAAAGTCCTGTAAACACAATACATTTCAGAAATGGTTTGCTTCTATAGGGTCAGTCAGAAAGATGACTCTGTCAATGGAGTAAATGTGAGGCTGCTTTTGACCTTAATCTGAGGGCAGTAAAATGTATTTTCATTCTTCTTTTTAAAGTGGTACATGGAAACAGTTTAGAAAAAAAATGGAGGGAAAAAAAAAGTTAGGTATAGTTTGAAAGCAGAGGGGTTTTTGTTGGTGTTTTAAATTCATCAAATAACTGCACTACTTGGAAAAAAAACCAAACAGGTTTTAAAGCACTCTAAGCTTTTCCAGTTTTGAACCAGAAAAACCTTCCTTCCAGCTAAATATAGGTAGAGAACAACTGCTTTAAGTTTAACTTGATTTTACTAATCAGTTAAAACCATTGTGAGGAAAAATAGAGTTAGTACCTGTGGAGCAGAAAAAGGATGCAAGATAGCTACTGAACATTATAAAGTTAACTTCAGAACAATGGTCCCCGAATCTGTACTTAGCTTGAAGGTTCCTGCTAATAAACAATATTATCTTTCTTACAAAACTTTACTTGGTTATATCCTTAAATAATCAGGCCTACAATGACACTCTTATTTTAAGTCAGGACATGAGTAAGGTCCATGTATCTGCACAGCAGGTTCAGCAGAGAAAGCTTCCCCAAGCATCTGTCCATGGAGTGAAGCAGGCATTTCACAAGTGAGGTGATTTAATATTTCCAGACTCCACCCAAGTCCTTGTGGAAATACCTAGAAATTTAATGAAGAACCTCATCTTTAGGTACAGTGTAAAGCATATATTGCTAATAATACCCTTCCTACAGAATTCTAGACAGAGCTATAATAGTATCTTTTTTCATTCCAACCCACAGGAGCTTCCTGATTTTCTCTTTTAAAAACATTATTTGGCCTCTTCGGTAAGATTGCACCTGGGATTGAAAGTGGTTGTGATGATGCTTGGGATTCTGGTTCTCAGGAGCTTCTGTAGTCATGTTGCATACCATAACGGCCAGGATACAGAATATTCTCTCAGCCCCACCTCTTGAAACTGTTTCACCTGGTATAGGGCAATTTGGGTTCCCCTGGATCAAATAAAGGAAGGCGACTCTATGTCCTAATGTGGAAAGCAGTTTCTGGGAGAGACGCCTGGTTTTCTGTCTCTTCTTTATTATCATATAAATATTTTTATACAAATAGAGCAGTTCCTATAATGTCCTCTCTGCAACCAGAATTAGAAAGTTAAAGTCTTGCAGTCCTTGATAGTAGGTGGTCTCTCTGCATTGTGAATTGTTTTCGTGGCACAAAAAGCCTAAATCTCCAGTATTAGCATGTAGATGGAGATACCTGTGTACTGAATAGTTGGATTCATGCCACCATCTCATTTTACATAAGCCACTGAACTGTTCTCTCATTTTAATGTGTTCAGTCACAACTGACGACCTCTAGGGAAAACTATTCAATCCCATTAGCTATCCAAGTCCCAGTGGAAGCCACTATCCTTGAAGAAATCACTTCATCATACCTCAGCTGTATAACTCCAACAGCATCTGCAGATCCCTCTACCAGCATGTAACAAAAATCCAGTGAGTAGCATTAAAGGCTAATTTCAAAACAATGACTGATATCAATGATTTTCCAAGCAAAAAGTGCTTATTCTCAGCCTCCTGCTGGGGATAACTCACTTGTTCTTCCTCTGCTTCCTCATTTTCCCCATCCCAATTAAATAACCAACCTGGTGCAAAAAGCAATTTTGATTTTTATATATTTTTTTTTGCACTGACTAAATGAAAATGGGTTTAATTAGAGCATCCAGTACATGCCATACACAGGGCAGGCACATCTGAGACAGCTGCAGCAATAGCTCCGTGTATTAACATTTCAGAAATCTCTAAAAGTGGGCAAATACACTGCCCTTCACTACAACAATTATTATTTAATAGCTTACTTCATCAAATACCATGTAAAGGGTAAATGGGAAAATCATATACTGTAGTGTGAGGGATTAGTGTTTGTCAGTCACAAAAATAGACTTAAATCCCACATTTCAGCTGAAGAACCGATTCACACCACCCTGCTTCAGAGTTTGAAAGGAAGCCATTAGAGCAATTGCAATATTACCTCGAATTTACAACCCAGCACAAATCTCAGCATGTTTTGCAAGTAACATTATCTGTACCTTAAGTAGGGGGAAACAGTGCCTATAACAGGTTACAGAAAGCAGTACAGAGCTTCTCAAACGGCTGCCAGTTCAAGACAAAAAGTATTCACGGTCAGGTTGACTTACTTGAGAAAAGCACCATGCAATGCAGCTACGCAGATTTCAGACGCAAGCAGGCTCTGGGCAAAGACAACCTGGGTTTTTCTGCACTGTTTTCTACAGCATTAGCAGTCTATGCTTAGCTCATGCAAAACCAGCTCAGGTAGACAACGCTACATCTACCAGGTTACCATGCCAGCCACACCAGAGGGCAACCACAACCTCAGGGGAGACATCAGACTTGAACTCAAAACTTCAGAATCTCAAGAAATTACTGATTACTTCTGAACCCTGAACAAATCTCTTGGTTTCTTCTGGGTTCAGATTAAATTCTGCGTGCTCTGAAAGCCTGATATCTTCCCACGACATAGCTGTGAAGAGATGGTGCTGGTAGGCTCCAGCTGCCTCCAAGGACGGATGGGGGTGATTAAGAAGAAGGAGAGGGTATTCGTGAAACAGGCAACAGCTGCAGAGAGAGAGACGGGAGCTCAGCGTGGAGCAGGCGTGGGAGAGGAAATGTATTTAAACCGAACTGCTGAATCTTCTGAGAGCTGTTTCTTCTTTTCTAGAAACTGCCACCACTGCTGAGCAAATTCATCAGCTGAGTGACTAATGGGAGAAACCCTGAGAGGCAGAGGCACAACTGAGCCAAAACTGCTTCCCATAAAGTCCTATTCAGTGCCTGTTTGTCTCATTTATTACTGCATAAAATATCCTTCATGGGAAAGTGACTGACAATTATACTTTCTCCATATATCTTTGTACTTTGCATTGTCTTCACAAAAATACGTAGATTCTGTCTTCAGCCCCCTTCCTTCAAAACCACCTCTTTTCTTTTTTCAATTACTTAGTGAAAAAAAAAGTGTCATTCTTCTGGTTCTTTTTTCATATAACTCTTTCTAAAAGGAGCCACTTCTTGTTTTTCCGTGCATCATCAGAAGTGATATCAGCCTCAACTGGAGCATAAATCCACAGTCAGGAGTTTCAGTTCCTCAGAAAAAGAGGAGAAACAGGAGAAGCAGATCAGTGGCTGAAGTGCCTTCTGTTGCCATAGAAATCAGGTAATGAGTGACCTCATCTCCTCATTTTGCTCAGGGAGCAGGGAGTCACAGTTTCAGACCTGTGGAGGGAGGACTCGGCCAGTCCATTACCATGCAGCCAGTGAAATCAGCTTTATGGTGCCTTCTATTACTTGAGGTGTTAAACCTCTGAGAGGGCAGAGCCAGCAGACAGGTATTTTGTTCTCAGAATAGGAAACACACAGGCTATTTGCTGTCTTACAATATCTTTCCCTTTTCTTTCTGTTGCTACTTGTGACCTTCTGTATTTCCACGAATGCTCCCTGTTTTGAACTTAGGTTTCCAGTGGCTTTTGCCTGTCTCTGATCTCCTCGTTTTAGAGTCTATCTTATCTACATCACTTGATTTTGTACATTTTTCTTTTGCTTTTCATTGAGAATGGAAGGTAAGGTGATGCACTAGACAAGTTCCTACACTGAGGTTTAGAAGACTTGCGTTAAACCTGGCCCAGTTCCTCAACAACAGTAAGTTATTTCATCTCCCTGAGATCTCCTTGTCTGTTCAGCCAGGACTATAAACTGACCTGAGCAGGGATGTGCATCCCTTGCCTGTGTCTGCACCATCATTAGAGGAAAGGTGTTAATTGCACTCGCTGTCTGTAGGCACCATGCAATCAAAGTGGCCATACCATCAAATGACACCCAAACAAGGCAGGGCTTTCGCTATGTAGTAGCCACTGATTTCTTCAGGAAATGCACATTTTTTGAACCTCGAAGGAATCTTACGCTTTCTCTAAGACTTCAACATGACCCCAGAAAAACATCTCCCCCAATTGCTTTTCGCCTCTGGACAAGTCTGCATCTCACCAAAAACTCCAGATTGTGCCCATGGAGAAAGTGACATAGAGATCAAATTTAATAGACTGACTGCAAGCTTCAAAATCATAAGCTGAAAAATTCATATTAACCTGTAGTAAACAAACTCCTCATTGCAGATACCTACAAGCAGTGCTGGGTGATTTTTTGGGGGTGTGGTATTTTGCAGGTGGCCTCTGAAAATGAGCTGATAGCAGCTATTGAAGCCATGGCTGTGACTAGCCTGGCACCACACGCAAGCGAGCAGCACTTAATACACCCAGCTACTCAGCAAGGCCTATTAGCTAGGACCTGACCTAATGCTTTACTCACATGGGTTCCAGTCAGTTTTGACTGCAAGAAGAGCATGTTTATTTCCTCCTGTAAAACACAGTATAAATAAATTTGCAGTCACCTGATACTACAGAGGGAGTTCATGGGTTGGTCCCTGGTCAATCAATATGACAGTACATTAATTTCAAGCAACAAAATGGTGGGCAACTTGAAATTAAAAAAAAAAAAAAAAGCTAAAAGAAAACTTCCAATTAAATTATGCAAATATGAAAGGAAGTTAAATATTTAGATTTTAAGGATATCTTCAAAATATCTCCCCTGAGAATAGTAGAATCTGTACTAGAGGGCCTAGCAAATATATTAATTTTACAGAAGATTTCTTGGACTGAATGCACTGCACATTTAAAAGGGCTGTGACAAGTAATTCAGGAGTTTCAGTGTACCATACGACATATTTTATCTTTTTTTATTACTACTGACATGTTAACAGATTTGAGGAAAACATTTTTTTTTAGTAAGCACAGCTGCTATCAATTTGGATAATGATAGTCCATCACCATTTTTTGTGTGTACAAACAAAGGGAGTGAATGTTCATGCAAAACAGGGAGTCTGTATAATTCCCATTCATAAACCATTTGCAGACTGTACAGGGTCAAGGCAAAATTATTATTTGAGTTGCTGGCCTCAGCAGTACAGATGCAGAAATAGAATATTTTTCTGGTCTTGGTAAATTTAATTTCTGTGAACTCTGTTCTCATGATATCATATACAAATAATAAATAGACACCCTCAGCGTTCCTATCACAGTAACAGCATATCCTGCCAGCATAGCCATTCACTGTATATTTCCACTGCTCTACTTTTTATATTGCTCTATTTCTGACTTTCTCTATCTGTCCACCCAAGATCAATGGTGTTCTTGCAAGATTGTTGCTAGTGGCTGCTCACTAAAAATGTAGCTTGCTAAGCTAATTTCCTTTCTTTCCTTCTTCATTACTCTGCAACAACGGTTTAAATGTAAGATTCTTCATCTATCTCCATACCTGTAGGTAGTAAATTTTAAGGCTAATGGTAAGAAAATGTGAATATTTATGACACTTCCTCATTAGCACGAAACTTGGACTGGATTTCCCATGGCTCAATTGAATTACTTAAGCCTTATTTTAAAAGGCAATTGTTTATTTATGCAATTGCCTTGTGGAACTTCTGGCTAGTTGGAACTCTCATAGATTAATACATTTGCAAGGCATACTGTTTTCCTCCTTTCCCTTTTCATATGCAGAAAACCTGCAACAATTTTGTTATCTGAGAAAAAGGGCTTAGTTTTTTATGATTCATTACAAACAATTAATTTTTCTCTATATTTTAGATAAAATCTATAAAATGGTACAGCAAATCCAAGACTTGTATCAGAATAAATTCCTAATCTTCCAGCAGTTGGATTAACTCCCCTTGACCCTCCTGACACATCTTCAAAGAGGAAACTGTAGGTGGAAGAAAACCTTTCTCCTTTCAAACTGGGTTTTCTAAATTTCGTGCAAAAACTGTTATACTGAGCATGCTAAAAAATGAGTAGAAATTGAGTAAAAAAGAGGAGAAATTAAACTTAATCCACGACTTAATAAGGGGAGACCTTATTAATGCCTATAAGTATCTCAAGGGCGGACTGAAGGAGGAGGGAACCAGACTCTTTTCAGTAGTTGCCAGTGAGAGGACAAGGGGTAATGGGTACAAGTTGAAACATAAGACGTTCCACTTGAATATGAGGAAAAACTTTTTCACAGTGAGGGTGACGGAGCCCTGGAACAGGCTGCCCAGGGAGGTCGTGGAGTCCCCTTCTTTGGAGATTTTCAAGACCCGCCTGGATGCAGTCCTGAGTAGCATAATCTGACATGCTCTGGGTGGTCCTGCTTTGGCAGGAGAGTTGGACTAGATGATCTCTATGGTCCCTTCCAACTCTAAAAATTCAGTGAAATTCAGTGAAATTCAGTGAAATGTAACACACACCTCCACTGTTTGGGTATTTTTATTTTCAAAATCAAAATGTTTCTAGCCAATTACTTTTTTGCTTTAGAGTATCTCTTCCCAAAGAAGATACAGATGACCCCTCTAACAAACGCCTATTTTTAACCGTGCCGAACTCAGTCTGTTTGCCAAACAGACTCAAGAGAGAAGTCTCTAGTGTATCTTTCATGCATGAGAAAAGTAGTCTACGACATTTAAAATATTGCCACTTCTTCCGATGAAACATAACTCAGCCAACGAAAGCATCTAGGGACATAAATATACAGAATTGGAAGAGGTCTCCTAAGTTCTGAAGCATCTTCTTGTTCAGGTGACCATGTCATATAATCTCATTAAAATGTAATAATTCCATTATGAAATTATTTCGCGTTTTTATTCTTATTGCTCCTGTGGGAAGGCTACTTCAGAACGTCACATCTCTGGTGGTTAAAATCTTTCTGTTAATATCCAGATTAAATTTATCTAGGCCCCATGAGAACTTATTTGCCTTTTAAACAACTTTGGGCTTCAGTTTTAGTTTCTTTTGAGTATGGATGTAACCTTTATTTTGATCAACTGGAGAACAGAATAAAATTCTAGATGGAACTTCATTTTGGTAGTTTTCAATGTCAATATACTTCTCTAAAATATTTGGAAATGTTTCTCCTGATCCATACAACAAATATATTTCACTTTTTGATGGATTCATCACACATTCATGGTCATTCAGTCATTCTAGAATCATCTTGTGTTCCCAAGACCTTCCTTTCCTTTGCTGATAGGTCTCTAGTTTTCAAAAAAAATTCTTGGTCAAGTTCCAGTAGACTTACAACTTTAATTTACATTGTATACTCATAGTCAGACCATTTCTATTACACAAAAGGTCTCAAGGTCAGCCAGTTCTTTCTGATACATTTTTATCTTCCTCTGTATTACAACACCTCTTTTTTGTCATCATCCCATTTTTAGCAACCTCTAAATTTTTTCACAGACCACATTAGTTAAAATACTTAATACGATGAATCCGAAAACCAGTCCACAAGAAACGTCAACAGCAGTTTCTCTTGAGACCATTACATTTTCCTTCAGCACAACCAAATGCCCTTTTATTTGAATACCTCAAAAATTACTCTAATCTCTTTTATTCAGTTTAACTAATAATTTTCAAGCAGTGCTTTTATCCAAACAAATTTTAACTGCCTGCAGGTTTCTTTTGCATCCTCTCTGGCTACAATGGCAACAGAAAGAGGCTAGACAATTACCTGTGAATAGACATCTAATTTCTGGATGGATGAAGTTAAATGAGATGAAGGAAATCCTATTATCTGAAATTGTGTTACCTCATTCAGCTAGAGCATCCAGATTGTATCCTTGTTGTCTACAAAAGTGTATGTTCTTCTTATCTATACAATAAGGCCTGTTTATGAAAGTGATTTTTCCATGGAATGAGAAACAGTAAACTAGATTATTTGGTACCATGTAAAATCCCAACCACTGGTAGCTCAACAAAGGAAATACTCACAGTAATAAACTGGGTAACAAGAATTTAGGGAACTATAACGGGTTTTTATGAAAATAATTTTAAATTTACTCTTTTTTATTTTTTCTTCCATTAAATTGGTCACAGTAATGTTATTTTTTACCATTTTGAAAAATATTGGGGAATGGGTGCTTTGCTTGAAACCATTACCACTATTATTATTTTATACACAAATGTGTATTACTGTGTATTATGTTTATTATTTGGGTAACAATTTGAATGTCAAAATTGTCAAACAAAAGTGTCAGACAAATTACTCCACTATGCTTTCTTCTAAGCCAAACAACTAAAATCTTTTGTGAGATTTTTCTCATTAAATCCATACGTTTTCGAACATCTCTGTGATTTAACATAGCAAAAGGGCCTTCGCAGCTTTCAAAAGAGGACCTAGAGGAAAACATGCAATGTATTGTTCAAAAAGACACTGAAATTGCATCTAAGCAAAAGTATTTGACATATTATGAACATTTTAAAGCTTAGAAGCTCAACCAAATTACTGTGACAATCAAATTATTATGCACTGCCTGTGCCACAAGAGCTACCCATATGCATGCTCTTAGTCAATGGTAAAGGGATTTTTTTTACTCAGTTTAGCCCAAAAGTACAAGAAAGCAGCAGGAAACCTTTTTCCTTCAAGAGACACTGTATCATATCTATACTACATACTTTATATCTAATGAACACGGTTATATTATCTAACTCAGAAATACCAGCTGTGATCCTAGAGCTTAATTCTTTTTCCCTTGTATTCTTATTTCTGAAGAAATGTTTTCTTTAATGTCTGAAAGAAATAATTGAAGAGTATCTGCTGAATATGAGCCAGGAAAAAAATTAAGAGCCAATCATAACTTCTTAAATTCACTTTATTCAAAGAAAGGGCTCATCTTGTTTTTAAAGATACTGAGTTCAATTAATTCATACTGACCTTAAGATTTGCCCAAACTCAGTGGTACAGATCCAGGCACATAACCTTTGATTATTTAAGTAGATAAATGTAGATTTTAAGTTCCAGCTTCAAGTTTCAAAATGCTGGTCTAAATTCAAGGGCATTATTGAAAAAAAGATCCCAAAGGTATTAAACCCAAAAGAGAAGAATAATTTCCACCGTTATACCTAATATTAAAATGGACACTGCTGCTGCTTTTACTACTACTAGAAATAACTGAAGACAGAAAACAGGGTCAAAGTTTATACTCTAGTATTTTAATGTGCAGAGCATTTACCTCTCATCACATTTTTGTCAGCTAAAATATAGTGCCCAGGCATTGATCAGAGACTAAGGAACAGAAGAAAATGTCTTTGTAGGCAGTAAGACCAAAACTGCACCAAGTTTGGCTCCTTTTCCTTTCAGGGTTTGCCACCTGTCCCCTGTAGATTTTGCATCCTCAGATGTAACATGACCTCATGCTACAATCTACAACAGGCAACAGTTGTTTTCCTGCTATGAAAACATCATTCCAATGACTTGAAACACAGCCCCTAAATTATTTCAGACACTTTCAAGCAGTAATGAAACTGCTGGTAGAACAAAACCAAACTTCTATGGTTTTTACTTGTTTGGATCTCAATAGAAAATGTTGTCATGGACTTGTTGGGGAGGAGGCACAACACAAGTCAGGCTTAAGAGAAAAGTAACATGCAGAAAAAAGAACAGTATATGTTATATGTTATTTCTTCAAGATAGTTCTAACAAGATAAGATTATTTAGCTGTTATTGGAAAAGAGAAAAGGTGTCCATTACCTTGTGAAGGATCTTGAAGCTCTCAATCTTGGCCTGAGTTGTGATATAGCTATGTCTGCAAGTTTAGGATTAATCAGCAAAATCTGCAATAGCTACACGAACGTGCAATAACTCTGTAGAGCATTTACTGAACTTGTTTTTCAAAACAACAAATCTTCAACCAATTTCATCATAAAAAGTAGGGCTGAAGTACGCACTCACAGATAGCCTTTCAAATAATATTTTCTTTTTATGGAGAAGGTCCAGAACTGAGACTTTCTTTTTAAGTTGTAATGAGAACAAAACAGAAATGAAAATCAGCAACCTAGCCCAGACTCCTTTAAATGTTGTAATGTGAAACTGTTTAAAATATGACTATGTGATTTAGAGTTGTATACTGTGCTCTGATTTTACCTCCTACAGATGTTCATTCTCCTGGAACACCTGTGTTAGGTGGTTTTTATTGGTCATCGCATGTTGATATCTACAATAATGTTTGGAGGCATCTATAGGGGCATTTTCACAAACTTACGTGTGTCTTTAAAAATGTCTTTGAAAAGCCATCTAGTTTTAATAGGACTATTAAATATAGGGAAAAAAGACTGTTTTGCAGAGACTGACATGTACTAGGACAAACAAAAAGAACACAGAAGACAATAGAATCATTGATTACATATTTAGCCTTAGGAAGGTCAGCAGCACAAAAACAAAACAACTTTCATTCCAGAAAAAGTATCCAGCATTATTGGCTTTGGATCATGTAGCTATAGGGGGTCCTTCCTATTGATATTTTTCTCAGCTTTGACTGTGGATTAGGAGTCAGATGGCTAACCTGCTATGCAAAGCTATAACTCTGCTATGCTCAGCCTCATTCAGGGTCTTTTCCTAGACATAAAGGCTATTGACTATAGATTTTGTTTTCAACTCCCCTGTGCTATAGGGCTGTTGCTGACTACCACAGAGCTCTGGGCTGGCAGATTGTTGGCTATTTCTTGGGACAAGTTCCAAATTTCAATTTCTTTTATTAACTATTTCAATATTTCTTCCTTCCATCTGGCTCTAATGCTTATACCCCAATGTGGTCTTTATGGGCTTTGCAGCACCTAGGGCAATGCAGCTTTTCTTTTTGGCAACCAGTAAGAGCTAAGGACTCTTTGCCTGCCTTTTCTTTTGCATGTCATATTAGTATAAGCTAGTGTAATTGACTGTAGCTGGCATATGTTGCCAATGTTGTTCAGCTGGCACGGTGAAGGGACTTCCTGAAGAAAAGCGAATTTTTCCGCAGTGTTTTCAAGTCTGCCCATGTAAACTTATAATTGCCTGGAACCTGCATGTTGGAGCAAGGCTCTGACCAACAGGCAAGCAGATCTCACACTGTTCTAACAGATGTAGATGAGCAGAGACTGCCAAGTGAGTGTGTTTGCATCAGTTGTGTTAACTGAAGGCATAATTTTCAGCTGAAAAGGCTACTTACAGTTTAGATAGCTTTAGGCTTAGGATTGTTTTACTGCCTTTTAGCAGAATGTTTTTTTAAAAACTCAGCACCTCTGTAAACTTTGAGCTAGGTGATGTCTTGGAGTGGAACAGCATTATCATAGAAAAGTGCCTTGTCCCTTTTAAATGAGCCTTCCCTCTTCTCCCTCTTTTAATTCACCGCCTGAAACTAACCAAGACAATCTTCTGCATTCCTGCCGAGCTTCATCTGACGAGGTCAGCAGTCTTGTTCTCTGCATTTTTTTCTGCACAACAGGGGTACTCACAATATAGTGCGGCCCCCTGGTAAGGGTGATACTACATGGATTCTTAAAAAGAAAAGCATGTGTGCCAATTTGGCTTGAATTCTTTGAACACATTGCTGGATTGTTAATGCAGGGAAAAAGGATGGTCATATAATCTGTCTGCATTTCACAACTGCTCCTGGTGCCACATGACACTACAGAGAGATTTCTTTACTAAGTCAGAGAGCACATTACAAAGGGTAAATGCACTGAATTGGATTAAAAGCTAGCTTGTAAAGAGGAAATGGTTTGTGCTGGAAAAGAGCGGACAATTCAGGATGACGAACACTAATGACAGGGTTGCTACAGCAAAGCTCAGTATTAATAACACTGACAATGATGCATATTAATAATAATGCTTTGCACTTCTATAGCACTTTGTTTTTTCAAAGTACTTTACAAACATCTAATTAATCATTATCTAATTAAGAATGACTTTGAAAGGGGCTGGGGGGGCGTGTATGACAATATTTAAAATATGCCTTTGTTTGATAATGGCACAAAATAGGAGGAGGGCATTAGCCACAAAGGCACAGAGCATACGCATTCAAAATGTTTTGGATAGATGAGGTTTATGGTCTGATAATTGGCTTATGCAGTTCAGCATAGAGAAGTATAAAGTAATGAGAGAAGGGAGGATCAAAACTATCCACAGAGACTATAGCCTAAAATGAAGCACAATGCAAACCAAGAATAGACTTGGACGTGATAATGGATAATGCAGTAAATCCCTCTCTACAGTGTTTGGCAGAAGCAGAAAAGGCCTTGGGATTTACATTGTATATATAATCAGTGTCTTTTTCTGTTAAATAGGGCAGTAATGAGACTGCATTAGGAATACTGTGCACTTCTGGTCTCCTTAAGCCAAATTCCCAACTAATTTACCTGTTGCACAGCCCTCTTAAAGTCATCAGAATTACAGCGGCCGTAATTTGACCTCATATTAATGAGATTAGTGTTGATCTTATGGCTAAAGAAATATAGGAACAAATCAAGATATCATTTAGTTATAGATATGCTCATGCTCATCTACAGAAGCTGGTATCAGTGTCCTGTCCACCTCCTTAAACAGTGAACTGGGATCTGTTTGAAAGGGCTAAAGGGACCCCATCAGCTCACATGGCTGTATCTCAAGGAAATGCAGATTTTTCTCCCCTCTGTAAGATTACAGTGAGGGGAAAGCATTAGAAAGGGACATGATCGTGGAGCCAGCACAATATACAGCCAAGCATGACAGCTGATTCACAACTATGTAAATTGATATTCAAAGTCATTGCAAACCAATGACACTTAAGTTTAGGAGATTAGATGGCTGCCTCCCTCACTTTCACCTCCCCACACCACATTCACTGAAATTCCTCTGAATATTGCAGGAACGTTTGGTATTTGGAGGAGACAGCATATCTAATGAGTATCAGCTGAATCAACTCTACTTATTATAGGAAGGACATTGCTGATAATGAAAAGGTGCAGCAAAGGCCGTGCAAAATGATTAAGGGTCTGAGTGCATAAGTTATGAAGGAAGATTGGCTTATAGTAGAGAAAAAGAGGCTATCTTAGAAGTATATATGACTCCGAAGGGATCAGATAGACACCGGCAAACTGATTAGAATAATAATTAATTTCTTTATAATACTGAAGTTTATGTTAAACATGTGGAGGGGAAGTAGCTTTCACAAGAAGAAATTAAGGCAGTATTTCTTGGCAGAGATGATGGCAGAAAAGAAACCCAGAGAAAAACCAGCAATTAAGCACAGGGCAAATTTTTGTCAACATACTCAGAAGATCAGTCTCACGTGAAATGAGTATGGTGGCTTGGTTTGTTTAAAGAAAAGGATCCAGTTTCTGAGCAAAAAATATGTGATGCATGTGAGTTTTTCTGTTACCCTCTCCAGCTATCTCACACTTACACAGGTTAATTCACACTTCTAGTCATGTATGCAATTAAAGAACTTATACCCTGGAGAAACAGTGGTGTCAGGTGGCTCTACCCACAATACTCTACAAGTATTGTGTAGATATAATTGTAGCTATCAAGGGACACTCATATATCTCAAACTCAGTTTTCCCTCAGCAGGTTACAATTACTCTTATCTTAGCTTTGTACTTCTGCAGGGCGTTGGTGGGAATGGAGTCTTAATGTATCAGGTTATATTTAATAAATGGCTCTAGGTTCACTGTTTGGTTTCACTCTTTACCAGCCCACTGCCTAATCACTGACCTCATTCCTGTTTCTACACTTTTTATTTGACCTCAGCAATTAGTTGCTTTTCCACAGGAATATGGGGATCACACTGATTACTTTGGTTGTCCATTTCCTTTACTGTTGCCTTTATGACAAGAAGAAAAATCTATATTCATGAATGAACATCTATTCATGTCTTCTATAAAACGTGCTACAAAGCATCACAAGTCAGATTCAAAACCTTGAGAACAAAAGACCATAAGCTTGGGGAACTGCCAAACCTACAGGAAGGGAATGGAGATGAAGGGCATTGTCCAAGTCCTCAAGCTGAGGTGCTTCCAGCAAGTTGGAGGAAGTAGGTCACAAAATGTCAGAGAAGAATTAAAAAAAAAATAAAATCCTGAAATGATTGCATTCAGTCTTATGCGAGAAAAAACTCAATCTTAAAGCAAGTCTAGTAATCCACTGAACTCTGAGAATGTGAATCTCCACTGAAGACAGTGCAGAAGATTCAACACATCCTGCTGCATTCAACTGCAGCCATTGTCTGGTTCTTCAGAAAAGAAAATGGTAGCTCAATGATACAAGAATGCAGGAGAGAGGAAATACGAGGACAATCCTCCCATCCTTGCAGACAGGAAATCAAAGTTTCAAGGACGAAATTCTTGTCTTCACTCCTCTTCCACTCATATGGGCAAGTCCCACATTTTTGAGAAAGCATAGAGAATCATGATTTCTGTGTCTGGGCAAAGCTTTCTGAGAAGTGTCTTCAACAGAAATAGAGCTATTGTTATCTTGAACCTGTCACTCCATTTCCATCCTCGGTGACTGGATTTTTTTCCCTGTTGTTAACCCCAGTAGGCAGCTAAGCTTCACACACCTTACTCTTCCCTAGTGGGATGGTAGAGAGAATCAGAATGGAAAAGGTGAGAAAACTCATGGGTTGAGATAAAAACAGTTCAGTAGGGAAAGAAAAAGGTATGTAAGGTGTGTATGCAAGCAAAGCAAAACAAGAAATTCACTCACTACTTCCCATCAGCTGGCAGGTGTTTAGCCATCTCCAGGAAAGCAGGCCTCCATCACACGTAACAGCTACTACTCCATAACTCTGAACATTGTCACCCTTTTCTCCTTCTTCAGCCAGCTTTTATTGCTGAGCATGACATCATATGGTGTGGAATATCCCCTTGGTCAGCTGGTCAGCTGTCCCAGTTGTGTCCCTTTCCAGCTTCTTGTGCACCCCCAGCCTACTCGCTGGCAGGGCAGCATGAGAAACAGAAAAGGCCTTGACACTGTATTCAGCAATAGCTAAAACACTGGTGTGTTATCAACACTGTTTTGGTCACAAATCCAAAACACAGGTCCATAAAGAACTACTAGGAAGAAAACTAGTATCACAGCCAAAACCTGTACATTCCTTCACCTTCTGTGACCCAGCAATTCTTTTAGCTCATCTTCCCCGTTTTTGTTACAAGGTAGACAACATGGCTTCCTCAAAAACAAGACAAAGTTAAATTGATTTCTTTACTGAAGTTTTATTTAGAAAAAAATTTAAAATGTTGAAAAAGAAGAAAAACAATCTTACAGCACAGCTTGATTCTGTTCATATCTTTCAACTTGTATATTTAATCTTTAGGAGTATCTAAAACAAAAAAATTGCCATAATCCAGATGTTGATACAGAGCTTAAATACTTTTTCCAAAATCTCTTGCAAGAAGTTAGAAACAGAAAAAAAATTAATGAAACGTCAGCAAGTTTGAATTCTTTACATCCTTCTTTCATAGCAAATGGGAAGATTAAAGGAAAAATTCATGCAAGCTTTTTAGAAAAAAAAAAAAGCTAATGTCAAGTAAATGAATTTGGGGCTGTCAAAGAAAATTTGATAATATGGTTTCTAGATGATTCATTTGTTAATGTGCAAACTATGAATAGAGTCTCTAACCCAAGTGTGTGTCCACAAATTTGACATGCACCTGGCATCAAAGGACATCCTGACAGAACAACTTAAAGGTTCTCATCTAGAAGAATAAAATTAAATTAAATTAAAAAATACATAGCAATTACCACACTGAGAAATTCGGAGGGAGAAAAAAAAATACATTAACTTTTCCAACAGACAAGATCTTAGAAAAATATGACAACTCGTACTGTCTACCATGCAGGCAATGTCGTTTATCAAATCCAGGTAAAAAGATAGTGAAGCCAACAGTTCAGACTTGCCTTTAACTCTGTGTTATTTTATTAGACTTCATCCATTTTGCATTGTTACTGGACCATATCAAAAGCAAATTTAGCATTAAAATTGCTTTTTGCACAACACAAAGAAATGGAAGGGTTTGGACTGAACGGTTCAGGTACAGAGTCTAATATCACAAAATATCACAAAACTTCCAGAGAAGAGTATTTTAATGCACTTAATTGTAAAAGTGTCTTTCTTGCTATAGCAGTCATACAGTAACACAGGCATTGTATACTGTACTAGCTTATTATGGCTGCTGTGCCTCAAGTCCAGGTCTAGTTTACGATTAAGATTTTAGATTTTTGAAAACATAATGAACTGAACAAAGCAAACTGTCAGCCCAAAATTAGTCTCTCAAATGCCTTTATTGGTTTACATTAAAATACAGACCAATTTGTCTCTGTCTGTGGAAGGGTATAGGCGTAATATGTTACATACATATACATTCCTTTCACATTAGTAACTTACACTTTTTCCGCTGTCTTTGTCCTCTTTTTTGTCCCTAGTTTCAGTAAAATAAGTCAAGTTCCAGACAATAAACAGCTTAGCTAAAAAAATATGTAGGCTATTAATCTTAAGATTCAGCTAAACCTCTGTGGGTTTTCTTAAATTTCCCAGAGGAATTTTTAAAACTTCATATTTTTAAGACCTCAAATTCTAACCCTGTTCATTTAAGCCAATCGGAGAAGAAAAGAGATAAATAATTCACTCCTCCATACCCCTTCCCAGCTCTCCCACTTAGCTCCCCCAATAAAACTGGGGAAGAAGGGTACAGGCAGTGATAGAAGGAAAAATAGTGGTTTTTTTAAAAAAAGCTTTACAGAAGGGAAACACAATGGTAACCCTCATAGCCAGAAGACAAGAGAAAAAGAATGACCTTCCAGCCAGAAAGCTAAGGATGAGCTTGCAGACTAGGTAAATTCCTTCAGCATAAAACAATGATGAAAACAGTCTTTCTATAGAGACATAAAATGTAGTGAGCTAAATGGGATGGTTAGGAGTGAGGTAGCTGTGGTTTACTGGTGTCAGGAGAGACTCTGTGCCACGTCAACTGCAATACAAAATCACAGAATCACAGAATGATATGGGGTTGGAAGGGACCTCTGGAGATCATCTAGTCCAACCCCCCTGCCAGAGCAGGTCCACCCAGAGCAGGTTGCACAGAAACTTGTCCAGGTGGGTTTTGAATGTCTCCAGAGAAGGAGACTCCACCATCCCCCTGGGCAGCCTGTTCCAGTGCTCTGCCACCCTCAAAGTGAAGAAGTTCCTCCTCATGTTTACGTGGAACTTCTTATATTCAAGTTTGTGCCCATTTCCTCTTGTCCTGTCACTGGGCACCACTGAAAAAAGACTCGCCCCTTCCTCTTGACACCCTCCCTTTAAGTATTTATAGGTGTTGATCAGATCCCCCCTCAGTCTTCTCTTCTCCAGCCTAAAAAGTTCGTGGACAACTGTTTCCCATGGGAGGAACCCCACACTGGAGTACAGGAAGAGTGTGATGAGTCTTCCACCCAAGGAGGAAGGAGCAACAGAGACAACGTGAGATGAACTGACCACAACTCCCATTTCCTGTCCTACTGCACCAGTCAGAGTGAGGAGGGAGAGAAAATCAGGAGTGAAGCTGAGCCCGGGAGGAAGGGAGAGGTGGGAGGAAGGTGTTTTAATATTATTTTTTTTAGTTATCATTACCCTATTCTGATTTTGATTGATAATAAATTAAATTAGTTTTCCCCAAGTTGAGTGGTTTTTGCCCATGACAGTAATTGGTGAATAAACTCCCTGTCTGTAACTCGATGCATGATTCTTTTGCTATATTTTCTGTCCCCTGTCCAGCTGAGGAGAGGAGTGATAGATTGGCTTCGGTGGGCACGTGGTGTCAACCTGGTATCAACCCACCACAACAGCTTTGCAGCATCATTTCTTGATTTCTTGAACCAATGTTCAAGTGCCTGACCACTACCTACTGGGTCATCAGGAAAGAACAGTTGAACTGCAACCTTTGTCATTAATTTTGAATAGTGAGAAGAAAAAGAGGCTAGATGTAACAGTTTATGATCTCCTAAGTGTAACATGGTTCAAATATAGAGCATTAGGCTGCCACTAGTTCTAAGCTATGGATAAATAAATACAAACATTAAAAACAACTTTCTGTCTCTGCCCATTTTTACACTAGCATTTGGTCCCTTTATTTGTCTTTCATCATTTCCTGTATATCATTCTTCTTTTAAAGCGGAATAAAAGCACTGATTTAAGAACCTAACCTTGCACAGAAGTCTTGCAGCCCAGAATCCTGCTCTTGAAGAAGCTGTGGATTTTCGTATTTGAGTATGACATGTTCTAAGGGGATTTTAATTTACTTTCATCACATGATCCCTTTTCACTCTTCACATACAGAGTGCATTCCTAGTAGCTGCATGGAGGTAAAGAATGAGATATTGGCTTGGCGGAGAAAAAAAGTGTTTCCAGTTTATATCTGAAATGAAAAGGAGTCAGAGTGACAGCTATCAAGTTTCTTACGGATGCCAGGAGCCTCAGAGAATATTTTCACGTTAGCAGTGGCCAGAATTTGCAAAAGAAGCTCTCAATTACCTTTTGGATTTTCTGGAATCAACATTTGTTTTCACAAATTTGTTTGCTCACTGAAATAGGTAATTGAGCTGAAATTAAGAAGCTCTTTCAGAAGTTTTACTCCTCTGTTTTGCGTGGTTGTGTTAGTGTCCCCCTGGCTTTCACTTGAATCCAAACAACTTAGTTCCTTTGTTCGTAAAATGTTACATGCGCCAAAAGATTCTCTGTTTTGTTCTAATGCGACAAGTAGCAAATGATGGTGCTCTGGGGAATTCCAAAGAAAAGGAAAACAAGCACAAAATGTTAATGTGCTTCTCTGGATTAGAGGATCCTTCACAGATATTTTGACTGCTATTGCACTGTAGATAATTTTGACAGAATTATGGACTCATAGAATAATTTGAGTTGGAAAGGATGTCTGAGATATTCTGACCCAACCCCCAGTACAAAACAGGGCGAAATTAAAGTAGGTAGAAGAGCACTTTGACCAGCTGAGTAGTGAACATCTCTGAGGGCAGAGATTTCATGGCATCACTGGGCATCTGCTCCAATATTTTCCTGCCCTTATGTAAATGTTATTCTCCAGAAATCAAAATATCTGTGGTTGCACGGTCCATCCTTTTCTTCTTGTCCTTTAACTACACCCCTCTGAATGGAGCGTGCCTCCATCTTCTCTGTAGGTTGTGGAAGACAGCAATTAGATCCCCATTATCGCCTTTAGTCTTCTCCAGGTTAAGTAAACAAACGTAATGAGCCTCATTTTCACCTGTCATTCCTAATTCTGTCATATTCCTCCTAACCATCTTAGTGACCCTTATCTGAACACTTTCCAATTCATTGCTATCTCTTTCATTGGGGGCCCAAAACCTATCACAATCTTCTTTCTCATTTTTCCTATGGTAAGATGACAGAAAGGGAAGAAACGTCTTCCAGATAACGGTGCCTGTACTGGGCACCTTGACTTCTGTGTCAGGAACAGGTCTTTAGAGATGTAGTGCTCCTGATTTATGAAAAACCTGAAGCTAAAATTGCATTCAAATGAGATCTCATTATTGAGGTGAGAGGAAGCAGCCCTCCAACATTACAATTTTAGCTGTTCATATCAAAGACCTGCATAGTGAAAACTTCTGTAATTTTTGAGCCAAAAGAGTAGAACAGATGGGTAACTTAAGTTTTAACAACTAAATTGAGTAAAGCAATAAGATATTGCCTAAATCAGCCCATTTAGATAGCTGACCATCAGTGGCATAAAAAGAATTAAATTTAAAATAATCTAAACCCAAAAATATGCAGTTTTGCAGTTCAGCGTGGGAGGTACAGAATTGTACTGCGTTGTGAAGTGACCTATAGACATCTCTTGTTTTTAATATATAGTCCTACGTAATAGATATACTGTACTGCAGAGAGATAGATCTAAATGGGATAAATAAAATACCAAATGATACAAGCACTTTCTCTTTCAAAAGTTATTCTAGTGATGAAACATCCTGGAAAATGGAGTTTTTTCTTTCATTTGAGTGTCAGTAATTAGTTAAGTAGTTTCTCATCAAAAAAATGCATAAGGTCAATGCCCCACCATCACTTAAGGCAAAATCTTAAAAAAACACCTCTAGTTTTCAATTTATATTAGTAGCGAGACTCTGTGGTCTCTACATTGTGTTTGTTTTAACCCTACTGACTAGTAAGTAGCTTCCAACCTGTAGCAGCTAAACACGTTCTCAGTTAGAACTTCCGGACACTGGCTTCACCCCAACATTGTATTGCAGTGACTTCCTATGTGCGTGTATATGTGGGCAGAGGGGAGGGAAGGCAATGAAAACTGGGCAGTTTTAGCACACCATTAGAGCATCCAAGCCTGAAGTCACAGTGTTTAATGCTTGGAATGGGATGGTCAAGCAAAGTACTATCACTTTTATCTGGAATCTGGGAATAAAGCCAACTCGGATAGAACAGGAAAAAAAAATCCAAAACCCTGACTAATCTGACAGCTGCGGCAAAGCATAGTCATAGAAAATGCTAAGCGGGCCAAGAATTCAAGTACTGTATTGCAAATGGGGCATGCTTATACTGTACACTGGTGGTGCATACAGACAGATGGATGAAAGCGATGTATACATGAGTTGTAGGTAGATATTTCAGGGATCACACATGCAAGAGCCTCACATTCTCTCAAGGATGCCTGCAACTACATTACTTGATTTGCAGTTCTGATTTACAAGTTGTTTTGGATATGAAATTTGAAAGGAAAGCCCAATGTTCTCAACGTGGACAGCAAAAATCAAAGGACATGCTCAAAAACCTAGAGAGGATCTTCCAGATTTCTTGATCAATAGTTTTTCTGTTACTGTTGTGCAAGACAGAGTTGCATGGTTCAGGCGATTTGCAGAAAAGACATTGCAGTTGATAGAAGTTCTCTGACATAGAGGCTCCTGTATACACTGAAACAGCTAATGCAAGATAAAGAAAGTCTTGCTGTATCATCTTGCAATGTCATGAGGTAATGACACTGCCAACAAGGCAGTCAACACCAGTCCCAGCAGAAGAGAGAGTTTTGTGACACTCAGTGTGAAGCAGCAGAGCAGGTTTTAAATGGGGATTGGGAGAAGAGAGCTTGGGATTCAGATGCTCTTGCGATGTATGGAATGAACAAATTTGAGAGAATAAATGAAAGAGGTAAGTCAGCCTCAGAACTCAGCCTATGGTAACCCTAGTATTTTGCTTAATACAGCAGCCTGAGGGCTCATAACAGAAAGTCTCTTCAGCAGGAATAAACTGTGCACATTTTATTTTCCAAGTGTGAAATCCCAAAAGGGACTCAGAGAGGCTTTATATTATTACTCGGGTGAAGAACATGATATGAGTGTCCTTGCTTTACCTATAATAGCTTTTAGATATGCTTGCACTTTATAGCACTTAATATATCAGCTTATTCTTTGATTTTTATATACAGAACGTATGCTAGAAACATAAAACTGAAAGAATGGGATGAACCTGCATTTTGAATTTCTACACATTTCTTCTTCATTAATGGATTCACAAAACTATTTCTTTTTAATTCAAATCCAGCAAGCACCTTCTTGGGACCAAAAGCTTCAACTGAGTGGGGGTATATAGGCATGAACATGCTTACTGCAAGAAAATCAGTTCATCCAGCCTAGTTGCCTGCCAATTTTAGATTAATTACTGGTTTCTTCTACTACCTTGTGTCGGAGCTTCTATATCTCCCTGTAGGGAACTATTCCATCTTTTCATAATTTTCATTGTCACATAGACTTTCCTGCCACCCAGCCTAATTTCTTTTTCCTTGATTTTGTATTTAGCATTGTATTTCCCAAAAGGACTCACAGCTGTGTCTCTGAATCTCCTTTTGTAATTTCTTACCATATTTCTGTTCTTTCAGTATTTCTTTGTAGCTTGTTCTGCATCTTCCATGACACTGGCAGTATCAGCTCTGAGTGATCTATCATCCTAAAGCTCATCGCTCTAGAGCATCCCAATACTTTCCACTTTCCAGCTGAATATATGATCCCATTTATAATTATCTCATTTAATGGGCCTTCTGCCAGTTTTCAGCTCATATGGCAACTTCTTAAGGAAAGCGGTTTCAATTAACTTTTCGTAGTTTTGCTATTGCCGTTCTTATTTATTTTGAAATACAGTTTTAACCAGAAAAATGGAGTCTGATTCCACTTTGACACTACTGAAGCTTCACCTGTTTCATGGATATATTATAGGTATGAATAGGAACAGCAAAATACACAGGCAGGTATTAGCTATGAAGCTCTCTTTTGGGCAGCAGTGTGTCTGTTCTGGAGCTGGCTGGAGCTGGCTCTGTCCAACACAGGGGCATCCCCTGGTCTCCTCTCACAGAGTCCACCCCTACAACCTCCCCTCAACCAAAACCTTGGCACAGAAACCCAACACAAAGTGTCATTACAGTGTTGACAACATTTTGACTGTCAATAAAACTCCAGGAGAATCAGGACAATTCAGTAGGGTGATCTTATTACACCAGACCTTCAAAATATAATCTTTCTATCTCAGGCTGTAAAAAACGTCAGAATCCTATACCAGAGCTATAATATATTATGATTTGTTGGATTCCTTTTTCTGTACACATATTATCCCTGGAAAACCATAATGGATGTTATGACAGCATTTGTTTTCATTCATTTATTTGCAGCATACAGTGTTGTCCACCACTAAGAGTCTGTGGCTGTGCAGCAGAGAGAAGGCTGCCCAGCTGTAGTGAAGAACAATAAGAAACTCTTCCAAGAGAAAAAAGGTTCAAACTGGAAATGTCTGAGGGCTGACAGAAAATTAAAGGGAAGACAGGGCCAACAAAATTAACTGAGACCCACTGAGATGAAAGGTTTACTTCATGTTCTGTTGTACTGGGTTTATCTGGCAACGTTTTGAGGGGTGGCCTCTGTGAGAAGAGGCCAGGGGCTGCCACATGCTCTACAGACTTGGGTCCAGCCAGCTCCAATACAGACCCACTGCAGGACACAGCTAAGCCCATTGTGACATCTGTGGCACTTCTGTGGAAACATACTTAAGAAAGAGCATCAAATGCCAGGAGGAGAGAAAATCTTGACGCTGCAAGCACTGGGGACAGGGAGTAAGCAAGCAGCTGGGTGGGTGCCTGGCTGCAGGCCGAGTTCTGCCCACCAGATTAAGAGAAGGTAGCATAGTTTAATGCCTTCTTAGTCTTTTTGGGGTGCTTGCTCTTGGCAGATTCATCTTAGAGCCTGAGGTCTTACCATCACTAAACAATATGAACTACTCCCGGCTGCATTTGCACATCCTGACACAGCCAAAGTTTACTCATTGAAAAGATAATTTCTTCTTCTGGACAGTTCAGACAGACTTCATAGAGCAAAAGGAAGGACGCAGTTTTAAATCGCTAACTCTATTTTTTCCTTTAAATACTTGAATTTCGCCTCACTGTTATATGTCCCGCTTGTTTTTCACCCTTAGAGGTAGTGCTTCCTGATGGACTCATATTCTGAGCCTGACTTTTCTCACTTGTTCACCCCAATTGCCCATATATAGACATTTAAGATAATCTGGTAATTTCTTCTGTATCCTGTCTGGCCTCCAGCTGCGAGGCCAGTAGTGTTTCTCTAGGTCTTGTATCTACTTGATGTTGTGCACATAATTCATTAAATCTAGGACATTGCAAATGTCACTAGGCACCCATATTTGGGAACCAAGTTAAGCTTTAAGTACCCTTTTTAAGATAGTTCTTTAAATAATGTTCCCTATTGAAAGTAGAAGATAACATTGGAAACAAAATAAATTGTAACAATGCAATAATGCAGTAGCTCCCCAAACCCACTATATGTCTTACTATGTATAATTGTATAAGAGTTTCGGTTTTGAGTCTTCATCTAAAAATTAAACAAATAGGTGCAATCCATGTGACCCAAGGTACATTGCTACAACACAGAGGTCTGCATTTGAACCAATGAGCACAGGCTGCCTGTATTATCAAAGAAGATGTGCAGATACTCATTATCCTAAAGGATTATTTTCAGTCCTTCTAAAACATACATCAAAAATTAATCCCATGAACTACACATTAAATGAGTCTGACAGTCTCTGCTGGAAACAGCTATTGCATAGTCAACATATTGATTATAAACATAGTCTAGGGCAACAACTCATTGTGAGTTTTTAAAGTTAGGTGGAATGAATGTCTATCTAAAGTATCTGCAAAATGTTAGCTCTTCGTCTTAAGGATTTGTGCAGATCCAAGATACTACAGCTGAGTTATTCTAACTCTCAGTGACCGTGGTTTGTTGATCTCTTGTTTGCTCTGTAATTTTCCAAAATGAGATACAAAATGAGAAAAACAGATCTTGTCTAGCAGTACTTCATGATCTAATTTAAAGTGTTCAGGGAAGGAATATGATAAATATAGAGAAGCCAACGGCCAAGTTGAGTTCCCAAGATAAGATTGAAATACAAAAATTTGAGTCCTTGATATTAAGCCCTGAAAGATGCCAAACTTACTTCCAACATAAAACACCAAGGGATAAGAAGTTACTCAAGATTTTATATTAAAGTTTCAAGAGATGTCATTTCACTAGCACTGGAACATTTTTCATTGACAAGTTGGTGAGAAAAACATTGGTTTCATTTTCTTGACTCTGCACTGCCTATGAACATATTACATTGGTCTTTAGGAAAAGTAAAGCTATATATTTGGGACCTTTTGATCAGGATTTTGATCAAAACTAGACTAAAAAACTTCAAAAATCTACCGGAACCATTATATTCCAGCTACAGTAAATTGGTGGAAAGGAATGGGGTCAATATGTTAGAAAGTTTTAGCACAAGGCATTTGAGCATTATGGCAACAATTGATATTTTCTATATCAATAAAATATTTAAAAAAAAAAAAAAGTAAAATCTGAATATTCTGTTTGTCTTCAGGCTGATTAGACCTCAAGTTCATTAAAAAACCAGACAAATGTCATATCCTAGATTATTAGTTCTGAATGCAGAAAACATTTTCTTTTGTGCCTATGAGGTAAATTGTGGAAAACATGGTTTGATTTGATGAGGAAACTTTCCATTGCTCATTCCACCCTTAGGACAATTTCAGCTTCTCTGCTGCAATCGTTGGCACCTTAATGTTTTTATTAAATAATTTACAACTTATAGATGTTTCATCAGACTTGAACCAACTAAACTTAATTCTTGCTTTACTTTGTGTCTACATTTGATTGCTATGGCTTATATCTGCCCCAGAATTTTCTACCGAACATTGTATAGGTCTGGTTAAGCACTTGGGAATGAGGAATGCAGCAATTTTATAATCAAGAAATTCACTCACCACTCAAGTGACATGTGCCAATGAATTTCATTGTTTGGATTGCTTATTATAGAAATAATAAAAAGCGTTATACAGTATTTGCACTGTAACTATTTATCTATCAGATGATTGCTAACTTAAATTTTAAAACCTGCTTCTTCCAAAAGTATGATTCATTTAATCATAATCCTAGCATAATTTTCTGATTCTGGACCCAATTCAGAAAAATACGTAGGGACAGATTTAACTGTAAGTATGCAAATGTTTCCACAGACTCCAAGCTAAGAATATATTTAAGTGGTCTGCTGTCTCAGAGCCTAAGTAAATCTTGATTCTTGATCTAAAATTTGCTTTTTATAAACATCTGTGAGCTTCAATTCATACAAGAGTTAAAGAATAAAAAGTTCAGCTACAAAAGTTACCAACAAAAGGAAATTCTGTTTGAAATTCACCAATATGTTTGCTAATCATTTTTTCAGTATTTGCCCATGTCTGTTCAAATGTCTGGGTTGTGGCTTTTCATCTATTTCAGGAATATTTTAAGCAAGCTATGCAAAAATCTTCCTTTGTGTGCTACTTTGGCATATTGCAGGAAGGTTGAAGGTTTTTCTCCTTTTTCTTTTCTTTTTTTTTTTTTTTTTATGCCTTCATGTAGACTGAGGAAAGCTTAAATCAGTTAAACTTCTTTCTAGGAGACTGTTTTTCAAAGAGTTCATTCAGATGTAGCTTATATTTTGGGTATGTCATGAGTAAAGATGCCTTTATTCATATAAATGCCACTGCTTTACCAGACCTGGGAAATCTTTAGCTGTTTATTTTTCTTTTAACATGAGTAGCTAGAGGCTTTCAATCCCAACATTACTTAATGAGCTATTCTGTGTCTTTGCTGTACTAGAATACAAGCACCTTCAACAGTAATTGGGGGAGAAATGGCATGTGTATAGGAGCTTACATGAAAATCACAAAGCTTAATTTTTTATGTTTTTAAAACAACTACTCAGCCCTAGCTTCAGATTAAAATACTAGCATTAAATGATTGTGGCCTTCAAAGGCTGTATAATTTAATCTAAATATTCTACCAACATATAATGAAACCAAGGGAAAGACTCGCTCATGATCAGCTGCCTTTCCATTTCCAGGGCTATATCTGAGGAAAGATAAAGTGACCTCCTACCTGAAAGAGAAATGAACAAGCGAACAGCAGAAAAACAAATTAGCAAGCATGAGATATTTGTTATAGAATGGGAAAAATCCCTTTTAAAATGTACAAATTGGCATAAATGACATGTCAAATTCTCTTCATGTTTGATTGGAGAACTAATAAACAACAGAGAAGACGAGCATTAAGCATTTCAAGCTGCTATATGAACAGGTTAACACAGTACTGCCTACTCCTAACAATTAACCTGAGATATGATTATTTAACTTTGCTACTTTTATCTCTTGATCTACAATGCAGTTTTGCAATCCAAGCATACTGTTAATGAAATATAGATGGAGTACTCCAGACAGCTGTAGCAAGGGTTGTTAGCTACATAGAAACCACTGAGTCTTTAGAAATGTCCATCATATGAATGTGATTGTTCTAGTTCTGTTATGCAAAAAAATAAGAAGGGTTCTCTATTTTTCTTAAACCATTCATTGATTTAAATACTCCCACTATGACCTTTCTTGCTCCTGTTTTCTCCAGACTAAATAAACCCTATCTTTTTAATTTTTCCTTCAAAGAAGTCTCTGTTACAATCTAACAATTTTATCACTGGCTTCCATATATTTCTGTTGTTTTTTTTTTTTTTTTAATAATATGACCAAGAGACCACAGTATCCAAGATGAGGCCAAACATGATTTATACAACACTATCACATTATCTTCAGGATTGTTTTATATCCCAGTCCTTACCATAGCACAACATGTGTTATTTTGCTTTGGCTACTCCTCCGCTCGACAGAAGGTCTCCACACACTGTCTGCACGATAGCAGGAGTTTGCTAGCATAGCTTTCCTCTCCTGCTCTCACTTTGGTAGTTTCAGCCAATTGCTGCTCTCATATCTCCTTTAACTATAAGTCTTCACCAGTGAACAGGGAGAGAAGAGCCGGGATGGAGAAAAAGACCAGCAGCAGCCTCCAGATATGGCTGTCCCACCACCTCTTGCGTCCTTTTCTTGGTGCTTGGCCAACCCAGGCACTTTACCCTGGCTTTGTCTGACAACTCACTGCAATAACTCAGGTCCAGTGAACAGGAGAGTTACAAGGCAGCAAGAGTATGTTGAACAGGGAAAGAAGGGGGAAAAAAACATCTGGATCTGAAGTAGAAGGTGGAGGGAAGTAGGAGAGAGCAATTGAGTTTTTTGGAGGTGATGAGAGTCTGAAGGGCACTTGGAGAAACCACAGTAACATCATTGTTTCAGGACTGGTTTTGAATCACAGAACTACAGGAATGTCTGGGAAGTTAGAGTCTACTTTTAACCCATAATTACTTTTAATTATTCTCTTTTTTTTTTCAATTGGAGTTGAAATTTAATTTATTTTGTAATACTTAAACAAACACTTTTGAACATTGAATTCTTCATTCCTCTCCAGTGAAATAGTTGCATCGCTTTCAAGTGTTATCATCTTGCAAAGTTCATCTCTTCTTTAGCTCATTAATAACTGATACACCAAACCATGCAGAACATGGTGGTTTTGGTCAGGTACCTCTATACTGAACAGTAGGGATGAAGTTTACCTCGTCAAATGTTTTTGCTGTCTACAGCTAGAATATGTAGTCAAAACTAGTCACCAGGGTTCCCTTGAGAGAGAGGGTCACCATGAAGTGCTTCCATGATGTGAGCTACCTCATCTAGGATAAGATGACGCCACTTGTTTTCTGTTTTCCGTGCAGTTTTTGGCACGTAAATGCAATTCACCTCTAATGTATTAGGGCTACTTAATTTCCTTGAAAGCCTCCTTCAAGGGGTTTTATAAAAGGCTTGTTGAAATTCCAGATTAGTTATAATAACTGCCTTCTTGTACCCACGATTCAGTTCAAATACTTAGAAGTTAGAGATGTGTGATTTTCTTTTATGGCAGCCGCATTTTTTCAGCTTTATCATTTGATACCAATCAAGGTGTTCTGTAAACAAAATAAATCTTCATTTATAATTCAGATCTTTTTTTCATACTGAAGCAAATCTGAAATCTACAATTTCTAACACTTTTTTAAAGGTGATTATACTTTCTGCCATCAAACTCCTCAGGTGGGGTTGATTAATTTAATGAGGGATTACATCTATTTTGACAGCAGTTTCTTTAAATTCCTTCAGCATGTCATCCAGTCTTAATACCTTGTCACCATCCAACACCTCTCCAGAACTTTAACCACTGCTAACACTTCCTTGTATTGACTCCAAAAGTTATTTTAGGGTATATATTTTTCCATCATGCTAAGTGAGAAAGACAGTGTGAAAGAAATGTAATTATTTCTTGACGCTTCTACCATATTTAAACACATTAATTTATGATAGTGGGTATCATAGTGGATTGCAGGTCATGGAGCGGGAATGGAAGCAGGAATCCAGATCCATTGCTCTTGAGAATTTGAAAATATACTAGAACAGTAAAACCATATTTACATTATTGAAGGAAACTGACCTAGAGACTTGAAATTGGCAAAGACCAAACTCCTCCACATGGTACTTGAATATGGAACATAAATGGTACTCAGTGGTCAAAAGTATAACAATTATTTTGTGTATATTTTTTTTTCAGTTTAAAGTGCATGAAATAACACATGGTAGGTATAGCCACTCAGAGCAGTGCTTGTGTGCCCTGTGATGCAGCACTGAAGCATTTTGGGGTGCTCACATGTGAGAAGGCTGTGAGGTCAGTTGAAAGGTTCTGTATGATGCACAGCACCAAAACCGCATGCTCAAATCTTGCAATAGGCTATTATTTATGAGGGAGCACAGTGTATCAGGACCTGGTAAACCAGAGCAACCTAATAGTACACTCAGTGTACTAATTTTCACTTGAGAGATAAAGAAATAAAAATAACCAAAATCTACCTTATTGACAGGTACTGAAGTAGAATATGTTTTTTTTTCTTCATGTCATTTCCACAAGTAATCAGTTTAATTCAAGACTATGTAAGAAGAATCTCTCATGTTGTCATTTATTGTCATTTTACCCACTGCATTCCTAATCCACATTTCTACTGTTTCTTTGTCATTTTTTATTGCATTTTTCTTGCTCATTTTACTAGTAGAACAACCTTGGATTTCAAAAGGGGGAGGAACTCTGCTTTGAAATAGAAATTAACTGTTCAATATGATGCCTCCAATTCAGGATTTATAAATAACAAGACCACGTATACTTTTAGTATTTTCACAGATAAAAGCGAAATACTGCAAAGCAACTTCCCTCACATTTTTCTAACACCTGCTCAATTAGCTTCATTGATTTAGAGATGAATGTCCAAAAGAAACATCTCTCATTTTATGCAAGAGTTAAACTGTCAAGCTAAAATACAATCTCTCCACACTCAGTCTAAATTAAAAGATACTACAGCAATCCCAGAAAGTTAAGTAGATTTGAACAGAAAAGAAAATACAGCATCAGTTAAGTCTTATAAAGCTTCATCAGCTTTCAGGGTGGGTTTTTTTTTTTCTTCTCCATCTTCTTTTTTAATCCTTACAATAAAGGAGATCCTCTAACTATAGAAAGAGATTTATCAGAGATGACAAAACTATGAAAGGCAGTCATAATTTCTGACACTTCATTCCCATTCCTTCCTCTTACTCCTAGCATAAAATTTCTAGACAAGTTTTGTAATGACCTATCAGGTGCTAGTTGTGCAGCTCCAGGTAGTGTCACAATTCAGACCCAGAATGTACTGACAGCTTTCCACCAAGACTTACAACATTATTTGGGTGACTTGCTGTGATTTGCAGTCTGCCATTGCTGTATGTGTTTTTACAATAATGCTTCATAAATACATTGCTGCCTCAGCATCTGATAACTGAACCATTCCCCATAGGTACATTATGGAAAATATTTCATGTTTAAATTATTGTGAAATATTGTCCCTTCTTATCTCTCAGATACACTATCCCCACAAATGCTGTAAATGCTGTAGCAAAAGGTTTATCTGTTCTAATTAGCATGTATGGAGCAACGAAAACCTGCATAATTGCATTTTGTTCCTCCCGAGCGTTTAATTCACTATATGTCCACTGGAAAAGAAAAAAAAAAGAAAAAAAAAAAGTAATATCTTTAGCCTGATAATTATCAGAAGGGTGATCAATTCACATTTTTAAAGATTAAAAGTAGGGGTGGGAAGAGCTGATTAGCCCAGGTAATATTTAGTAGGACACAGAACCTTGTATCTGCAGTTTGTGGAGTTTATGTTAGTGGAATCTGAAAGCTTTATCAGAATCACAGCTTTCAAGACCGAAAAATACCTTTTGATCAAATATCCTGACTTTACATAAAAATTACTTCCTTATCCCTGCAATATGAATACCCTTTGTTTGATCAAATTGTATGCCTCAGAAATGCCTGAAACCCAGAGAAACCAGCTATGCCAGAAATTTATTTCAGTCAAGAACAGCTACCTCTCTTTTTTTCTTTTTTTCTTTTTTTCCTTAAAAAACCATTGGGCCTGTAATATCAGGCGTTCTCTTTGCATTGCTGAATTTGCACAGTACAGTCCACTTCATGAACTAGACCAGCTGCTTTTTCACCTTATTTTCCTGGGTCTGTTCTACATTGTCTTAGTTTTTCAACATTCTCTTAAAAACAGAGACATGTCTGCTGCACATAGAGTTCCATTATTAGTATTTCCAGTTCAAGTCCCCCTCCCCATTCCCATAACTCCCATAGGGTTAGCTATAGTCAATACTCTAAGAATGATTCCTAAGTTGTCTAAAACTCATCCAAGAGCATGACAGCTACCAAGTACAACTAATTTCCTGACCCTTCTTATCCGTAGGCAACTAAATTCACCAAAGCTCCCCATGATTGGTTTGGAAGGCCCCAGGCTAAGGAGCTTTTTTCACCCACATATACTCAAAAGTGCTTGTTCATTGGAGATGAACACGGCACCCACCTGTCTCACAACTAATATAGGTAGGTGGTGAAAGTGTTACCTCAAGTTTAGAAACAGATACATGCATTCTTTGACCCGATACAGCATTTTCATAGCAGTATGTCATTATCCACTTAATTTTTTTACTGCATTTTACTCAAACAGGTGTTGCCCATGTCATATTTTAGCATCTGATTGTCCTCTACCTTAAATATAAAGGAAAATGGGGGGGGTTATAATAAATCATATTTTTACAGTATTACTGATTGATATGGTATAGGCCTATATTTATCACTAGTATTACACTAATGCATAGCCTCACCAGGAATCAGGGCCCTTCTGTGCTGGATGCCTGCCATGTATTTAATAAAAAATGTAATTCCCTGCCCCAGAGAGACTAGTTTCTAAACATAGACTTGGATAGAACAGGTGGAAAAAAGACAAAAGTAGGCAAGGCAATAGTGAAACAACCATTTTTCATCTTGCAAAATTGTAACTGTTATACTACACATCAATTTAAATCTGTTTTCCCATGTACCAAAGGCAATCTATTTTCTAGTTTCAATAACTATCTCTTTTCCCGTTAGTTAAAAATATTTATATCAATCTTATTTCATTTGATTTAATCATTTTAAAATCACTTTCACTGAAGTATAAAAAGCTGTTGAGCTCCTTTGTTTAAATATGAAACATAGCAATAATCACTCTTTGGTATTATTCTAATTAGCTAGATCTCCTCATGGAGGATAACAAATGCATACTAACTCAGGACAATTAGAAAGATGCTAATAAATGCAACATCATGGTTCCTCACAGAATGCAAAGCAAGCGCCTGTATGTAACCAAGCAGTGTGCAAAGAAAATTACCACATTTCAGGAGCTAGAACTTAAAGCTCTTATTGGGATGATTTCAGGAGACAAGGACTCATTATGCTTATCAGTCAGTATTCATACAGTTACATTTCAGTCCATTCAGTTGATGCTAGACTGCAGTGAAAATGGAAATTATCAATATTCAAAAAAAGGCAAAGTTGTTGAATCAGGAAATTTGAAAGTGCTGGGACTAATTCATAGTTAGCAAAAAGCTGCAAGACTCCTCAAACTCCCATGGAATTGGAATATCTTCTGTCAATTTTTGTAATGTGTCTGACTGAGTGTAAAATAAAGTAGTAAAAAATCTGAAAATGAGAAAGAAAATCACACATCTGTTGATGGCAGGGTAGACTGTTTCATTTTGTTCATTCACTTTTTCCCAAGATGAGCTTTGTTTCAAACAAAATGTAATGCCAAGCACATCTCAAGGAGGAGAACACTGGTGACATCTTGTCTCATAGAAGCTTAGTTGTCCCTTCTGCGCCTACTTTGAGACACTGTACACAATTCAGCAGGGAGCTCCTGAAAGGTTTGCCCTACCCTCTACAAACCAGTAAGTTCCACTATACAGCTCACAGAATCCAGTAGAAATCATTCTGCAGGCTTCAGTATTCCTTAGATCAGACCACAAGAAAGAATCCAACTAATGTCATTTTTTTAAAATATGAGACCTTAAATTATTCCATCTGTGTGCAATTCCAAAGAAGCCATATCCCATCAAAATGTGAGTGCTAAATTCAGCATGAATCCCTCTTTCACTAGTCATATCCAAAGGGCAAGGACAATTCTGCTAGATTTCCAAATTAAGCCTTTGGGACCAAACTTTGCTGTCTTTGTCCACGAGAAGTCCCCTGGCTTTCAGTCCATCATCATGTCTGATACCCAAGACAAGCAATTAGGAACATGAAACAGTTTAAAACTATGGCACAAGTTATAAAACCACAGTATACCTTTGAGATCCAGGCAAAATATTTGCTATTTTAACTTTCCCATCTTGCCAAAATATTTGTTATCTCAGCAGCAGAATTTTTCAGATTCACACTAAATGACATCTATAAGGTAGTCCCATTGGTGTCAAGCTGGCATCACAATAACATGTGCAGTAATACTGTGGGAATCCAGAATAGGACTATAATAAACACGTAGTCCCAGAACATTACAAAACAGAAAAGAGCTCCAGCTGATGCCAAGAAGTACGGACTTATGTTACAAATATAAGGCCTATTCTCATTGTCTTCCCTCAGGTTAAAAAAAATCACTGTGATTTTTCATGTAATACAAAATATTTCCTAATCACAGTCACATTTTTAATCATAAAAAGAATTAAATTCTTATTTTTCATTAGCATCTTACAATTAGCAGAGTTGTTGATTTAGTAGTCCTGCCAAAATAGTCCCGGTTATTTCAGTAAGAGTGCTTATGGATATGTGGACTCATTAACATAAGGCTTACAGAACTGGGGCCCATTCTAAATGAAATTGATTAGGGAGGAAATTCCTACTAACTTGATATTGCAAGGGCAAGTCTGAGTCATAAAGAGGGTAGCTTAGGATGAGAGGTGAGCCAGCCCTGATTTTGCGTGCAGCATAGTGTCTGAGGTGTCCAAAGCAATCACTGCTATTTTTTGTTTAAAAGCAACAGAAAAACTCTGCTTTCACAAATGGCACATGCAAATTTAAGGAAGTGACTTACCTGTTTATTTGCATCACTGGCTAAAGAGCAGTTTTCCCTGCAGGCTATAAAACTATACATTTGCATCTTGCCTAAGATCCTGTCACTTTCCACACACTGACAGACCAGCATGGAAGAAGGTGTCCTTGAGTGTCAAAGCAAGGTGGTCTTCCTCATCTTGTGTCTCATCTGTGGGGAAGGGAAGAGATACATGCAGAAATTAAAGGCGTTATGGAAATTTCCAAAGAAAGAGAAGGAGTTCTAGAGTGGCCTCTGTTGTACTTCCTCTCCTTCATTTTGTACCAGCACCGATCAATGGACTCATTGCCTGCTGTAATTCCCTGCAGTCATTACTTTACAGGTGAGTAATTTACGGCTTTGTAAAGGGCTCGGGGATGTTTGATTATGTCAAAGGTGTTATTGAAGTTCAGATTGTAGTTGTATCCTAAATAGGACGAGATTACCACTGGGATTTATATCATTACTTTCACTAATTATTTACAACATGGTGCCAATCACACCGTAGGCGTACTTGCAGCAAAAGAAGAGATGGTTCTGTGTAGGTGAACACAAACCCCATTAGGTGATAAGCTATCCAAAGCAGTGCAAAGCATTGACCTCCAGTGGAAGAAGCAATGATAGGCAGGACAAGGAAATCCAGCACCAAAGACATTAGACAAAACTCTTAACTGGAAGGATTAATTTTCAGTGTGCAAATTCATCAGTCCTCATCTGACCCATGTTCCCTATCCCATGACAGCATGGGGTAAGGAACGGGACAGACTATTCCAGAGCCACAGCATCAAAGAGTGACTGGGGAATAACTTCAGAGTTGCTGTGTAAATGTCTGCCTATGGGGACAAGTACAGTGATTGTGGGTGGAAGTCTCCTGTTTAAGGCAAAGGGCAGAAATCTCAGTTCCTCGCAGCTAAAGTGGTAAGAAAAAGGGAAATGAGACATGATTATTCCCCACAGGACTCGAGTTCTTATCCTTGCAGTCTTCAGTCAGAGCAGGAAAGCTAGTACCACACGGTAATAGTTTTCCAATGTGTCTGTAAGCGGACTGGGTCCCTGAGGATTACAAGTGTGACAGCATCCTTAGATCCAGCCCCAATGACAGAGACAGGGGAAAGCAGTAAAATTTTCTTTTTAGTGGCAGATACTACAATGATGTAAGAACTCCTTTCCCTCAGAGGGCTCACATTAGCATTTTCTCTCAGTCCTGAGAGTAAATCATACCATTTAGTCACAGTCTATAGCAAGACACAAACATACCCTTTCTGAGCACTCACATCCTCACCTTCACCTTTCCTAGCTGAAGAGAGCATCCTAACTTTGTGAGATACAAACTCCAATTCACTCTTTTCAGTGGACCTTCATGTCTTCTACTAGGCCCACACAATCCTACTTTTAGAAAGCTTCTATTTCTATTTCGATGGAGGGACATCAGACAAATGAGTATTCAGAAGGACCCTCAGCAATAGTGCCATCACTGGGGACAGATTCACCAAGCACCAACACTGCATTATTTAATAGTCAGGCACTGTGCTCGTAGACTCACTAGAGCTTAAGAAATTTCTTAGTCTTCCCTTTAATTACTTAACAAATAATCATTTGATATTTGGTAGCTCAAGATTCATAGAAAACAAATCCCTCCAGTGTGTGTGTGTGGGAGGAGAGGAATTCTACTGTGTTTATTCTGCATATTGCCTAGCCTCTGCTTTTGATTGTGAGAACGTGTTTCAGGGGATTAGTTACTGGATTTGGAAGAATTATGGTTTCAACTTTCTGAGTGAAGAAAAGGAAAATCTTCTAGACTACTAAAATTAGAGGGCAATATTGAAAGCATAAGGCAAGACTTCTGTGCCAAAATGTAACTGCAGAGGGTATAGGAGATTACATTATAATCTCTGTGAAGAACCAGATGGGAAGAACTCAAACAGAACACAATGGACTTTTGATAATATTTTCCAGTAATAAATCTTCCTTACTTTCCTAGCAATCCACATCCTCCTACACATTAGGCAAAACACCTTAATTTCTGTCCTATAGTTAGAGAACTATATGTGAGGAGACTGTGGAGTTCCAGGTTGGAATGTGAGATGCCTAGGCAACATCCTTGAATGATCAAGAACCCACAAGGAAAGAATGAAAAAACAAACCTGACATGTATGATGAATGTGTTTTTAAGACAGGCTGCAAATCAGCATCAATGAAATCCAGAGACAGAGAAAAGCATTCTGTTGTTTTTTCAGGAAAGACAACACATTGACCAGATATGTTTGTCTTTGCCATCAGATCAGAGTACTGACTGTTATTTGACAAATAAATATCAGCTTATTTGGGAAAGAATGCACGTCCAGTGCTAGAAACTGCAACTGGATGCACTAATGACTCAGAAGACTTATACTCCTTCCAGAGTTTAACCAAGGGAAAATCATGGATAAATCATGGATAAAAGAAGACATGAACAAGAGAAGCAGAGATCAAGGAGCCATCAAAACACAGAAAAGGCCAAAGGAGCAGAAAACTTTTTTTCCAGGGGAACAAATCCATATCTATTAGACAGGCTCTGAATGATGCCTGGGTCTGCTTTCCAGAGAGCAATGTGACAAGGGCTGGAATACCACTTCTATGAGGACAGGCTGAGTGTTGGGGTTGTTCAGCCTGGAAAAGGGAAAGCTCCAGGGGGGTGCCTTATAGCAGCCTTCCAGTACTGAGAGGGGGCCTACAGGAAAGATAGGGACAAACTTTTTAGCAGGGTCTGTTGCAATTGGACAAGGGGTAATGGTTTTAAACTGAAAGAGGGTAGATTTAGATAGATATTAGGAAGAAATTTTTCACTACAAGGGTGGTGAGACACCAGCACAGGTTTCCCAGAGAAGCTGTGGATGCCCCATCCCTCCAGATGTTCAAGGCCAGGCTGGATGGGGCTTTGAGCAACCTGGTCTAGTGGGAGGTGTCTCTGCCCATAGCAGGGGGGTTGCAACTAGATAAACTTTAAGGTCCCTTTTAACTCTAACTGTTCTATAAGTCTATGATTCTGTCATTCAATGATAAGAAAGTTAGAGCTTGGGGAAAAGAAAACAACTCTGATAAACTTAGTGGACATTAGTGAAAATAAACAGTCATTGCAAAAATTATACTTTATTATTAAACCTTATAAATTCCACATGTCTATTTTCTTCCAAGACCATTTGCCCCTAAATGGACCAACTTTTTTTCAGAATCAAGGTTCTCAAAATGGTTATGCTTTAACCACTTCAATATTCAGGGGTCCAAAAGTCATCCCAGAGGCCTCAGGAATTAGAACTGATCAGAAATGCATAGCAGAACAAAGCATCCCAGGAGGGCTGGCTACAGACACAACAGGGAAGGAAAACCCAGGAAAGTCAGAAATGTGCTGGGAGGTAAACACAGCAGCCTGTTGGACTATCACCAGCAAAGTTGTGTAACTAGTGTAGAGCTGGCAGTATTCTGGGTTAACCGATCAAAAAGAAATCAAAACTGAGAAACTTCAAGTTTAAACCTATGTTAGAAAGATGTGTTCTTCCTCCTCTCCCATGGTCATGACTGTTGCCCTATTTATTGAATCTGAAATACTTTTTGTTATTAAAGTGATTTCTCACAGAAAAGCTGAATTTAAAGAACAAATCTGAAATGAATATTATATGAAAACATATAATCCAAAAAATCGGCAACTAAATTCTAGACTTGGCCAAAAGTACTAGATTACATTGCTGTTTCCCAAGTGCTGGTGGCAGCAATTTATGCTTGTTTGTTCGATTGAACAGAAATAACAGCAAATTACCAGTATTTGTGAGAGAATCAAATATCAAAGATTCATTGCTTCCTTCATTAGCCAGACACGGGCTATGTCTACACAGCATTTTCCTGGCAGAAGCCATCTCATTCTGCCCACCCTCTGAGCCAGCTCCAGTTTGGGCGCCAGAAGGCATATTTATCACCCAGTCGAGCCTGAGATAATGTACCCTGCCTCCCTGCAGGCCTTATCAGCTTGAGCACAGCCCACCTCAAACATAGTTGCACCACTGCATCCAGCTACCTCCGAGCACAAGCAGAGACCATCCATGTCTTCCTGCAAAATTCTCACAGATACATTTACTGAGACCATTATGCGGAAAGATAACAAACTGTAGGTAGCTAACAGCAGCATTGCTGAAAGAAAAAAGTTTGGCCAGCTGGCACAGCACTGGGATATATAAACGTTTTCTAGCTGGCCATTCAGTGCTTGTACAGATCTGACAGAGAGGCAGAGAGGAATGATACGGGAACTAAAAAAGCAAGACTGCAATTGTGATACCATTGCGTATAGGGTAGTTGGGGGTTGCACTAGATGACCTTTAATGGTCCCTTCCAACCCAAACTATTCTATGATTCTATGTTTCTAAGATAGTGCTACGACTGGAAGCATCACATCACTCTCAAATGCTGAAAATAACAGGCTGAAAGGATCTACAGCTCCAGTGATTCATCTCAGTGTCGTTTGCAGCTCTGCTTAAACGAGGTGGACAGCACAGAGAGGTTGTAAGAGGGCAAATATGGTAAAAGTACTGACGTATTCCAGCCAGTCTCATAGAGCTGTGCTTATAAAAGATAAGTGCTTCATAGTCAAAAAACTGTTTCTATGCCAGTTTGGGAAGGCTCAGCAACAGCTAGGGAAGAGGTGGAGGTGACTGTGAGTTGTTGTTATGATTCAGAGTCACAGAACCTTGTATAATTAGAGAAAAATTACTGATGGGCGTTCATTTGCATCCAGCCTCCCTAAATGCCTCTTTTGAGTAGATAGAAAGAAAGCTTAATTTATGGTGGATGACCTTTAACTTAAGGTATATTTGCTGGACAACTTGTTCGGTTTGTTACTAAAAATAAAAGGTGGGAGTTATACACTATAACACAGATGTCTAAAACTCAGTAGCATTAAGTCTAACCTAGGTACCTCGGGGGAGAAATAAGCAGTTCCAGTGGGCAGTTCATCCCATCCTAAAATAGTTGTCTAAGATAAATCAGTTGAATCACCCCTAGAAGTGCTTATTTCTCTCTGTAAAAAAATCTCAGAGCGGTTAGCTGAAATTTAGGTGTCTCATTCTGAGAAATCTAAAAGAAGGAGAGATCAACCCCTCTCACGGTTCTTTAAAATGGTTCCACAAGCCAAGAAAGTTTCTTTGTTACAAAAGGTCTGGTGCTCTAAAATGGGATTTGAAGTAACAATAAATTATATGTAACATGGGTAAATGGGAAATAAATGAATGATGTACAATTTGAAATACAGGGGACTTCTGAGGAAGTTAGCTGAATGAATTTAAAATCAGGCATAGCTAGGGCTTTAGAAAATGAGAATTAATGTTCATATGTATTAGGAAGAAGGGTCATCTTAGGCCAGCTATAAGTCTTGGTTCAGGAGATGTAGAAGGACTAATTCTAAACAGTGATATAGAAAAGTGAAACACTTGCTATAAATATATCTTGATATCTGAAACAGAGGAGTGTTACATACCCTTTCCCTCTAAACACCATCTCTATCAAAAGAATAGCATGACATAACATCTGCTAAAAATAAAAACTTTTAGATTAACTCATACTTACAACCTAGATACAAACATTTTTTTGAAAGCGCTGAAGAATGTTTTTAGTCACTTTTTTAATTTTAACTTTTAACAGATCTTAGAAAGCTGGGATATTGAAATGGCTTGGAAAACTGCCAAAGTAATTCCGATGTTTAATAAGAGTAAAAGAGATAACCTAGGAACCATAGTAAAATTACTCTGACATGTGTTCCAGAAAAAATAATGGAACAGTTAAATCAGGATTCTATTAACAAACAGTGGCTAAACATATAATTAATGCCAGTCAACACAGTTCTGTATAAAGTAAATCTAGTCAGACAAACCTACTGTTTTTTTATGACAGAATTACGGGTCCTATTGGTAAAGGTGACTGCATTGACACAATATTCTTCATTTTTAACAAGGCATTTGACTTAGTGACACAAAACACTTTGGTTTAAAAACCAACTTGAATTGTGCAGAATTAACAGACTGTACATTAGATACAATAAAAAAATATCTCATAGAGTTCAGAAAGTAGTAATTAAGAAGTCAGTGAGCACAGCTGCTTCTACAAGGTTTCCCCAAGTAGCCATTGCTCCATGTATATAAGGAGCAATGAACTAGAAAGAGCATATGCATCAAACATGGCAAGCCAGTAAATAACAAAGATGAGGCTCTTCTATGAAAATATCTGCAATATCTGCTAAAACAGTTACATTCCAACAAAATAAGCTTAAGGATACCTAATTTCAGAACAATACATCTGGGGACCAGGAATGAAAATTAGAGGTACAGAAAGAGAGACTCTTGCAAAGCAGTAGCTAAGAAAAGAACTTGAGAGTCATTGTAGACAATCACCTCAAAGTAAGGTCTCATAGTAGTGCTTTGGCTAAATGGCTAATATGACCCTTGGCTATATAAAAGGTGATTATCAAATAGAAGTAGGGAAATGTTACTGCTTTATTTCGCATTGATAAAACTGCCACTACAATAAGACACTGTGTAGATCTGGATTCAGAACTTCCAGAAGAACATGAAAATTGCAGAGAAAGTAAAAAAAAAAAACAGGCTAGAGAGTGGAAAACAAATCTTAAGATGTGAGGGTTAAATATCTCAACCTAATATATCAGAGAATGCCACAGAAATCTTCCGCGGGATTGAACACCTCCCCTGTGAAACAGGCTGAGATAGTTGGGGTTGTTCAGCCTGGAGAAGAGAAGGCTCCAGGGAGATCTTATAGCAGTCTTCCAGTACCTAAAGGGAGCCTACAAGAAACATGGGGACAGACTTTTTAGCAGGATGTGTTGTGATTTGACAAGGGGTAATGGTTTTAAACTAAAAGAGGGTAGATTTAGACTAGATAAAAAGAAGACATTTTTTACAATGTGAACACTGTAACAGGTTGCCCTGAGATACCCCATCCCTTGAAATATTCTAGGTTAGGTTGGATAGAGCTCTGTGTAATTTGGTCTAGTGGCAAGTGTCCCTGTTCATTGCTGGAGGGTTGGACTAGATGACTTTTAAAGGCCACTTCCAATCCAAACTATTCTAATATTCTATGATTCCGTAGAGATCCATGTACATAACAAAACCATCCAGTAGGATGGTTTTCAAACCTGCTGACAAAGTCATAATTAGACATAATCCCTGGAAGCTGGAGTTAGAAAATTTCACCTTGAAATAGGATAGGAAAATGAAATTTTATGAGGTGAGGTGGCAAGTCACCATTAGTCTGAGTTGTTAAGGTGGGTTTAGATAGCTTTCTGAAATAGATGGTATAATTCAGCTTTTCAGAGAGATTACATCTCCAGCGCAAGGAAGGGTTTAGATTAGGCAGTCATAGGCCACCCTCCTGGCCTTGAAGTATGTCAAACCATGAATACCATCTTCTCTGCCCTCAGTATTTATGTGCCATGGGATAACCAGAATTATGTACATTACTCAGTATAATCATTACATGGGTAGATAAGAACGTAGACAATGACTGTGCTCAAATATCATACCTCAGGTTTTCAGCCAGTTGTACAATCAGATCCAGAAACATTTATTTAAGTAATGATACACTGGTTATATGTAATCTGTTTGCACTGGGTGGAAGGGGAAGTTTGAATTTGTGTCTGTGTATTTAATAGCAAAACTGTTACCTTTCTTTGTACAGCTCAACGGACTACAAGTCACCCATTTTCTTTACTCTTCTGCTTATCTTCTATGGCATTCAACTCTTCTTGAAAGTCATAGTGCTTTTCAATCATTAGGTAAACACCTGTGTGTTTAAGTTTTCTTTATTCTTAACAAGTATAACTATGCCAAAGTGTCCTTCTCTCACTTCTGGCATAATTTTTTGCCTTTCTTACCCAAGAACAGTGAACATACAGATGTTGAGTTGCAAAACCTATAGATTAATCCATCCCAAAGTAGAAATAAAAAAATATTAAGTTTGTTTTTCCAAAATTCTGCAAATGAAAATTTACTGTAAGGTCTCAGAAAGGGGATTTTTGTCTTTGTATCCATCACCACCACAGAGGACATCCAGGCTGAACTGGACTCCAGCAGGTATCTCTGCTGTTTGTAGGCTGTGCCTACAGAGAGGCCTGTGCAGAACCATTGTTTTCCATGTGCTAGCACAGGCGCCTTGTGGTTGGAATACCATTTACATTAGCAGAAAAGAGATGCCACCCATCATCTCTCAGTTGGCTCTGCAAGACTAATAGGCAATACAACTTTTTTCTAAACACTCTGGTAATCAGACATGACTCTAAATACACACAGCAGGCAGAAACATTGGGTGGGAAGGTGCCATTTTCAGCCATTCTTCAGAGAAACACCATCTGTTACAACATATGCAATTGCAGTTACACATCCGGTTATAGGAGGTGAGAAGGGTAATTTTCTACCTGAGAAGCATGATTTCTGTCTGATCATCTCCTTTCACCAAGCCTCAGCCATTAGCACCAGAGACAATCTCCTGAAAAAGGAAGAAAAGTCACCATTTTTATGTCTCCCCCTAATGGAAAAGGAGACTCAAATCCCTTGCTCAGTACTGGAATAATAACACGGGTGGTTTTCTATATGCAGATCAGAAAGGTTAATTTCAAAAGACTCTAATAACTGGAAGAATTTTAGAGTAGGAGAAATTCAAAATGAGACTAGAACCAGCAAAAAGAAAATTAATATCTAGAATTTACACATAAAAATTTAATGAGCCTGAGCTTCCAGTTTCCTTTATTTGGATATTTTGGCAGATACATTATTAACGCTAACCTTATTTTCCTAGCTGAAAAATTAACATAAACAGAAACACAAAAATTATGATGTGCCAAAAGAAAAAAAAAAAAAAAAAAAAAAGAAAAGAGTTATGGCTTAGAGACCCTTTCTTTGTATGGAAACACTAGATTCTAATTTAATTCAAAAAAACTCGTTTTCTGCAGCCTCACAAATCTCCTCCAAAAATTATTTCCTCACTGATTACAGAAGCAGACAATTGATGCCCAAACAATCAAAGAAGGTTGTATTGTCAGCATGTTAATCATAGTGTTTCTTAGCAACCATATTTTATTTACAAGTAACAATACTTCTTCAGAAGCCTGTCACATTTAATGACAAGTAGCTGTGGGGGAAGGGCTGAAAAATGTATGTGCAGCTCATACCTTTGATGATAAGCAGTTTTTGAAGAGGACAGAGCAATGCTTTTGCTGATAATTGATGGTAGTAGATAGAGAAACCTCTGAAAAGTGAAGCAGTGGGGCAAGAGCTTGCACAAAATATAGTCTTGTCTTCTGCACCCACACAGGTTAATGTTTTTGCCCATATGAGTCCATAGGTACTTTTCCCTTAGTCTTCTTGGGGCTGTGAATTTTTCAAAGGTTCACATGCTAGCAAAGGAGTTTTGCGATGACAAACTGATTGCTTCTTTGCTCATGGATCTCCCAAAGGACCAGACTCTGCTGCTGATATTTCTCAGAAGCATCTAGGGTGACAGTTCTACATCTTCCATGCTCTCACACCACTGCCAGTTCCAACCATCAGTGCTGACATCCATCACCCCATTAAATATAAAAGATAGTGTCTGAAAAAGTCTATTTGATTCTGAATCTCTTTCCCTCTCCAATTGTTAAACAGTGACTACTTATCATCCTCATGTTAAATACCAACACTTCAAAGTGTTTTTAGAGACAGTTTCTAGACAGAAGATACAATGGACAGAGAGTGAAAACACTTTTCAGCAAAATTGCCCACTGGATGGGACAGTAGAGGTTCCAAAGGGCTCCCTTCAACTTTCTTTGTGATCAGCCATAGCGATAGGAATGTGGTTTTGCTCCTGAACTGCATCATCCAGTAAAAGTCACCTCTCCTGGGTAACTTTCAACATATCCTCCTTGGGCTCCAGCAAGAGCCAACTCAAATAGTCTGCTTCCATAAAGACCTCATCCAAATCCTTTGGAGTTAGAATTGGCCTTAAATTCTTAAGCATGAGCCTTTTTCTATTTTTTTTTCCAGAAATGTTAGTAGTATGAGCTTGTATTCAAGATATCCTTTTTATCTATTGAAGTGCCCAACCCTTTTAAAACTGTGCTCTGTTCCAGGAGTTCCACACTCAAATGTTGGGTTGTTTGGCCCTTTTCTTCTTTTATCCATTTTGAAATAATCACCTTTACACTTCAATAAATATCTTCTTATTCCGAAGATACAAAGAACAGCAAGCAGACTGAAGAATCACGTGATAGTATGTACGAGTAATACATCTGCGGATAGAGGTACTTTAGTTTTAAGGTCTTCTGTATGATAGACACGGCAGAAGGGCAGTCTGGACATCACCACAGTTAGTCTCCTAGAAAGAGTTGAACACCGGAGCTACAGTGGAGTCCTAATAGCTCTTCTGATCACAAAAAACTTTGCAGACATTCTGAGACATACCACATTTATTAAAAAGAAGTTTGGAAGAAGAGAAGAGCTGGCTAATTTTTGGATGCTATTTTGTTGTCTGGACTTGGCAATTTTTTTCAGATATCCTGTCCTTTGATGATAGAATAAAAATAGAAGTAGGAAAAAAAATTAAGGATGGGTCCAAATCAAAACAATAGATCATAACTCTGGGAACTATGTCTCTTCCTCAAAAGAATTTCCAAAATGACAAGCTGCTAGTTCAAGTCCACATAAAATCTTTGTGTGTTAGGCCTGCCCTGATTAACACACTACACATACTTTTAAGCTTTCAGCAAGAGCTGGAAAAGGAAAGACATTCCATGTAAAGCATTAAAGCATAATCACTTGTAAAGCTGTCTGTGACCCCTTGCCCTGCTTGATTTAGTAAGCACTAACAAAAAAAAAAAAAAAAAGTATGGGGGCTAAAACAGTTCTGAGAATTCACTCTTACAAACCAACATATTGGAACCATCCCTATAGAAAGGGAATCATGTCTGTTATTCACCAGATCCTTCTCTTTACCCAGAAAGCTGTGGCATCAGCACTGAGGGAAAGAGCAGACAACTGCAGAAGATTTCTGAGGTATCTAAGAGACCTTCTTTAGCCCCAGTCAATGCTGGGAGCTATTTGTGGCTCCACACAGTGAAACAGACTTCTACATTCACAGTACTCCACCACCCACTGGGGAAAAATACCAAGTCATAGCTGCAGATCCCACACATTTTTAAAGAATGCAACCAGGTAGTGGTCTCAGTAATCTGCTACATACAAAAAATTCAGCTGTATCTGTCCTTCATACACACCATCAAAGACAAGTAACAAGCCCATTTCACCCTCTCCATCACAGTTCTAAATAGGGATTAATTTGGAACACAGTTGATTATCCAGCTGCCAACCACTCACCTTTGGAGGATCCTTCTGGCCACCAGTTCTCCTGCACTGGACCTGCACTATTTATTCCAGAGCAACTGCAACACCTGGCAGGCACTAGTGTTTTCTCTCTAGCAGCTTATTTGGCTGTATTAATGGTATTGCTATGGTGAAATAACCAAATGAAAAAAACAAAACCAAAAACACCATTTCAAAGCACTGATACTGAGTGCTATCGCCAATGAAATTCAGAAAAACATATTGAACAAACCTGACTGTGGAATGTTTTAATAAAATTGAAAGTATCAGAAGGCTTTGAAGTCTTCTAAGCATACAGAAAAATCAGTTATTTACTATTGCAGCATCAAAAGAGAGATCCACCAATACACTGTACAGACATCAGGAGGAAAGAGTGTCATGGTCTTTGTTTGCAGTTTGCTTGTTTTTCTTAAAATCTGTCCTAAAGGAAGATTCATGACTTTTTATGATATAGCACAGCCCTCATGTTTATTCCTAATATTTTTGCTTTGAAGATCACTTGGGAACAGAAGTTCTTACACTGACTGCAGTCACAGATGAGGTTAATATCTTCCTATTTTTACAAAAACAGTAGAGGTAACATGACCAAAATGACAAGAAGTCTAACAAATATTTTTCTGGCATTCCATTGTACATTGACTTTTTAAAATATCAGCTCCAATTTGAACATAACCAACTGCTTTAATATAAATAATTTATCTTTTTAAAGACCATTAAATATTTCTGGAGAAGAATCTAATCTGCAAGTCCCAAGTGTTTGAAGTTCACAGTAATTTCAGTAGAAGTCACAATCATTCAACCTTTGGGAAAGTCGGAACATTTATATAGGTGTCTGAATAAATTATTTGCTCCATTAACCATTGACCAAAACCAAATATAAAATCACAGAATCATTTAGGTTGGAAAAGACCCTAAGATCATTGAGTTCAACCATAAACCTACCACTGCCAAGTCCACCACTAACCCATGTCTCTAAGTACCACACCTAAATACCTTTTAAATGTCTCCAGGGGTGGTGACTCAACGACTTCCCCAGGCAGCCTGTTCCAACATTTGATAACTGTTTCGGTGAAGAAATTTTTCCTAATATCCAATCTAAACCTCCACTTCTGCAACTTGAGACCATTTCCTCTCATCCTATCACTTGCTACTTAGGAGAAGACACCAACCCCCACCTTGCTACAATCTCCTTTCAGGTAGTTGTAGAGAATAATAAGGTATTCCCTCAGCCTCCTTTTCTCCAGACTGAACAACCCCAGTTCCCTCAGCTGCTCCTCAGAAGACTTGTGCTCCAGATCCTTCACCAGCTTTCTTACTCTTCTTTGAGCATACTTCAGCACCTCAATGTCTTTCTTGTCATAGAATCATAGAAACATCTAGGTTGGAAGGGACCTTAAAGATCATCTAGTCCAACCATCAACCTAACTCTGACAAAAAAAAAAAAAAAAAGCATAAAAGTCACTAAACCATGAGGGGCTAAAAACTGAACACAGTATTCAAGGTGCACCTCCCCAGTGCTGAGTACAGGGCGATGATCACTGCCCCAGTCCTGCTCACCACACTATTTCTGATACAAGCCAGGATGCTGTTGGCCACCATGGCCACCTGGGCACACCACTGGCTCATATTCAGATGGCTCTCAACCAGACTCTTTTCCTTTCAGGGCAGCTTTCCAGCCACTCTTCCCCAAGACTGTGGCACTGCATGGGATGGTTGTGATCCAAGTGCAGGACCCAGCACTTGGTTTTGTTGAACATCATACCATTGGCCTCAGCCCATCAATCCAGCCTGTCCAGATCCCTCTGTAGAGCCTTTCTGCCCTCAAGAAGATCAACACTCCTGCCCAACTTGATTTCATCTATATGTGCTAAATAAATAATTTCATTATTGTTATCACTTAGAAAGATTACTTATCACTATTATAGAGTCACTGCTGTCTGGACCTGACAGAGACCTGCAGGAGAGATAGGATGGTGCAGATAAGAAAGCAGGGAGATGACTCCCCATTATACCTTCCTTCCCCGTACCAGGCCTAGATATACCACAAAACTCCATAAACACAGAAGGGTTAGAAGGGACTTGAAGGGATTATCTAATTCATTCTTCTTACTATAAAAAGAAGATACTGTAGCTTTTTTATTCCCAAACTGTTTTATTCCTGTTTGTTTAACCTGTTCTTTAATACCTCTAATGATGAGCGTTGTGCAACATCCTTAAGCAACCACAATGCCTACCAATTCCTACCATTAGAAAACCATTTCTAAAATTTAGAGCAAACATCTCTTTCTGCAGCTTGAGATGTTATTTCTTGCCTTACCATTCATGGCCATAGGAAACATTCTCTTTGCAGTTGTTTTAAGTATTCAGACACTGTTATAAGATCTCCTCTCTATCTTACATCTTCTAAGGTGACCAAATACCCCATACTTTGTAGATCCCCAGACTGTCCTCACAGCTTTCCTCTGTACTTCCTCCAGTTGGTTCACATCTCAAAACCCGTAACAACGTTGTGAAGAAGAATTACATCACAAATTTTATGGACTACAAATTTTATGCTGCTGTTTATAAATCCCAATGCAACATTTGACCTCTGGGCAATAGCATAATACTCTTAACCTACATTCAGTTTGTGACCCACTGTAACCTCCAAATACTTCTTTCCAAGACTGTTACCTATCTTATCTCAGCTCTTCTCATTGTATTTTCTCAACTGTTTATCTCTGCCTAAATGCATTTGTTCTAATTAAATTCTAGGTTGCTTTCAAGACTATTTCTCTAAATTGTTGTGATCATTTTGAATTAATTCTTATCTTTCAATCTGTTTGCTGCCTCTTTCAGATTCATTTCATTTGCAGATTTAATAAGCATATTCTAACAACCTTGTGCTGGATTATAATGAAAACATTGAATACACTAAGCCTAAGATAGATCCTTGTGGGGTCCTCCTCAATTCATCTTAGCGGTTTGACAGTGAAGCGCCAGCAACTGCTCTATATGTAGAATCCCCAGACACTTTTGTCCCCCTTTTACAATAATCCCAACTTGCTCGTGTAATGTAAGACAATGTAAAAAGTCTGAACAAAGCCTAGCTATATGATGTCTATACCCTTAAGGCGTGCTACTTCACATAAAAAGATTTTGGATTGATCTGATATGATTTAATCCTGACAAATGAGTTAACAATCACTGCATTTGCTGCCTACTCATTTACTACTTACTCATCTGGTGTTCTTTTAGGTTCCCTACAAAAAGATTGTTGGATATTTTGATCTAGTATGTTCCCACAAAAGGAATTGGCCCATCATTCCACAACCTTCTCTTTTGCTTTTTTTTAAGTTAAATCCTATGTTTGCCCTTTTCCAGTCTTCCAGAACTTGATCCACCTCCACATGTTCTCAAATGTACTGAGAGACTGCTGAGATAGGTTCAGCCAAGGCTTTCACAAGCCCTAGAAGTATGTCATCAGGGCTGGAGAATCAGAAATATTTAAGTGTAATCAAAGCAGGTCTTTCTTTCTAATTCCCCTTTATCATTGATGTTAATTGTGATAGCTGGCTGAACACCATTGACTACGTAGCATGTGGCACAGTAGAATTGTGATATAGTCCCTGCAGCCCTCTCTTAGAGAGGCAATAAACAGTCAAAATGAACTCCTCACAAAGCTTCTTAAGTCAGCACACAGATCTAAAAACCCTGCCTCAGCTCGTTCAATTTCTAAGGTAACTAGGTAGACCCAAACCAGACTCCAATAACAATATCCAACTCACAGAAGACGTTTCCAGAAGTTGGAATTGTATTTTCCTTGCTCAGAATATGAAATAACAAACATGCTTAGCTCATCTTTTAGCTCATGTGGAAAAAATAAGCAGTGCTGAAGGCTTGTAACTCAAACTGTGCTGAAAATATTGTTCAGTTTCCATGTAGCAATATTTTTTTATCTTTGAAAATATCAAAAAAATTACATACAAAACAATCAACTTAAAAGCTAAAATACATCTAAAAATTCAAACACTCAAAAGTTAGGAACTATTAGATTTGTGATCATTTGTAGTACAGAATCATTTTTCAGAAGACGTCAGCCTCATTCATTGTGGAAGAGACAACCAATACCTCAAAAAGTCACACTACATCTAGTAGTACTAACTACTTACATCTAAATATTGTGTAACGTGTTTTTGAAAATTCAGTGACTATATTCTGATCCCACCTACAAGAAGGAATTGCATGCTTTTTGCATTCATGTTTGACAGTTACTCTCCACTGACTTATGGGCAAAATTTCCATTAGCTTTAATAAGGGTAAAACACAAATGTTTTCAAAGACAAGGTATGGCAGCAGGCAGGAAGGCAGAAAAGTGTTCTTCAACTACATCCAGCTTCAAATTTTCATAATATTATGGAAAAGGAAGAAAATGTAGTGAGTCTATATCTTACTGATTAAGCCAAAGGACTCATTACCACCACTTTCTAGCCCATGCTAATAAGGTAACACATAATTCTATCACTATGAATAGTCACGTGCAATGCAGCCGAAGAAACTGCAGATTCTGTGAAGATATATCTGAGATATATCTGGAAAGAAAGTACAAATCCAGCTGAACACAGAAGTCTTAGGGCTTCATGTGTATGGATTCATCATCAAACAAATAATTGTATTCATAGAATCATAGAATTGTTAAGAGTTTAAAGCAAAGTACATGAATTGTATCACTCAGATGCCTACATTCAGGAAAACAATGAAAAACACTCATAAATTCATAACTTGTTCACTATTTAGAAAAAACATTTCTTTGTAACTTTCACTCCTGTGGCTGGGCAGGTATTTTGCACAACTGAAGCACAAGTTTACAGTGACCCATCAATTAATGTATTTTTCCAAGAAATGGGAGAGTTGAGATCAGTCCCATCTCCACTCCCACCATAGGTAGATGATCTAACCAGAGGCGACAGGGTGTTCTGAGCAGGGACATGCTCTCACCCAGCTACTGCAGATGGAATTCTCTGAGGCTGAGGTGGCAAAACACGTGCTGTCATAAGGAGAGCACACAATGAGCCTGACTGCAACCCAGCAGAGAGAAAATTTGGCTAAGAAAGGCCAGATCTGTTATTCAGGTGCCCTTTTCCTGATTTACAGCTGTAATTCTATAACTGTAAACAGTGCAGTATATTCATTCCAGACATTCACCTCCCTTTGCTGCATTTCAGTAGTTGATTTAGGTGTCCCAGTGCTCCCCTTGCTGGCTATCCCTTTCTTAGTTTCCAGCATTCTCCCATTTAATCCATGTGATGCAATGTCTGCCTTAGAGGGGAAAGAAAATAGAAGGTGAAAAGCGTGAGGGCACAGGTTCAAGAACTGTCCTGTGACCATCCAGACAGGTCAGGTGTCAGTTCTGTCCCTGCTATGGCCTTTGTCAACTCACTGTCCCTTTGACAATGCCTGGACATCATCCAGGAGATATTCCAGCCCAAGGATGGTCCAATAAGAAGTTTGAAAGTAGAAATCCCGTTAGTAGAAATCCTGTTGCTTAGAATGGAGAGGAATGTGTTTGACTGAGTGCTAAACTGCGTTTATCTGAGTAAAATAACCTGTCCCATGGCATCAGGGACAGAGGACAGCCTCTAACATTGTCTGTAGTGTAGCCAAAGGGGACATTGCCACTGAGTGTCACCATGTCTAAACCCCTTCTTTATCCCAGGCCTACATATTTGGCCAGATTTCTATGGAGCGGTGCATAACACCATATATACATACCTGCAGAAAATTCACAATTTTCTGTGATGGTGTAACAAAACTGCAAGAAATGTACCATAAAAAGTCATTGTGCTTTGCTTCATAGGAAACATGCAAATAATTATTCTGGCAAAAGGAGCAAGGTGTGTGGGGGAACTTCTCAAATATGTTTCCTGCTGTCTCTCATATTTTGGGCTCAATACAGTCAAACAGAATTTATAACAGAAAGAAATCTCTTCATCCTTTTCTGTTATGCAAGTTCATGATGTAGGATGGTGGGGAGGTTTCTTTACACTCTACAATTGAAATTACATGAAAATGTCATTCCATGTGTAACAATACGTCAGGAGGACATGGTAGAGGCTGGCAAAAATTTGAAAATCACATATGCAGAAATCTTTTGTGTAACGTGCACAGGTATTCACTTTGGCAGCAGACATCTTGCATCTTCCACATCTGATCCTCAACCCTTCAGCAGAATCAGTAGCTCAGGAATGACATTTGTAAAGTTCCAAAGCAGAGTAATTGTCTATTCAATAACATCAAAGGAAACGATAAAGAATTGGGAACTTCAGGACATTTCTAAAAGTGGTTTTCCTTGCTTTTTGCTTATATGTTTGTGTTTTTTCTAATTAAGATTTTATTGAGTTTTTCCATAATGGAAGACTATAACCAATCAGCAAAATATTATTATATGAATTTTACTTTCATAATTTACTTGAGCCAATTAATTTCTTTTTCTAATGGGCTAAGTGGCTGCAACTTCAGGTGCAGTGAATCACATCTTTGCGAACATTAAACGGAGGAAGCAAGAAATGAGAAGCACCAAAATAAATTAGATAAAAATCCTAAACAAAGATTGAAAAGAAATCCAAATCCAGTTTACCAGCAAAATTTGATGTGCTATATACATGACAATTTGAAACATTAGAAGAATTCATGAGTCAGCCATTTGGGGAATCATATCACAAATCTAATGATTTTATTCTCACATGAGACCCCACGAAAAAGAAATTGGTCTGTGAAAGCAATTCTAGAAAGCCAAACATAGTTTAAAACACTTCCAGCCAACCCATCAGCTCTTCCCAAGAGAAATTAGCAGCGGCTGTTCCAGGGATACAGGCTGATTGGCATGCTGGTCAGGTAGCCTGGTGCCTTCCCATCATCTCCCCCTGCTGCGGAGAATACTCACAGCCAATGGTGGTCACTTCACCATTGCAATAACTTCCCTGCAATACCTGCAAAGATTAGGCAGAGGTGCAACCCAATGCAGCAAAGGTTGGGCCATCTTGAGTTAGTATATTTCTGCACATTCAATGGCATAAATTCATTAAAATGAATGCACTCTGCCATCCACAGCTGCTGTCACTGCAACTAATCTTTTGCATGTAAAGATATCTGAAAGGGGATATTCAAAAGCATTTTTTAGAATGAGACATTCCTGACTGAGAAACAAGATGTCACAAGAAACTAGGAATGAGATGGAAGCCTGCCCTAGGTCCAACACAGGAACTGGGAAGTGTTGCTTTCTGTGTGCAGCTACACAAAATTAATCAATCGTTTCAGTCCAAGTCCCAGTGTATCTGAGTGGGAATTATCTGACCAAATCGCTAGGCTCATCCCTTTCTTATCAGTGAAAGGGAATAGGATACAGTTCAACAGCCCTGTTTTAGATAGCTGCTTTAATATGAGACGAATTGCACCTTGGAGAGTGCTTATTTCTTTCTACCAGCTATAAAGAGATCATAAGGCAACTAATTTAGATGTACATATCACCACTAAACACAAAGGTAGCTGGGAAGAATCCACGCTGTATGTCCACAACACCAAAAAAAAAGCACTGCAATTAATGACAGTAAGAGAGGGAGTTTGGGCAGTCTACTCTTAATTATTCTCTTCTTCCATTGAAGAAAGAGAGCTCTGTGAAGAAGTTTACAGTGGTGACCATCCAGCATCAGGCCATACTCACAGGTTTCTTGTACAGTTTTCAGTTTAGCATTTTTCACAAGAAAAATATTATATATATATATGTGTGTGTATGAAATATTAAATATAATAAAAATAATAATAATGAAAAATAAATGAAGATATTCCTTGATCTAAATTTTAGAAACCTGCATTTGGAGAGTATTTATTATTTTCTGGAATACATAAGGATTTAGATTTGACTGAAGATGAACAATAACAGAGCAAAAAAAGGGTTTAATTAATCACTGAGTGCTTGTCATTCTGACAACTAAAGAATCGGGAAGCTGCAAAGAACCAAAGTGAAACAACATCAATCATCCATCTACAATAAATAATTTAATAAAAAATCACTGGGTAACTACAGGGTCTAAGGAAGTGAAATAAAAAAGATAGAAAAGAAAAGCAGGAGCA
>JAHREE010000422.1:4369090-4487536 GCA_033628505.1 Tringa tobata | reverse complement strand
TAATTACACCTCCTCAAATTGCAGGCTACAGCACTCCTGCCTGCCACCCCAACAGCTCTCAGGCATCCCTTGCCCCGTCGCGTGCTGAGCACACTGCACAGATTCACTTGTTTGGCCGTCTGCTCGTACGTCAAGCCCTGCGGTCCATTAATCATTTTAACCACTCTTCACTCTGCAAAATAACACAATAGACTCCTAGAAATGAGAGATGAAAAAGGCCAGCAAAACCACCCAATCCCTCCCCCTGCCAGCACGGGACGCTTCCCAGGGAATATTTCCCCAGTATATTTTTCTTACCTATTTTTCGACGTCTGGAGTTTAGGCCAACAATTCTTCTGCCAGTTCTTCCACTTTGTTAATGATGGCATGACAGATAATAGATTTTGTTTCTGAAACCTCTCCACTTCCTTCTAGTGGGACTTTTTGTGGTAGTCCCACCAGGATTTCTTTCAAGCTTATTTTCAGGGGCTGACAGTGGTGAACAGTAAGTCATCTCATTCGTATTCTCATGCCACGTTAAACACGCAATGCTTCAGCAGTTCAGTTCCCCCATATGAGCTTCCAGCTGCCCTCTGTGCTGCATGGGAAGTACTAAGCCCTCAGGGGAAAAAGTTATTTCTTTTCCTCACCCTACTAACCCTGGGCTCTTCCAAAGCAGAGAGGCTGTTGTCACTGGTGCCCAAATATGACAAATTATGTGTAGATAATTTTCTGATATACCCATCTATCTCCCTAAGTGTGGTGAGACCACCGAAGGGAAGTAACATGTGATGGACCTGAAAGATACTGAAAGTTGTGCCTACTTTTTCACATATATCCCTTTGAAACAGATTTTCTTAGAAGTTGACAGGGCCAAAACACAACCTCAGTTCTCCATTCCTTTTTTGTGTATTTATTGCTTGGTTAATAAAGTGATCATAACTTTCACACGGCTATGAGCACATTTACATACACGGAATATTATTAAAAGAACATGTTTTCCCCTCCCTGTGGTGTGCAAAAGTCACTAGCTCCTTAACTATTCCTCTTACATAAAATTTTGGGTTTAGGAGAAATACCCCTCTACAGTGATGTTACTAGTAAAACAGTCTGTAATCTTTAAGACTGGTACTTTCAGATTAGTTTAATGGGTATAGGTACCTTATCCCTCTTGAGTCTCAGGAACAGCTACATCTAACACCTAATAGTTAGCCAAAAACCAGCTACAGGTGGTGCACTGAGTGGGGAAGGCGCACGTGCTTTGGGTTTCTCAGAGAACAGTACAGAACAATTTCCAGCTCCTCCACTACCTTCTCCCCACAGAGTTGTGCTGTCATACCCTGTTTTTTCCCTTTTAATTTTATGAATGGAATAGTCAAGATCAAGCTACTCAAGCAGAAAGGAGAGCCATGGCAGTTTCATGTACCATACACAGGAGTAGTTTTCCCAAACTTCTTGAAAAACGAGTCTATATTCAACATTTATCATTAATAACTGGAACCCTCCATGTTCAAGCATTTTACTGAGAATGCAACAGAAATAATATCAATTTTTTGAGCAGCTGTGAGCCTTAAGCTCTACAGCCTACCCACAGGGCTCACAAACTAGTTCAGGAGTTGATACTCAATGATAGCACTTTACTAGGAAATCCTAGTTTAATTTCTTTCAGTCTGGCCCGTCCTGAGATCCCTCTTCCTCACCATTTACTCTAATTGCAAGAAGTTTGAGTGCAAGAAAAATGTTTGCTTTTCATAATTGTTAATTTTATCTTTTTCCAGGGGATCTGTTTGTTTTTTCCTAAAAAAAAAAAGATATCAAATAAATATTTAAATGAATTATACATTGAGATATTTTAACATTTAATTATTAATTATACCATATATATTGTATTATAGTTATTATAAAACTGCAGTATTATTAATTATAAAAGTTAAAATATGTATGATCTTAAAAATATCCTACTAAATATTTTCCAGCAAAGAAATATATACACCATCATCTGCTAGTCTAAGTGCAATCTAACATTTAAAGACCCCTTCAAAACCCTGATAACCAAGGAAACTGCATTTGAGATAAACATCCACTCTCTGCATTCCTGCCTGGTATAAATCTTAATATCCCAGAAATGTCTTTCACTGTAAATGTATAAACAACAGACTACCACAAAAATGTAAGTAAGACAAAAGAGTCAAACTTGGATGCCTTAAGTTTAATATCAGCATCTATGTCTAAGTAAATGGACCATAATACTCAGAGGTACTGAACGACTGCAGATCCTACTGCCTGCTATCTGGAAAGAGAGAGAGGCAAGGACAAGAATCAAAGGGGAGAAAGAAAAGACAGGTATATGAGGCTGCCAGAGAAAGGTTAGATTTATGAACACAGTTATTACAGTATAGTAAATAAGACCCTACTGTGTGATTTTGTGTCTGTACAATCTAGTTGTCCTCTTTTAGAATGTGCTAAATATAGAGTAAATGTACCAGCAAAGAGAAAATGAATTGATAGGCAAATAAGCACAGCAGTAGCTAGCAAGGAATGTAAAAAAACTAAAAATCTTTAAGAGCTCTTGAAAATATATTGCTATTTTTTTTCTCACTCAGAAGCCTGGATGGGAACCCACGCTCGGCTCACCAGGGATCAGAAGGGAAGAGGTGAAAAGAGGATTGTGAAATTTGTGTCAGCCCAGGATCAGCACAAGCATTCCCAGAATTGTAACTGAGCAGAAGCCTGACTTCAGCCCAGCCTCACGCTTGCGTTCAGTCATCTCCAAGCTGGACTTGCCTTCTGTAACCCCAGGCATGCAGACAACTTTGTACCACATTATGGTGTGGAGCAACCTGAATACAGAGGAGACTAATCAGCAGGAGAAGGGCTCCTGCAGCTCTGCAGGAGGGCTTGGCCAGCAGTGGCAAGGTGCTGACTTGCCATACGTTTATTTATTTTTATTTATCTTATCACATTTAGTCTGCTCACCTACCAAAGGGGACGAAGCTTTTATCAGTCAAACAGCCTTTCCTCTCACCTTGCAGATGGATGTTGGAAGTAAAACCCGGAGTGCCCACGCCACCAACTCGTGGTTAGCCCCGGTCACTGGGTTGGCCAGCAGGATTTCAGCTCCATGCCTAGTGGGGAAAGGAGTTCAGGCGTCTAGCTGCTCAGCCTCCCCAAAGCCTCGGAGGTCTTTGGATTGAAGTAGTGGAGAAGCTTAAGACAGATGGCAAGAGCTAGGTATGGCCTGTAAATCCTTATTGCTCTGCTCACTTCTCAGGACCTGTATTGCCTCCCAGCAGTTGCGGGAGGCAACTCATCCATTGCATCACCTACAAAGTAAAACAGGAATACCTGAGTTATTGGTACTTGGATGCTGCTGGCAAGAAAACAGAGCACTTATTTGAAAACCTTCGAAAATCCCACTAAAAATTTGTTCCTTCTCACCCACCAAAAAACCCATTCTTTTCAAACTGCAGAGAGCCTGTAATAAAAATTCACATTCACACCTCAATTGTTAACTTCCTCCAAATCTGGACTCAGGCTTTCCAGACCAAATACTGCTCTGAGTGCTAGGGAAATTGTCCTCATTATACTAGTATTAATTGACTCTGATGACTAATAGACTAACATCAGCCTTCCTGTAGGGGATATGTTTGCTAGGACACTATAAGGTAGTCTTAATTTCCACCACTTAAGTTAAACAGCCCTGAAGTTCATCAGTCTCCAGAGCTCTAAATCTGAAGCCAGAAGAGCTCATTTTCAGCTTTTATTAATAAAATGAGGATGCATTTCTTCTCTTATTCATGCAGTGATTCCTTGCCACCCATATCAGCTGTTAGTAAAAATGACAATGGCAACATGTCATCACAATTTAGAAAGGTGAGATTACAGTTCTCCTGAGATGAAATTCACTGTTATGGAAGCCCTTCAACCATCAGTAACAGAGAAAGGAACCAGTGAGATTCTGTAATTATACTCAGAAAATCAAAGAGCAGCCCCTTTTACAAATCAATGCCACATAACCCATCAAGAGTCTTGCATGTAATCCTATTCTTCCCAAGCCCACAGAGGTCCAAGGGAAATGCATCAGTGTAGTCAGGGTGCCTTCTGCAGTGCCTCTGACACATGATTCTCCAAGTGCACCTGTGAAAATAAATTGCATTACCATAAGGTAAACAAAATGTGATTGCACTGGCCAATTATAACATCATACAACACCACAACATTTCTTTTTTATCCTTCCTAATAGAGCTCTTTCCAAAACACTCCCTCTCACACTCAGTCCTCCAGCCCAGTCCCTATTATTGTTATTTATGAATCGTACTGCAGTAGCAGAGACACGGGACAATATTCAAACTGTTCCTGCTTTTCGATTATGAATGTGTGTCACTTTTTCCAACAAGAAAGGCATTTGTGTAACTAGCTTCTGGAACCAGGAATTGCCACTCAGGCTTATAATGAACTTAATGCTATAAGGCAGCAGCAGGAGAGCCGCAGTCTAGCAGCTCTTTGAAGCAACCCAGGCATACACAGTATGTGCAGGTCACAAGATACACGAGAAAGGTCAATGAAAGTAGGGCACCTTGTTCTCAGATTGATGGGCCTTCAAGGAGCTGCAGACAACGGCAAGGATCGCCGTGCTGCACGAAAGCTGCACTCAGAGGTTCACCTTCAAAGTGCAAGCATTTCTGGACCTTCTCCCTGCTTTTTTTTTTCTCCTTGTAATTTCCTAGGTCCTTGGTGAGTGACAAACAAGGCCACTACTGTTACTTTCAATATACACATGGAGAAGCCCCAACGCCTGAAGCATTTCTATAATAATGCAATCAAAGTTGAGGACGGGCGGGTATAGGTGAGTATGCCCGGTCAGCACTTTGGTGAGCACACCAACATTTTCTGTAGAGGGGAAACAGGATAGTGAGGCTGTATCACGACTTCAGGACTTCAATGCCAAATTTCCACTTGCATTATAGGTGATGATAGTATTACTGCTGACCTAAGACAACACTTTCTTTTAGAAAGCAATAAAGTAAGCATAAAACTCCCCTTAAGTGATAGCATAAAAGGGCTTTATTTTTATGATGCCTGGATAAATAGGCTTAAAAACACAACAAAGATATGCAAAGGCACAAGTTGCAGCAAAGGAAATTCTGATTATATATTACTTTTTTTGCTATGGCAGGGTCAAACTTTGGAATAGGTCTCCCAGAGAGACTGCAAAATCCTCATCAAAACTCAGCTGGACAGAGCCCTGAGCAAGCTGGTCTGCTTTGAATACGTAGGTGAGACCACAGCATTTACAGTGGTGCCTTCCCACCTAAATCATGCTACGATTCTAAAGGCTGGTTGTGAAAGTTTGTCATGGAAAAGTTTTCCTGCATTTCTCTGATCCAGCGCTGTGAGCCCCATCTCACAGAAAGGTCAGATGCAGGTTTATGGCCACAGAAAGTTCCTCATGTCTTTGACTTCCAGGAAGGTCCCAGCCCAGCCATCCTGGCCAACACCATTGCTGGTAAGAAGTCCCATGCATTGAACATCAGTTTTTTGCAGGTATCTGAGCCACTCCTGCAATGTGTGGCCCAAAAGAGGAGCAGCCCACAACAGGGAGTGATCCTCCAGATAGGGAAAACAATCTGAAACAGACAAATTATTTGAACTGCATCAAGGCCTTGTGGTGACATTCTTAATCCTATTTTCCATGTGGGCTGCCTAACCTCTAAATTGCAAGCAGCAGATGTCATCCATGTTTTAAACAGGTACGAGACAGAGGGTGGATAAGCTCAGACATTGCTAGTTTCTCCTTTGGTTTGGCTGTAAGGGATAACTCATCCTGCACACACTTCAGCATGGCCCTTCAAAAGCTAATTCCTGCCTTAGGTGCAGATGGGTGCCAGGGACCCAACTCACCTAGGCAGCTGGAGCCAATCACCACACTACTTGCTTTGTGGAAACCTCACTGGCACCCAAAAGGCTTGTAAAACAATAGTACTGAAGCTGTTATTCTGCATGTGCAGAGGGAGATAGATAGATAGATAGATAGATAGATAGATAGATAGATAGATAGATAGATAGATAGATAGATAGATAGATAGATAGATAATAAATGTTTGGTCATATAGATATAAATAGGAGCAACAGCAAGAAATTAAACAAAGGGAAAATGAGGCTAAATATCACAGAAAATTCAATATTGAGAACTACTAGAGTGTTGCATGGCCTCCCATGGGGGTGCTTTACTGATTCCATTACTAAAAGCTAGATTGGACAAAGTAAGATAGCTCAGGGAACAGTTCTGCAGTACCAAAGGAGCAGACTACTTTGTCTGACATGTCCTTTCCATGTCTAATTTTTGTGGTTATAGGATAGCATTATGTATGACTCAAGATCCCTTTTCAAGTCGAAAAATATCCATCACTGGCTCTCTGTCCACTTATTCCTTCATTCATGCTTTTGTTCACCTGAAGATTTCTGAAAGCATTAACAATCCAAACCAAACTACCCAGTTTACATTTACAAGTTTGACATTTCAATAACCATCTGCAAAATATTAGTTATTTCACATACCACTTCTTCCATTTAATTATAAGTAAGAATAATTCCTTTAAAAACATTTAAGATATATATTTTAGTGTTGCATTATGTATCAAAAAACTAGGGAGGGAGAGAAAATGACCTTCAGTGACAGCTAATTCGCTGGCTACTTGCCTGAAATATACATGCTATATTTGTTAATGTTCACTTTAAAGTCACAGTAAACTGCACATCTTTTCCTGGGAAAGTTGAGTTTAAATAATAGAGGCAATGAGAAGTATTCAGTATATATATAAATAAGTACAATGATGTTTAGAAAAAATAAACAGCCTTGAAAATTTGAGTGGATGAATATTTTAGTGTATTATTTCATAAGTTATGTAACATTTTAATGTTGGCACAGTGTTTCTTTCTTTTCTTCATCCCGCTCTCTCTTCCCCCTCCAAATGGAATAACAATTCAATAGAATTTAAAGATGTTTTCTTGTGCTGTAAGAATGGCATGCTGAAGAGGAACAGATTTCCTTCACAATCACAGCTCCACAAAGGAGGCTTTCACAAGTAACACAGAAAAAGTGGAAAATTTTCCATACAGGGAATCAGAAACACCTTTTAATGTCTCCCTGACCCTGCTTTGGTTTGCATCAGCACCACCCCTGAGCCACCACCACGCAGGCAACAGCACTGTCCACTTTTCCCTTATGCTGCTGAAGGAATCTTTTTGCCAAAGGCTGCACAAGTGCAAACCAGCAAGGCATTTCCTGCAGGAGATGGACGCCTGCAGAGCAGGATCAGGCCGCGGTATTCCTGAACCTCTCTGCAGCTACTCCCTGCTGCCAAAATGACCCCGAGGAGCCATGCATAAGGCAGGACAGACCTTAAGATGCTATGAGCTCCAGAGATGAGAGCAAATCCTGGCAGCTCCAGAAGAAGGAATTGGTAAAGAGAGGGTAAACAAACTGCTTTTGCTCCTCTTCTGGTGACTAAACTTGCTCTGGCATAAAGGATGAGTTTAGCTGTAAATATCATATCATTCCTATTACAAGGATGGGAACGGAAGAAAATTTTCTTCCGCTAGCCTGGAAACATGTAATGCTGTTCTGTCTCACTTCGAGTTTCTACCTCTCCTTCCAGCTCTTTCTTTTTTCTGTTCAACTGCCAGAGAGAGAGAGAAGGATCACTAATGAACCACAGCTTCTGTTCAGGTCATTAGCTGTACCAGAGAGAAAGTTAATGAACCCTAGTATATAAAGACAAAATCAGGTTTTCTTTAATAGTTTCCATACCAAGAGCATCATTTTCTGTTAGTGTAATCCCTGGATGATTTAGTTTGAGTCCTTTTTTTTTTTTTTCTCCCTCCAGCCTAGTTTTGGAGGAATGGCGCGACAGAGAACATCTGGTCATTAAGTGCATACAGATGATGTTCAGATGCTGAGGAGGAAACACCAGAGGTAGCCAGAGAGGGAGTGGAAGGTAAACCACCTTGTAAAAGAAAGTCTTTGAGGGAAATCAGAAATAAAAAGTGGCAACTTGCTGAAGCACTGTCCCACAGACTAATATCAGCAGGAACAACAAAAAAAATTAAGCACGTGCTGAGCCCCTGCCATTCACTAAGATCATCTCTTTTCCCTCTGTGGTCTTCCCCTACTTGTAGACAAACACTGAGAAATCAAAGACTTGTATATCCCTAGGCTTTATCTGAGTGATTTAAAGACTTCAGTGTACTTATCTCTCATAGTGGTCCACGGGGAAAAGAAAGTGCTATTTCCATTCTATGGGAATACTTACGGTTTTCCAAGCAAATCATGGTCAGCCAAGATGTATTTTCTCCTAGCTCTCCAGCATGCTAAGAAGAGCAACCACCCTTCTCTTCATAGGTCCAGCAAGACCAAAATGATGTGGTGTATCCCCAAAGAACTTACCCTCTCATAGAAATGGTTTGCTTTCAAAGGGAAAAGAAACGTGCTTGAAACATTACACAAATCAAAGATGTGCTTGTAAGATAATGAAAAAGAAGCAAAAACACCTACAAAAGTCCTATAAAAGCATGTATACATTAAAATCAAAGCGTAGGAACATGGGCCAGGAATGTACTCCCAGGTTCAGTAAGTCTTGTCCCTTGGTGTCTGAAGTAGCTGTACCAATGAACCTCTTTCAGTAAGTTTTATCTGAGAGTTCTTGTGCCCAGCAGTCCTACTGGGACACTGTCTGGACTGTTACCCTCTTCATGGAATGAGGAAATGAGGTGTCATTTGTAAGTAATGTAAATAATATGGATTGATATTCTCCAAGGTGTTCTGCTTCCATTTAAATTTTCAGGTTCTGTGGTCAATTACCAGGGAGCTCCTTCCTACAGCCCAGTTTTGAGGTGAATAGAAGACAGCAGCATTCACATGAAACTTTCTCAACCTTTCAAATAGATTCTGATCACAAGGCAAGTTACTCCACAACAGCCCTCACCAGAAACAGCTATGTTGCCCATCTCAGTGGATATTAAGAACAACGTCCACAAATCCTAATGTCCTGCTATCTGTGGGTCGTGTTAACTTCTACCAGCCCTGAGCACTATGGTTGTTGCATCCAGTTTTGTATCAAACCTGGAACCAGGTTCACTGTTACAGTTGAATCTCTGGACTAGAGAAATGGATGTGGTGCAGCAAACAGAAAAGCTGCATCCCTCCCCCCCATCATTTTCTCTCATTAGCAAGTGACTTTAAATTATGGCAGAAGAATTAATGTGTTTCCCAACTTATTGCAGCCCTGAAATGCTGTAGCCTCACTCATAGGCCAATGGGCATTGTGGAGGAGGAATTTGGTTCTCTTTTTCTCCTCCAATTCCCAATTTGCTCCTCAGCTACCTTTGACAATAATGAGCAAAAGGATCAGCAAAGGCTTGGAAAGTCTAGCTGATGGTGTTTGCACGCAAGCATCGTTCCACTAGCATTAGTTTTTCATCAGTATTTCTCTAGAGTAGCTAAGCATGGTATTTTTATCCAAAGGCAATTTACTGGTATAGAAAAAGTACAGCAGACAATGCATTCCTACTCTATTATGCATGAACACCCGGTATGTACTCAACTTTCCTCTCTATCTTATTTATCACACCGTCATTAAAGCTGTGTCACTATTCCTGTTCTCTAATACACGTCACAATAACGTGTTCTTATCAGGTCCCCTCTCTCATCTACCAATCTAATAATATACTACCTCAACATTTTGTGACTTTAACACAAACAAACAAAAAAAGATTCAGGCACAATATACTCAGAAAAATAATGCTCATGTTTCAGCATAAACAAAAGCTTTTCTTTTTTCAAGTCAACTTAATGGTTCGGCTAGGCTGACAGAATCATTCAATGATGTCTAAGCAAGGGAGATGCAAGCTAATTAAAACTTGTGGTTACAGAGGCCTGGTTGGCAAATATTTGTGAATATTTATGGGTTTGTAGCAAAAACTGCTGTGCTGAGTCATGCGAAATTTTTTTCTTGAGTTACAAGAAAGTGGGTTATGTATATATAAGCTCTGAGAGCAGTACCCCCAGGCTCTGTCTGACCTGGTACGCTGAAAATGCCACAGAGTCCCCCCAGGACACCAAAACCCAGCTGACCAGAAGGTGAAATTGCCACATTGGTTCCTGCTGGTGGTTTTGGCTCAGGCCAGCAAACAGCCTCCTGAACAGAGCCTGGTAGAAACAGGAGGAACCATTCCTGATGTGCAGTCCAGTTGCAAACCCTCCTGTTTCAGAGTGAGAGTGAGTTTAACAGCACTTCCTCCCGTTTGGCCTCTGCACCCCAGAATAGTCCCAGGCATGTTTAATTTATTAGTATAAACAATGCCTGGTAGTCTCCAGCTCCGCTCTTGTCAGATAAGATGGTGGTTGTCAGACTTGCTTGCATTTGCTTCCTTCAAAACATTACTTAGTGTCAGGGCTGCACAACAACCAAAATTGCATCAGGCATCTGAAGACAAAAGGGACACGGGGTTCTGGTGATGTGTTTAAATAGGGCTCACCATGCTGTGTTATCATTTTATCATTTGTCAGTGCGGAAGAGAAAGCATGTGAAAAATCATTAGAATGAGCAAGGAGGATGAATAAATTAAGTAAATTAGCATGAACAAGGCAGCTCATAATCCAATTGGAGAAGGTGATTATATATCATACTCAGCTAAAGAGAAAACACAGGCAGGAAGGACCCACTGTGGAAACACAAACTCCTCTCCTTAAAAGAAAATTGTGGGCAGAAAAATGAATTCAGAACAGCATTTTATTAGCAGAATTTGCCTCAACTAAACTCTAATAGATCTAATCAGAGCAGGAGATGAGGACAGGCATCATGTTGTTATTTTACAGGAGTCGAAGGCATTGTAAACAAGGGGAGTGATTGAATATTTTTCACCTTGTTAAGCCCCTTAACAAGCTAGCTGATTATATACTGTACCTTTAAAAAGCAGAAGACTGGGAGACGGTCTAGTAGAAGAAAAATAACTAGTGGAGGTTGTATTAACTTCAGCAACGTTTTCAGGTATGTGGTAAAAGTGCCAACTCTGACTACTTTGCAAGCATGAACTGTGGGTTTAGTTACAAAAGTGACACTGTATTAAACTTTTGAGGCACCAGATGAATCATATCTGTAGAGCAATATATTTCATCAATAAAAATGAGGATTTCAATTCAGAATGTGATTTTACAACACCTATCCAACACCAGTTTGGTTTTCTGCTTCGCCTTCATTTTTCCAAAAGTTATATTTATTTTAGCATTTCAATATTACTTGAAGATCATTTCATTCCTTGGCATAGATAACGTTGGAATATTGTGATTACTAAAACTATTGATTCATATAACTACTAGTAACCCTACTAATAAAAATTAAGCCCTTGCAACAGTGTCACAGCCCAGCGCCACAATCAGGGCCCAATTCCTTCTGGTAGCTAGATGTTGTCACAGTCCTGCAATATGAGCTCCTCTGGACCTTGGTCAGTGTGCATCTCATACAGCCTTTGGTACTTGTGCCAAGAGATTTCTGTCTAACTTCTCTAGATGTAACAGTAAGAGCAAAATATACACGTGAGGTCCATTACATGAAATGAATATCATCACAGACAAGTAGGTTGGTTCAATTTCAATCAGGCATCCTACTAAGTATTGGCTTTTTAAAATTCCTGAATCATGACAAGGTCCATATTTTCTATCAGAAGCCAGAGCCAAATTCTCAAGGGGATTGCAGCCAGGAGCTTCTGTTAGATTCATCAGGAAGCGTATTTGTTTGCTGGGTAAGGATTTGGCTCTATATATTAAAGATATAATAATATTTAGCTGAAAAGGTTTCACAAATCTTGAAATGTTTCCAACCATAAGCTCTCTAAAATCATGAGTCAAGCCATGAAAACCATGAGATTGGCTTTAAAATTATGTTCTCTGTCTTTTTTCAACTTAGTAAACATAGTTCTCTCCTTTACAAGGAGCAGGGTTATAAAATACTGTATTTTAAAATTAAATCTGAGTCTTTCGTATAGCTTTCTGATTCCTCTGTCTATAAGAAGAAACTTTATAATAATGAGTAAAGTCTCCCTTTACCCAAAAAAAAGCAGAGTCACCATGTTCAGCTGGCTGTCAGGATTACCCCTGACCTGTGCTATGTGCCAAATTATCAGCAGACATTTTTTGGGGGGGGGGAGGGGGGGTATATTTGAAGCAGTATTCACTGCTTCAAAATTCAGTTAGTAAGACATATATAAGACATATAAGCACTAGCTTTCAACGGATATACTACTTTATACTACTTTCAAAAGTAGTCCTTTTGTAGACTTCTACACAAGTAAACAGGGACAACCTGAATTTGAGTTCAAACACTGTCCTGTACCTGTTCTCCCATGATGCTTGACAGGTGTCTCCCACCTTGCCATGGTTTTGGCCCATGCCAACTAACACTCTCACAGGCAGTCTGGGAGACAATCTGGGAAATAACAGAGGCCAGGAATGATTCCTAACAGGCAGATTGGGCAAAACTATTTTTTTCTGAGGGGAAGAGATTTTTCTCAGTCTCTACATGAGCCAGACCAAGCCAGTAGGTCTGAGAGTAACAATTTCCTGCATGTTTTCTTTAGCAGTGTAGTTCTAGTCAATGAGACAAATAAACTATCCAGTGGAACAGTCTAACTCTAATGGAAAAAAACAGTGACCTTATGAGCACTGATGTTACTATGCATCCGAATGCTGGAGCACTAAACAATACCCTTAAATATCAACAAAGATTCTTATTTTGGCATCTTTACAGCACTTAGTACTGAATTCATCTCCTTCCAATCTATTCCAACATTTCCATGGATTAATTTCCATTAATATGAAAAGTCTCCCAATGGAGAGGAGCTTTGACTAAACACCTGCAATTATTTGCCTTTTCAAGCTTCTTAACTCCACAGTTCTTCAGTTGTCAAGAAAAAACTTGCAACCGCGGGTCTGAAAATAGGAATGTATCATTGTAAGTCCTCCAGTGGTGTGGAGACTCACCATCTTCCTGGATAACATCCTCCTACATTCAGCTTGTCCTTGAAGACAGGATTCATCCTCCTAAGGACTGTTGCTGTAATTCAAGTTCACTATTTCTTATTCTACTTACTGTGGACACACAGAACTGTTTATTGCATTTGATCTTTGCAACTACCTTTTATGTATTGGAAGGTTGTTTTCAGATCATCTCTTTAGCCCCTATCAGTCTTTTCAAGATAAGGCAAAACCATTTTTCCAGGCTTGCAGGCTTATTTTAAAATTTTCATTTCTTTCTTCTGGATATTCTTTAATAGATCCTCATCTTGCCTGAAGAGTGGTGTCCTGTCGAAAGCTTATCAGCCCTGAGGAGAAGATTACAGCTTGGACACAACATTCCCATTTACAGAGCTCAGAGTAATAGTTGCTTTACTCTAGCAAGTTAAACTTTTCCTACTGAATTCTTTTCCATGATCATTTTATTTACTTAGAGAATGTGCTTGGTTATTTTCCCCTGCCTGTGTCCTAAACCTTCTGATTTTCTTCCTGCCTGTATTGTGCTATTGCATTTGTTCCTAATAACTGAGTGCATTTTTTCTTCTGCATGATGTCCTCTAAATGTTCTCATTTTGAAAGACATCATAATTTTGCTAAATCACTATCCCTGTCCTTCAACAATGTTGTTCATGACGGGATAGTTATTTCATTAAAATACTTGGAGACCACTTTTTTATTTTACTTGCTTTCCGGGAGGCCTTTCCCTCCTTGTACTCCTGTAAATAAAGATTTTGGTATTTAAAGATTTTCGTCACCCAGGTTGCATTCCACTTTCCTTTTCACAAGTAGTTCTTTTCCATTAATCAGGATCCAATCTACAACAGTCTTCCTCCTGCTTTCTCTGCTATTAGTATCAATTGTTGTCACCAATAAATTTGAATGAGCCTTTCTCCTTTTACATTTCTATATTGACTGATGCGTGGGTAGTTTAAGTACCCCATCAATACTAATTACTGTGCATAGGACAAGTCTATGAGTTAAAATCTCGGGTCTCTGGTTTTCCTGTGGCACATAGTTTGCTTCCAGAAACCTCAGAGCCCAATGGCAGCTGGCTACTCCTAACCATCCCAGAGGAGAGTAAGTACTGTCTTGTTTGTTTTCTCTAGGGAAAGATCAACTTCCAAGACTTTGAGACACCAGTCATTCTTCTTCATTTGTATGAGCTTTTTTGTTGAAGGCAAAAGTATAACTGGGAACAGAGTACGGTGTGCTGACATTTACATTGGAAGTACCTCAGCCAGATGCTTACTGGAGCGCTGCAGGATGAGGAGAGTGCAGAGGACTGAAAGATGTAAGAGGACAGAAACAGAGGTAATAGAAGAAAAAAACAAAACAAAACTAAAGAGGGCCAAAAAAAAAAAAAAAAAGAAGAAGAAATAAAGGAGGAGAACTGAAAGATCAAAAGATAAAAATAGGGGAAAATGAGCATCTTCTTTAAAACAGTATTCACATAAATAGCATTGCTCAAATGTAGGATCCTTGATTCAGTCCCAAAGGACCCATGGAATGAAGGTTTTCTCTCTGCTTTCTGTCCTTTTTGTGTGGGACACTACTGAAATATGTCATCTAGCTTTCAAATCGTTTGTACCAAGAGCCTTTTTAAATACGTCATTTTTATCCTTCATTCTTTTTCCACAGCCCTCAGATAAGTTAGGTTATGCTTCTGTTAATATTTTAAAATAGTTTGGCATCCATAAACATTTGAGTCTGAATCTCCACTCACCAGCTCACTGCAGTCTCGATAGTTTAACATATGGCTGGATAGAAGTCCTTAACAAAAAGAGGCTAAAACTTTTCTAAATATAATTTTGTTGCAGAGTACTGTGCATTGTGTGTGGAGTTGAAGAACAAGCCAACGAGGAGGTCATCCATATCAAATTATCTGTGTAGACTTGCATAAATTTGCTCAAAACCATGCAGAAACATAGCAAATAGTATCTAAAAGGCCACTGCATATGTTTTTGAGTAGAATTTTTACAGGAATCTGGTTGCTAATATGTGACTGCAAGTTGTTCCAATATGTATGGTAAGAATGAGCAGAATCATATGGTTTGTTTCTCATGTACTTAAAATGCAATTATTTTAATTAATTACAGTCTTATAATTTCTCCAGAGGTACACAAACAATGTGGAAGAAATAAGCAGAGTATACATATGCCAAATGGAAAACAAGGTAATACAGGAAAGATTAAAAATGCACAGAAGGGAAATTTAAGCACACAAAAACAGAGAGCAGAAATAATAGAGCTGGCAATGAGCAAGGAAGGCAGGAATAGGGAGAGAGAGCATTTTTGGTTAGAATAGCTCTGTCTTTCTAGTGTCAGCATCTCACATCTGCTGTCATACAGTAATGAGAGCTGAGGCCGCTATAATGCTGACCCAGCCATAGGTAGATGATTCATAATGAAATTGCATCTGCATATGGAAAGGTGTCATATCTATCAGCTAAATCTTCAAGGTAAAACAATTTAGGAACCTGTGCTTCAAGAAATGAGGAGCTCCACCCTGAAATAAGAAAATAGTTATTAACTCTAGGGCTGCCTAAAATGGAACAGAAAAATACATTTTAAAACCCATCCATCCTACTACCAAGATTTCCATAGTTGCCTGTTATTTAGAGGTTAAAGCTCTGCTGTCCAAAAATAAGCTTTGTGTAAGGAACAGATAAGTTTCAGATACCCAAAATAAGATGATGGAGCAGAATCTACCACAGTCCCTGATGGTGGTCTACTTTCCCTACTACTTGCTAGGCTCATTCTTGAGGGAGTTGTAAATCTTGGTGGGTTTTTCCAAACATGACCAGGTCTAAAAACTGGTTCTTTTCCATCCACTTGTGGCTATTAGGGCCACAAAAAAATCTAACAAACTAGTGTAGAGACAATAATGTTTTCTTCGGTATATGACCTGCTCCAGATGGATAGCAAGTGCCTTGTAGGGACACCTGCAGTACAATTTCAGCAATCAGATGAGATGTGGGAGGCAGTTTGGACATGTTAGCTCTATCCAATCTAAAATACCCCAGCGGGGCAGTGGGCTTGCTCAGTCCCATCACATTCAGTCCCCACACTCATGCATGTAGACCTTTCCTAAGTAGCTCGCTGCTCAAAATTATTGTTCCAGCTCTGTGGAGTCACTAAACTTAAATGCTCCAGTTATAGGTAGCTTCTGCTGCACCTACCAAATTTAAACAATTCCTCCATTTTTAATTTTCAGAGAATGCTGTCATTTGAGAAACAAAATACACCCTAACAGGAGCCAATATAGCCCAACCGAGTATTCCAGGTGTATCCAAGTTTTATTATTATATGCGACAATTGCAAAATGCCAAATGTTAGCTCAACAGTCATAAAGAATTCATTTTTCAAAAATTTAACACAGAATTATGGAATGATGTGACATCTGCAGGGTTTTAAATTCCAGACCTTAAATAGCACAGAGTTCCTCGTTGGTTCTAGGAAAAATAATATTAAATTACATCTACATTAGTAAATTGATTAGTGGCATGGAATATTCCTGGAATTTAATCATAGAGACTGTTAAATTGCTAGAAACAGTCTCTGGGACAGTTGTGGCTTGTGCCAACTAGCCAAACCCTAACAAATTCACAGATATGGTCTGGCAGTTAGCTCAGTTTGGGAATCAGTTCAAACAGATAAGGTGGATGTCACCACCCTGTTTTGGAGGCTAAGAGGAGGTAACAAACGTTGCCTAAGCAAGCCAGCTGGCCATCCAGCAAGAGAACAGCCTTACATGCACTTGCTGGAATAGAAGCAGCTCTGGCTAGATTTTCCCACTGATCTAGCTGCTAAAGCAGGAGGCAACCCAAAACTCGTCAGTGCACAGGACGATGTTTGAAACTTTATTCTTTTTTATGTCCTTGCTTAAAAAGCCATGAGGCATCCAGCCAAGGAGCAGGAAAATCTTTGTCACCATAGCACAAAAATAGTGAATAAAAACCAATGAAGAGTTGATGAGTTTGTCAATAGTCCATTACTTGGGAAAATTTTGTCAAACTGATTCAGCAAACACTTACCATGAATCTCCTGTGCATATTTCTCCTCTGCTCTTGGGTTTCTTCCCAGTTTTATCTCCTTTCCTAACTTCCAAACCATTTTCTAATGCTGGACTCTCATTGCATTTCCTCAGCTTCCTCCAGTCCTCTCCCTACAGGATGTAAGAGACAAAGTGATATTGGGGTATGATGGAAGGTAAACAAATGGGCAGCAAGAGCTGAATAAGAAGGAGGGGCATTAGGAGAAGAAGCAGAAGGGAAGGAAATCCATCTTTTGATCAGTTTGAATTTTAACAGGGTGCTTGAAAATGAGCAGTGAATGGACTTTGCAAATGTGGTCAGGAAGACTTGATCTTACACACAGAGACAAGGAACAGAGAGGAAACTGAATGAACAAAAGACAAAAGTAGTGGACGAATGTAAGATCCATGGCAGAAGTTTTATATGTTCAACCAGAAGGATTTGTATTGAGCTTTTCAGGTTTTCTAGAGATCTACCAACAGTCTTTACAGTCCAAAGGGGTTGCATTTAAATTACTTTCTATCCAGTACTGTGGTGTCTCCACAGTTTCCTCCAACTGGGAAATAAATACAGCAATGGAAAGTGTTGGTCCGAATGAAGTAACCGCTGTTGGTCTTTTTCCTATTCTGAAAGTTAGATAGTGCATCCCTATTTGTAGCATCTTCAATGCCTTGATACAATCCAGCAAAATGAAAGCAACATGAGAAGGGGAAATAAATCTATAATACCTGCTGTGAGTTACTGGAGTGGAAAGAAAACCCTCTTCATCTGCTTTCTTCCTGAAGTGTGTGCATCTTCTCATTCGTGTAACAGATGACTCTGAACTGTGCTCTCACCTCACCAGAAGCACAAGCTGCTTCAGGCAGCAGGAAATTATTTTTGCAGCCCTTGCTAAGCATTGGCAGATCCTTTGTCAAACACCACAGGAAAAAAATGCCATTACTGTAAAGGACACGCATACAACAATTACCTTTAGAATAGCCATTTCCCTCTCTTCTTTCTTTTTCTTTTTCTTTTTTTTTTTTAATTCCTAAAATTGAAAATCACAGATGCTCCAGGGAGAGCTTGGTTCAGTTTGGTTGTGACCACGTTTGTCCATATCTGAGGATAGAATGCAGAGATGGAAATGCACAAAGTGGATAACATTTCCCTCATTAGAAAACATCAAGTTCCATCTCCATTCAGAGATGTTTTCCTGCAGAAGAGGGACATCCAGAACACTGACACCCTTTGCTAAATGAGTAGCTGGAAATCGATCAAAATTAAAGTAAAATATTCTGCAGAAACTCAGTATTTAAAAATAGAAACAAAAGAAATGTTCAATATGCAAACAGAGTTTTGTGGAGGAGTATCAGTGAGACTGTGAACTCCTCTTCAGACTTCATTATTCAGGAGAAAAAGTTATGTCTAAAACTAGGTCCGTAAGTAACAGAGTAAAGTTCAGGGATGGTTTTTTTTTTTAATTGAAAGTACTTCATTTACAGAAATGGAAACTATGACCTTAATGTAACTGGCCTCTCAATAAATTATAACCTGAGTAAAATTGTCAAATGTTCTTAAAAGATTTAGGTATCTATTTGTTATTGACTCTCAAACAGCATTTAGATTCTTTTGAAAGTCACGATAATTGACAAATATAACAACTAAAACCGGGATCTGCCCAATTTTAGGACGACTGTGGAATAACTGAAACTCATTAGGCAAATCGGGATTTTTCAAATTGCTAAGTAATATACCCTCTGGCGACACATTCATTAAGAAAGTGGTAGGGGAGGACAGTCAGTGTGTGTAATAAGTGCCTGTTTATTATTATTATAAGTTTTATTTATTCTTCAAGTTACAGAAAAAAATATCTATACTTTTGGGGATATTTCTTGCCCCAAGTGTGCAAGGTGCTTTACAAACAAATGTTTCCATACTGTTTAAAATAACGTCATGTGGAGATACTCATGTGAACTGTGAACAAAACAGCAGCGGTTTTGCTAGTGCAGGGTTAATTAGTGCACACAGAGCACTCTGTCAATCTCATTAATGTCTTTGTGCAGCTCCAGTGCTGGAAGTATCATAGTCAGACCTAACCTGAGCTCTCCACACAAAACTGCACTCCTTTGGCACGTATCTGCCCAAAGAAGACAATCAGACTGAGCTGGATAAACAGAGGTATCATACATAAGACATATTATGCACTGCTTCCATTGTACTCACTTGCCAGAGAGAAAGACTGCAATCCTGCACCTGGTGTCACAGAGATGGTCTAGGGGAGAGCAAAAAACAAATTTTAAAAAAAATAATAAATCAAAGGCTGCAAAGCAAGATTATTGAAGCAAGCCTGCAATTATTTTACATGGTGAATACATAGCAAAGACTGCTGAAGGTAAACATGGTAAGTTTTATACTGTGGTAGCAGATGGTTCAAAGAAGGAAATTAATCAGCTGATTTCTATGTCCACTGGAAATAGGACAATAATTAGAATCATAGAATTGTCTAGTTTGGAAGGGACCTTTAAGATCATCTAGTCCAACCATCAACCTAACTCTGATAAAAAACCATCACTAAACCATGTCACTAAGCACTATGTCAACCCGTCTTTTAAATACCTCCAGGGATGGTGCCTCATCCACTTCCCTGGGCAGCCCATGCTTAATAATCCTTTCAGTTTAAAAAATTTTCCTAATATCCAATCTGAACCTCCCCTGGCGCAACTTGAGGCCATTTCCTCTTGTCCTATCACCTGTGACTTGGGAGAAGAGACTGACCCCCGCCTCTCTACACCCTCCTTTCAGGTTGTTGTAGAGAGCAATAAGGTCTCCCCTCAGCCTCTTTTTCTCCAGGCTGAACAACCCCAGTTCCCTCAGCCACTCATAACACTTATTCTCCAATTGACAATTAATTGACTTAAATAGCGGCAAAGGGCATAAGACATCAGGAAGAACTCTCTAACTGAAAGAATTGTTACATACTTTAACAGATTATTGAAGGCAGCCCTCAACTCACCATCGCTGGAACACTAGTAAATATCCATCAGTGCCAACTGAAGAGCAGATGGTTTGGTATTGGGTTGAAATAGTCTAACGAGACAATATGTATACTTTCTGATGTTGAACTGAACTTTTTTGAAGAGAAGCGAAGCATTGACTTCCCTGAATCAACAGGAAAATTGCTGGCTCCAAATCCTGACCAGTTTAACATAAATAATTGCACAAAATGTCTTGTGGAGCATGCTCTTCTGTAGTTGGCACAGGTAGTAAGTGCCACGGCTACCTACTAATAGAACTCCTTTTTGAGCATTTACATAAGGGCTTTTTTTCTGTGAAACAACTGGAAAGCCTCAGTGAGCTTTTGATGAGATATTGGTACCATAGGTCTTGGATTCTAGACACCACTGATCTGTGTTTGGGGTTGATAAAAGGGAGAGAGCTTGCAAGCAAGAGAGGGAGAACCTTTGAGAAAGAAGCAAACTGCTGAATTTTAACATTTCAACAGCAATCTTTTTTTTTTTTTCTTTTTGATCAGCTGGAGTTAATTTTCTTCCATATCACAAGCACATCTATAACCAAATCAATACCTATCATGCACATAACGGAAATTTTGAAAGAACATAGATTCCAAAGCCCACAAATGTGCTGTCTACATTGTTTTTGCCTTATGTGTGTAAGAAAAGTTTTGGTTTTGCATATATTTACAGATTAGTGTGCTGTTGGTGGCTCATTTATTTACCTATTTGGCCATTTTTGTATGCAGCCTTGTATAATATGATTTTATGAATAATGCTGTAACTTAAAGACCCAGTCCTCAGGAGAATTAAGAGCTAATGTCTACTGACTCCATGTCCACAGTCATCAGGGGGATAAGGACTTAATGCAGCAGAATAACTAATCAGAAGCAGTTTTCACTCCATCTAAACATAGATGAAAATCAGACAAAGATCTTGTTTCTCTCTTTTAGATAACTCATGTAAACTAAGAACAGCCTAATAATGCCTTCATAAGTAGTGTCATCTCCTATAAGTATTTGGTTAGTTTCAGAGGGATGGTAAACTGTTGAAAGCATTACTCAGTGAGAACACAATTATCCCAAATGATCACTGAAATAGTCAAGCTGAATTAATATAAACATAATATCAATTTATAAATGTCGTGTTCCAAACAGGCAAAAGTGTAAGCAAAACTTTGCATGTTTTCTATTAAGTCTTAAACTTCATGTTAACAAAATCTGACTTGTCAGCACTTGAATCTGAATTCCAATATTTAATGATACACCAGGTTTAATTTCCTTCTGTAATGACATTTCCAAAAAGTAAGTTATTGAAACTATGATGAAAGGCCATCTTCATGCACAATTAACATACGAATATCTGAGCTGAAATATGCTCAGCCAGAACTGAAAATTGGATCTTAACATCGAATTTGGTCATAAGAATTGACAATCTTACCATTTGTCACTAATAATTCTCCCTCATTTCTTACTTTTTTAATGTGTTGTACATTCCTTTCCTACTTTGACATAGCCTGTCTCACTTTCTCCTCTCTTTCTCTCATTTTTCCCTATTTGCCTTCCCTCTATGTTTTGTTTTCATTCCCTTATTCCTCCTTCATTACCTTAGTCCTTCTCATTTCAAAAGTGTACTCCATTTTACACTTGTACCATTATGTAAACCAGACCAATAAGCAGGTTAGAAATACAACATGGAAATCCCTGATAAGGCAGGCTAGAATGAACATTTGTACTACATTAATGTCTTTTGTATTATAATAAGAAAAATATCTTATTATGTTACTGAGTGCGATGCACAGTATTTTGCTAATATAATACAATGGTCACTAATCCGATATGAAGGTCATATACACTTCATCTATTAGCTTTTACTATTGCTTTCTGTATTATATTGATAACCCAGCTTCTGAACCAACCTTTTACTTCCTTATTGACTTTATATTGTAATTGAGGGCTTTTTTGAAAAAGAGAGAAAGAGAGAAAGAGAGAAAGAGAGAGAGAGAGAGAGAGAGAAAGAAAGAAAGAAAGAAAGAAAGAAAGAAAGAAAGAAAGAAAGAAAGAAAGAAAGAAAGAAAGATAGATGAATTAATGCCAATGAGAGTCTTTTTTTTTCCCCTGTGCCTATGCAGTCTGATTTATTGCAAAGTATTTGCCTTTCCATATCCTATTGTTTCTTCAGGTATTGAAATTTTCTGTATCATTTTTCAAGGGTTTTAAAATTGCATTTGCAAATTAAAAAATAGAACCAATAACAATGAATTTTAGCTGTACGACTGTCAGAGACAGTGTATATTCCAGGACAGTCAGGAATAATAACATTCTGGGAACGTATGATCATCTTTAATTTGGAAGGCTGTCTGAAATTAAACACATTAAAGACAGAATTCTGACCTAGTTTTATCATGCTGAAGTGATTCAATGTTCACTGCTTTCCTTTATAATATAAGCCTTTCTCAATATTTTCCACTACAAAAATAATTTCCATGCAAGAAAAATGTTGAGTTTAAGCAATGGTTAAGGATCCTGACAGAAACAATTACCTTTAGTGAAATTATGCTTTATTTGCTATTGGTCAAATCCTGTCCAATGTTTGGTAATAAAGGATGCCCAGCTCTTCTCAAAAAGCATAAATAGATTGCTGCCAAAGAATATACATTGATGTAAAATCATCAATACCAATGCTCTGAAAAATTAATTATTGCTGTTGTAGTACAGAAAACATTTTTCAAAGTTTTACTTTTGTCCTTTGCTTCAAAAATGCTTTGGGACTTATAGTAATGCTTCTTTTCAAGCCCTTGTTTTCACTTTACTTTACTGTTTTCACTTTACTGTTTTCACTTTTTTTGGTTTTTTATGCGCTGAATTACTTTGGACCCACAAAAGATCTGAAAGCACTGACATGTCACACCAAAGTTCTGTAATAAATATTTCTAATGCACATACAACACCAGATTTAGGACCACCAAGTTTAGAGAACAGGGTATCCAACTTAATATTAAAGACATGCAAGCATGTGAAATGTATTTTCAAGGTTAGTATAATTAAAAAAAAATATGATAATATGCAACCTGTGCTCCACAAAGATCCATTCAGGCTAGGTCACCTACACTACTTTGTCTAGGTAACCCAAACAAAGAAGAGGCATCACCTGCCATCCATCTGCAGCTCAGTAAAACACTGATGTCATATGTAAATGTGACAAATACAGTAAGTACAATATCATATGAAGAAATGGGAATTACTACTGCAACTGTGAGTAAAGAATTGGCTAGTAGAGAAGTATTGAAAGTCTGATGAGAGGTAACAAATGGTTGGCCTTGGATCAATCTTGCTAATTTTTTGTATAAATAACCTTGGCTCAAAAAAAAGTATTCTTAAGATGGAAAGCTAAAAGGCATTTTCAATACTGAAGAGGATTAGGGTATTTTCACAAAAAGAACTGCGTGGCCCTGATGATGGGAGTAAGCGTAATTAAATTAAATTAAATTTATAATAAAAAGAGGAAGGTCATTGGGGACTATGAATGAGAATTTCTGCTATTGACTAGGAACTTGTCAGTTAGAAGTGACTGGGGGAGAGAGACACAGGTGTACAAGCTGATCACAGGATGACTATAAGGTAGCAAGGGATGGCAAGTATGAAAAAACTCAAATGCCGTCCTGCAATACATCAGTCAAGGTATTTCCAGCTGAGATAAAGAAGCATTAATTCCACTGTTCTAAGCCCTGAGGAGACTTAATTTGTAATAGTGTGTGTATGGTTCTGGTCATTTATTTTCAATGAAGATATGAAAATGGAATAGACATAGAGAAGGATCACTAGGATAATGAGGGGAACTGAGAGCTTATCAGACAAGAGAAGAGTTCACCTTGTAATGCAAAAGGATGTGATTGGTGCCTATCTATAAACCAGGGTACAGACACTGGAAAAAAAAAAGTTATTTAAACTCAAGGAGAGTGTTCACACAGTAAAAAAGGGTCATAAAGTGGCTGTTCATGCAGTAAAATACAAAACAAGGGAGATTCTGAGGTCATATTCCAGGTAAAGTACCAGGGATGAAAAGTCTAATTATTATTAATATACTGTTTGAAACGTTTATGAAAGTAAACACATGACACCTTGTCCATAATGTCAAGGGATTGCATTTGAAGACCAAGAAACAATTTCTGATTCCGTACTTCCAGGATTTCAAGCTTTGGCCGTTTCCAAGGTTTTCAATACTACCTGCGAGGGCATGAGAATTTCAAGAAAAAGTTACTGGATATTATTTGTAAAGATTAAAAATGTAAGAGAGAAAAGAGATAATTGGTATGAAAAGTGCATTGTTTTCTAAACAATGCTTGGGGTGTCTAAATTGTCAAAATTGTCTAAACTGGACTGACTACAGACAATGGTCTCTGAGGATTTATGGTAGTCTTCAAGAAGTTCCCTATCGTGCAGGATTATGGCAACTACACTCCTTCAGACCTCACTGAAAGTACACAGAAGTCTTGAAGATTTCAGAAAGCTTTGAAACAGACTGTACATGTATCTCTCTATAAATATATTTATTTAAAAATGGAAAAAATAATTCAGTCAAAGTTCATGAAAGACAGGGAGAGATCATAACTTTATGCACTGCCTTAATTATATTTTAACTCAAGCAAATTAAAGCCAAGTATTCCAGCATGTCATTCATGGAGAAAATCTTATTCACAAGGCTGCTCTATTCATGATGGAGTCTTGCACATATTCAAATTCATCATAATTTTCTTAGTCTGAGGTTCTTATATTTATGGAATAAATTCATAATTAACTTTTCAGCAGAGGGGCACCAGTTGGCACACTACAAAAGTATTACAACTAAGCAGGATTTAAGAATAAATGAAGATATTTTTAAGTGGAAGTAGCTCTTTATTCCCTCCAAAATAATATTCACTCTATCACAAAGTTACATTGCATAGACATACTTAAGCTCCCAACACAAGCCCACAGACACACATTGAAAAAATTTTAAAAAGAAAGGCAAGATAGGCTTCTGGGTATTAGAAGCACTTGTGAAGTAGTAAATGGAGAAATAGAAATAAAATGTTTGGTAATTGCAAGTAATAGGTAGTTATGTTGTGTTTGGATGCGTGTGCTTGAATTCTACACTGACACAGGCAAATATTATTAACCTTCCTCAGTACCTTACCTCCAGTGGTCTCTTCCAATGTCAGTTATTCTCTCGTTTTAGAGCAGCTAATAGAAAGGAGACCCTTTGTTTTGAAAATAAATTATTATTACGTATTCATCTCAGCTGAGTACGTGCTTTAGACTAGAAATATGTTAGCTTCTCTCCTAGCTAAATTTCAGTAACAGATCATTCATAAATATTTCAGCACAAAACACTGCCTGGATACTAGCTTATCACTGTTGGAGGCTGAAAGATTATTATAATCTTCTACCAGACCATTGCCAGGAAGGTCAAGTAGCTAAACAGTTATCTCTGCTCGCCATTAGAGAAGGCTTGACCACAGCAGATACAATAAACCGTCAAAGGGACTTTTCTAACAGTCTTCAAAGTAAAAGTGAAGCTAGACCATGATGCTACAATGAAGACATTACAATTAAAACAATAGTGTCGCCCTCGGCGCTCTCCTCTCAGTTCTTATATCAAAAATTCAGTCACATCTTCTCTGAAAGCGTTTTTAACACAGTTCTAGAGAACATGGAAAAATATTCAAAGTAATAGTAATTTTTAAAAATCTTCAAATTTCTGATTAGAAAGGGGACAGGAAATGAAGTTCATAAAAAAATATATATGCTTTCTGAAAAAAGGAACCTTGCTTCAGTGCCTGAAATTCTTGTAAAATGGATTCAGGCCCTAATCAGAATTAAAACACTGCCCTCATTTATCTAGGCCTATTTAAGTAGAGACCCACCTATAATAACATAGTATATTAGTACTCTTCTAAGTGTTAAAAGTAATGATTTGGCAAAATTAGGAAGCGAGAAGATGTAAAGTAAGGCTTAGGACTGCCAGATTTATGAAAGTGTTATTACGGCTGGCAGATCACTTTTCTTTTGAAACTGCAGCATGTACCAAGTGGAGCTGAGGCATCCCTACAGTAGTGTCTGCCTGGCTGTTGCACAGATATTAGCAAATGAGAGTAATTTATCAGGAAACATCCCAGGTCGCTGCTGAATCAGGGCTCTGTCATACTATAAGACCTTCAGTTCCTCACCTGGTGAATTATAAGGTCTAAATCCTGGTCATTTGGGGTCTGCAAGTAATTCATTGACATCCTTGTGTCTATCTTTAGCATCTAGATCTAACTGCCACTGGGATAATTACACTATGAAGTATATCTTGGTTATATGGTTATTGGCTATTACTAAAATTTTCTATATGTGTTAACAATCAGCCATTTTGTGTTCAGTTCAGCATTTGTGTCTGTGCTTTTTCTCTCACTCAAAAATAGGGCTCATCCTAACAAAAAGTATTAATTTATTCTCTGGGTATGAAAGGGTACAAATGCATTTATTTATTGGAGTATTTTTAGCTGAATTTAACTTAAGTGTTTGCATTGTTCACTACCATATTATTGCAACGCCTCTCAAGACTCAGACTCTTGCAGTTTTGTTTTCACAACTTTGCAGGTTTATTCTTGTAAATCTGCAAAAAAACCCCAACCCAGACAGACAAATACTAGGGAGAAAAAATAAAATGACCCAACAGTGGCAAACTCAGAGACTTAACTTTCAATTCCGATCTGCTGTGAGTGGAATATCCTCCATAAGAACACATTGATGGACAATGAGATTCGTCCTGGACATGTGTGAGCCTATTTGCACCAGCAGCATGATGCAGGGCTCCTTGTAACACAAGCCCAGTGTACATCTCAGCTACAGCTTTTGCCTCTGTCTGAAATGTGGATTCAGGAGCAGTTCTGCACACCCAGGTCTGTGCTCATACCCTCGCTGCATCGCTGTCGGGATAAGATCTGGAACACAAGTCAAAGACGGGAAACTTTAGCACATCCAAGGGATGGCGACTTTCACGTGCTCTGGTTGGGTGTTAGTTTGAATGTTTGGTGGGAATTCGCCTTTCAGTCCAGAGTCAACCCATGAACGTGTCTGTCTCCCTAACAGCTGTGCCTGGTTTTCCCTCCTTTATGTCTGAAAGGCACTGACATAATTTAGGGCTGCAGTCATGCACATATCCAGTTAGACAGGTGGTACTAATTAAATATCGGACATCACAGTTATCCATTTAACAGCAAATATAATTACACTCTATCTGCCGGTGCATGGAAGCAGGAGTTTCTTGAAACTCGGTTGAGGCAGGCATATTCTAAAGAAAACAGCAAATAACTTATCAGAGGCTCTTCCTTTCTCGAGCAGCCCTCAGTGAGATTCAAAAATTGAATAAATGAGATCTTTCTCACCAGGTGGGTTTTTGCAGGCTGTGATGTTGGTTCTTATAGTTCTAAAAAGGAAGTGATAAGCTTTCTGTATTGAATGTGAGTGCTCTACAGACAGGACGATAGACGACTGAAAAGAGAAATCCCCACAGTGAGGGATTTGTGAGATTTGGCAGAAAATCTGCATCACAATACTGTGCTATTTCCCACAGGGAAGGAGCCCAGAGAATTTCTCAAGAGAAAGGCGCACTTCCACCATTGCTACTTTACAAGTGACAGACAGGAGACAAATCGGGTACCCGCTCAGACAGGTATCTTCTTTATTGTGTTCCTCTGCACAGGAAAATCTGAAAGGTCTAAGACACCAATTTCAGCCCTGTTGCACTTAAGGTTTATATGCAGAATGAAACTGCAAGTTGGGGGTATCGTGGAAAATTCCACAGGGTGAACAGAACTCATAGTTTCAGACCTTTCTAGCAGTGTGCCAGACTTGCAAGCTTTGCACAAGTCCGTAGAAGCAAAAAATAAAACCATTACAAAAGGCTGTATTTTGGGACTTACAAATGGAAGCTGAGATATTTTAACTATTCAATTAACTGGGGCTGTAGGATTTGCTTTGTGAGCATTTTATTTCTTAATCTACACTGCCCTTCTCTCACCTCTGAATAACTTTTTACTCTCCTCCTTTTTATCTGTCACTGACTTTAAAAAGGAAGCAGAAGACTGTGTGAGTTGCGGGACCACCTCTGTTGCCACTGAAAGCCGTTACGTGTGGTGAGAGCATTAGAGATTCAGAAGTAAATTGCAAAGTTGGTTCGGAGCACAGTGAAGCATTTAGTTGCAACTCAGTTGGGTGGAAAAAAAGAAGTCACACTCCAAAAGAGACAGAGAGCTTTCTCTGCTTGAAATTATTGAATAATTTATTCGAAACACAAATCAGACTATTAGAATGAAGGTGATGGTCTTCAGACAGAGGTCATGCAGAAAAGTGCAGGGCCAATAACTGCCTTTCTTCCTCTTTCATTGGCTATCAAAATGCTTGGTTCTTTTAAAAGACAAGCCAGTCACAATCAATCATTTTTATATCACCTTCATTGTAGATTATTTCTACGCAGTGTAACCGAATATGAAAAGTGCTATCACATAGAAGCTACAAGTCATGCAAAATGTCTTTTAAATAATGAAGCCAAAATGAGGACATATCACGTAATTCCTTTGAAAACTCCATTTCCTTCAAATATTTTGCAAAAAGCAAGTTTTTATGCTACACACTCTGTTTTACTACACAAAGAACTGCCTGACAGAGCCCAGAGCAATGCAGCCATTGTGCAGCAGGTAACATGCAGCTATAAAGTCAATGATTAGCTTTGAAACACTCAGCATACATCATTTTCAAAGGTAGTTTACGTAGGGACCCATTAACCCCCCAAACAGGAGCTAAAAACTAGTACAGCCAAGCACTCCTGAAGTGAAACAGCTCTCCCCATTCCCACTTCAGCAAAGAAATGCTCTCTGGCTGTGCCTCTCTTCCTCTCATGCTCCTCATGTTCTGCTCTACTACTTTAACCAGTGGATTCCCTCTCTATTCCCAGCAGCCCCTTCTACAGACACCAAACCTCACTTCCTCACAACACAGAAGAAAATACCTCAAATACCTTTCAGGTCTGCGTGCTTTTTTCATCACTATTTTTGATAGCTACCCAAACAGCTACAGATTGCAGAATTACCACGCCAGATTCCTTGGCACTAGCCGATAGAGGCTTAAAATGCTTAATCCGCTGCTTGTCTGTGGTAAGCCTTTGTTATTAGCCTTGGGAAGGATCCTTATCAGTCGGCAATCTGATTTAGCTCTCATTCCCAACTTGTTTGGGTGTTTTTCACCTTGTGGGAAACAATTGCTTGAAGTTGTTAAGCTTCTTTTATGCAGGGCTAATAAGGGTTTGGATGTCTAGTTGTCCTTTTTGAAAAATCTGCTGTGGATCAACATGATCCTGCTCCTGTGTAAAGCACCAAGGCTTTTCTGCCACAGCAAGAATTATATTTCTTGCACCATTTTTTTTTCTCACAGAGTAAAGACAAAATCCTGCATTGCCTTTTTGTTTTTGCTTGGTGAACAGCATAATTTTCTCACTGGTTTCCTGAAACCAAAGCCCAGAATTTTTTAAATACAAATATAACAGAATGTAGGCATTATATACTCAGAGATACATAAAGTCTATCTTACTCTCTGTAGTCTGGCATTTGAGATTAACTCTTTGTAGCAGCACAAGCCAGACTTTCATATATTCAGGAATTTTCAAAGCATTATAAAGGATTAGTTCATGCAAATTTCTGATAAGGACATGTTAATAATTCTGAGAAAAGAATGTATTAGCTTCAGTAAAACAAATATTTAAGACATCCCTAAAACCTTGTAACTAGTCTGAAACACAGTAAACAGTATCTCTACATTAAACAAACACTATCAAACAGTGAATCTGCTGTCCATGATAGACTTCCACATCTCGCTGATACTCTATATATTCAGTTGCAAGCTTTCCAAAAAACACATATGCTATACTTTAGCAGAAATATACACATATTCCCTTCTGAGCCAAAGGTGACAGTAATATACAGCACATGTCTCTTCCCCCCTCAAAGTTCGAGGAGAATTGTAACATTTCTGGTCTTTCCTATCTTAACTGCAAACAAGCAATACGGCACAGGTTGGGGGTTAACAGAGGATCAGTCCTCAGCTTTCAGTACGACATTTCCAAGCACTGTCCCTCCCCACAGAAACATCTCAGCCTCTGTCAGGGAGATGCTCAAGTCCCACAGCTGCCTTTTACCTCTTCATTTGTGAGTTTGCCCCCTGAATGACTCAACTGACAAAGAATGCCTAGATATGAATTACCAGGGAGATGTCCCCCAAGAAAACCTTATCAGTAAAAGCTATTGAGCATGTACGATAGTTGTCACATTTTCTTTCTGGTGTTTTAGGATGTTCCTGGTTGAGTTGACATGCCCTGCTCTGTGCATAGTTGACAATATCTACAGTATTTCTAATAATATCTTCTTAAGAAGGTATATATATTAATAAGATTATAATATCTTCCTGTCCTCTGCCTCTGTTCTGGGATACCCTGTAACTAACCAGGAGCTTCCAGGAGTTGAAGAAACCAAATTTTAGCTGCTGAGAATATCCTTTTCTAAAGATTTCCTGTGTGGACATCTACGGAAATCAGACACAAAGTTTTACAGCTGAAAGTGATGTAACTCCCTTTGAAGAGGTCTGCATTTTGTTTCATGTTGCTAGTTCTCAGAAAGCAATTTGATTTCTTGCAGAAATAGCCATTTTAAAGATTTCTTGCTCTTTGATACTATTATGAACTTATTAATTAGTCTACTCTTGAGTCAATTTTCAGCAGTCGTAAACTGGATCAAGACCTGTGGGATTAAACAACTGGATAAATATTGAGCCAGTGGGGCCAGATTTTAATGTCTGTACTAGTGCTGTTTTTCCAAAAGAAACCTTCTTAGACTTCTGTAGTCTTTTTGTGGGATAAGGTGCTACTCAGTAAAACTAAGATGATCAATACTGGACTCTCAGTTACCATCAGCTAATACTTTATGAGACTAGAATTATTTATGTGCATTCTAAACACTTCTAAGTTTGTACATAGGTAGTTATTGCTGACATGCTTGGGAAATTCTGCAGTGGATCGAAGACAAAGACCCTCTAGCCCAATATTTACCCTTCACTGATTAGCAGCACCAGAATTCCCAAAATCTGGGAAATCCCAAATGGGTGAGACCAGAAGAAATCTCAAGAGATTATTTCATTGAAACCTCTCTGTTTGGAAGACACAGATGGGAGATTCTCTCTTTCCCAAGATAAATCTAATTCACATTGCTGACAGAGGTAAGTTTAAACCTTCAAATGTGAGATTTAATATCCCCTACAGATACTTGGGCACTTTTGTTATATCAGCATGCTCTGGACTCCTTGGTTCTCTAACTTTGGCTAGACTCCCTTTGAAGACATCCTCTTTATACTGCCTTCTTAAAATACCCATTGAATGCTTCAACTGGCCTTTGATATAATAGAGATAGCTGTGATAGCTTTGTTCTTTGCCTGTTAAGCATGTTCATTAATCAACATTTCTTATTTAAAATAAAAAATACTTTATCCTGAAACTTTATGGTTATGGTCTCCTAGCAACAGAATTTCCTCTTAAGAATCCACTTGTCTTTCAAAGGGTCCATGCCTGGAACATATTTGACAGCACTTTTCAAAAAAAAATTAATCAACTGATTTCTTAATATGAGTGAAATATTTTTTTTCACAGAGTTGGCAACGGTATCAAGTGTTACAATTTTAAATCATCATTAAAAAGAGATCACAAAAAGTAGGGTCATTGTCCATAAAAATAGCAGCTAATTATTATTAATTAGCTTATTATGAGTGTTGCTGTCACATACCAGGACATCACTGGGCAACGCACTGTAAATGCAAAAAAAGAATGTACTTGCCCCATGCAGTTTACAGATTTTCATGATTTCTTTCAATATTTCTGAAGTGTAAGGAAGAACTAGCAGTTGTGGTTTCGATAAAGGAAGTCTACTTGTTTACCAGGTCTCTGATCCTTACAAATAATTCTAATTATTAAACAGATACTGAACATCACTTCTGATAGTCATGCTAAATGCAAATGCAAGACTTAGAAATGTGAGACCATGCTGTTCTGCTTTTCTGGAGCCTTACTGTGCTCCCCTCCAACTCATTTCCCTTAATATTTTCTGATGATAGTTCAATGACTTGTAAAGTCAATCAGTTTGTAAAGTGATCATTTGCTACGGTTCCCTACAATGGCAAGACCACCACAATAGGAGATCACTTCCAGTTCTGTGCACCTGCAAATCCCAAATTCCTACACAGTTTGTCAAGACAGCAATCCTGAGAAGGAATATCACCTGCAAAAAAAAAAAAAAAAGCATTTTTAGAAGCATTTTGTTTGAGAGGATCCAGATCTGTACAAGGTCCAAAGATCAGACACAGGAAACCAGGATGTGGTTATGAGAGGCTGTGATTTTACCTGCGGTGGAGCAAATGTTCCTGAAGGAGGGGAGGAAGATTAGTGACTGAGGCAGAGGGAAGAGGCCAGTGGGCAAAATTCATTGGGGTGAAGGAGGAGGATGTGATATCCGTTCTTGTGTCAACAGGAACAAGTGACTGAACATAAACAAGGCGGATAGTAGATAGGAACTGCCCCAAAAGGACAAATAGAATAGAAAAAGCATACCATGGAGATGGAAGGACAGACGGATGTTGAGTCACAACAGAAGTATGGGATATGAACAGTTGAACTGGGAAAATGGTTCAGGTGAAAATTAAAAACGCTGCTTTTCTCACTGGGACTCTATCAAGAGACAACTGTGCTAGTGAGTCTGAAGATTACCATCTAAATAAGAAACAAAATGTCATCTCAAACAGCAGATGTTTCACCAGCTTCACTGACATAAAAGTCTGTCTAGACTGGTGCAACGTTTCTCCCTATTACTTCTTTCTGTATCCTGCACTGATGTTTAACACATAGCAACTATTTTGTATGAAATGCAGAAGGCGGTACCAAACACTTCTCAGCTGATCTGCTCACCCTGTTGACCCGGATGTCAAGAGTCTTTCCCAAACGAGCAGTATCATAGGAAACCAGTCCCGTAAGCTACTGCTGCTGCTATTTCAGGCAACAGTCCCCAAAGCCTGGGGCCTTTTTTTCCATACTGGTCCCCTTCAATATGCCAGAAAAGCTGTTGAGAAGCAGACAACTTCAATGCTCCCCCAAGGAATACATGTCTGAAATCTAAATAATCCATTTCCAGCACTTCCTGAGAACCAGGAGAATTCAACTGATCCTCCTAGGAATGCAAAAATCTTTTAGTATTATGCTGTACAAGCGGAATGTCAGCAGATAGGAAGGAAACCACAAAGGGTTCTCACAGCAGTGTATAGTGTATTGAGCATGTATAGAATAGAAAATGTAATCAATACAGATACCGAGACAAATAAGGAAGAACTTATAACAACATCTACCGTCTGGAAACAAAGGAATTGATCTTTTGGTCCAGCATGGAGTAAGAAAGTTCCATCCCTACAGTGAATTTCTTCATAAATTAAGGATTTAAGAAGCTATTTTGTGTGTCCCTGAAACATACTGAAGACCTGAAGCATGCTGAAAGAATTTCTTGGCAACCGAAGGTGGGGTTTAGGTCTTTATTATTTTTTTAATATAGTTTCTATTCAAAATTTTGAAATACCCAGATATCTTTGTTCTGTCTTCATTTATACCCTTTCCAGCTGACATACAATCAGTTTAGATTTTTCTATTGAGCTAAGTAGCTGTTAAATGCTTGATAGATGAACAATCATTGCTCAAGTGATTTTCTACCAAACTCACATAAGAAGCCATTTTGACCTCCAATTCTTCATACTTTTGCTTTTCATGTAAATCCTCATCTTGTTGACCCATCTGATCCATCACCACATCACCACCTGTTCAATCATCAGTCTAGCTTGCAAAGATGAACCTTTGATAGGAAGATATGGGTTGATGTTTTGTTCAGTGTCGCAGGCTATTTACTGCTCTGCAATAGAATTTTTCTGTGAACTTTAAAAAAGCATTCACTGTTTTGTTGATATCTTTTTTTTAAATGTTTTTTTAAAATATATATAACCAAAAAGATTTTTTCTCTCTTGCAATGAGATAAAGCATCTGAAAAGGCAAGAAACTATTCTGATATCTGTCACAGCTTTATCTTGAATAAATAAAGTGCCCCTCTTAAATGCCATTTTTTTTCAATTACAATAAAATCTAATTTAATATTTATCAATATTTGTCTAATGAATTGAAATAAGAAAAATCTATCATAACACTAGAATATAGAAGAAAATCTTATAGAACGAAATCCTTATTGCAGATAAGTTCTGTCTGATCACAGTTTAGACTTCTACAAAACAAAATTTTGCAGAGTTACTCAAGGCTACTTTTACAGCAAATGGAGAAAAATAGTCATTTCTAGGACACGATTACTGTCTTCCTAAAGTAGATGTCTAAAATAGGTGTGATAAATAAGACCCTGAAATTGCCTATTTCTTACCAGTGACTGTTCAGAGATCACTAGGAGACTACATAGATGTGGACATCTAGACACATGACATCTAAAACTGTGGGAGTTTCATCCCATCTTTGTGCTTTGTTTTGATAAATGAGTTCAAAATCTAACCTTTTAAATCTCATGCTCTCTTAATTTTTTTAACACTGCCGTTTGAGTGCAATCACATACAAGTACTTCAGTTGTGAATCTTTCAAACACAAGGTGGAACTGAAAAGTCAACCACCATTATCAAATCTGGTCTCTTGCTGTCCAAGGCAACAAATTGACCAAGATCTACTTTGAAACCCCCAAAAAACTCTTCATCCACTCTTCAGATAGTAGAAAATTGTTCTGTAATTTCCACCCTGAATGTATTCATGGGCCATAATTAACTATTTGACTATATGGCAACACTTCACTTTACCTTTAAAATCCTCCCTCATTCTCATATACAGAAAATGAACCAGTTGATTTCACTACTAAATCCTCTTGGAACAGCTGAGACTTAGTGTCACCCAATCACCAAATAGTTTCTTTCTCTCCTTCCACACTGTTTGGTGCTGATGGACCTTCCCTTCCAGCTGCCCAGAAGCTCCCTACCTCTTCAAAAAAGTCTCCATTTCTTCCTAAATTCCTACCAGAAATCCACTTACAGTGATACCGAAGTTGAGAAGCACCTAGACAGTCATTTACTTTTGTTATATTTACATAACAAAAACACCTCTATGAAAGGCTTGAGGGCTTGAGAACAATTTATTAAGCTTAAAATAACATAATGATGACTATATAAGACCATTAAATATTCATATTCAGGAAACACATTAACTGAGACAGCCAGCAACATTAAATAACAATGTGCAGGTGACAAATTAACTCTACCAATCAATACATCAAAGTATTTTAAAAGCACTTTCACCACCTTCAGAAACATACTCTTATTCAAAAATACTTACAATAAGTTAAATACTCTGTTAATTAATTTTCTTTTAGTAGACTTTCAGGAGTTTCTATGCCATAGGGGAGTGCACTAATTCATCTATATGACCTTACTACAATTATTTTTGTTCACCCTGCTGCTTATTATATTGCTATATTTTGTCAAAAACAGATTTAGTGGGTAACATTTCCACACAAGGGTTACATCTTGGCGGTCTGCTCAGGGGCAGAATCCTCATTAGGCCCTTCAAACCTGTACATTACTACCTCCTGTAGAAATTAAGAATGATCTCAAGAAAACCAGGAAAGGTGAAGCTAGTTACACCCTTTTCACATGTGCCCCAAGTTGGGCATAAAGATTGGGTTTGGGAGGGAAGGAAGGAGAAGAAAGTAGGGAGGTAGTTTCTTTTCCTGAGGCCTGGTTAAGTGGCAAGTTTTTTAAGACCGGGAAATAGATTTCTAGCCAGTTCCTTGTCTCTAGTCCTGAGCAAGCACAAGTGAGTCTGGTCCCAGTGCAGGTGACCATTTCCAGCCTGATATCCTTGAATATGAGGAAAAACTTTTTCACAGTGAGGGTGACGGAGCCCTGGAACAGGCTGCCCAGGGAGGTTGTGGAGTCCCCTTCTTTGGAGATTTTCAAGACCCGCCTGGATGCAGTCCTGAGTGGCATGATCTGACATGCTCTGGGTGATCCTGCTTCAGCAGGGGAGTTGGACTAGATGATCTCTATGGTGCCTTCCAACTCTAAAAATGCAGTGAAATTCAGTAAAATCCTGCTGATAGTTACCATAAAATGAATACCAGTGTCCAAAGCACCGTCTTGTAGAACTGGACCAGCTGTGCTGCCCAACATTGAAGTCTCTCCCATTTCTGCTGCCTGCTTTCTGGCTCAATTCTTATTGCCCTGGGAAAAACAAAGATAGCAGATGTGGTACTGTGGGTACTAGTACTGGTACAGGCACTGGTACTGTGGGACTTTACTTCATGAGAGTTTCAAGCATTTGGGTGAAAGACTGCGGGACAAGATAAGAAAAGACAATATGGCTTAGATGTTCCTGTAAAATCTTCTTGGAGATGAGAGAAGTGAATTCATTGTTCATATAAACTGCTAGATTAAAAGTCACAAAAACTGGACTTTCTTCATTCTTTCTAAGATAAACAATGAAGAGACAGCATTTGTGATAACATCCTTCTCTCTATCTCATCTTTTCTATGCGACCACCATGCAGTTCTTCTTTTCAGGTCCCTTCACTGATGCCAATTACAACTTATGACAACACATTATGATCTGGACACTCATGTGCCTGAAAATGGCCTTGATTTACTGCACTGTTCAGTGGTCACACAAATTTGAAGTATTTAATTGACAGTTTAAATGTCTTTCATATGGAATTTCATTCTCTGTCCCACATTCTCCATAATGTTATTTCCAATTAGCAGGCAATGATTCTTCTCAACACAGGTCCAAGATAACTTCTAGCATCGTAAGACGCAGGTACCAATGAAAAATCTCAAAATCATTCACATGTGTTCCTTGAACACAGAAACATTTAATTGGAAAAAAATGCTGCTTGTTTGATTTTTTCGTTAGTATTTTTTGTTGCACAATTAAAGCTTTTTCTTGCTTCAGCAGTTTTCCCTGCTGATTTGTGGGGGGTCAAAGAGACTTTGCTGCCTCAGCAACACCTGGGACCAGAGGTAAAGCTGTTTTAAACTACTTGGCCTATAGAAAAACAATTTAAGCATTGAAGCTGAAATTGCACTAAATTTTCTCAGCTGTCCGTAACCACACAGATTGGCTGTATATGGACTGCACTGTGGTGAGAGGAAAAAAAAAAAAGGAAAATAATAAAAAAACCCACCCAGAACCACAGAGAGTGCATGGGTTTCTGACTAAGGAGTGCACACAGCTGATTTTAAAATGCTATACCAAGCTATACATTGTTTAATCTCAGGTTGAATGTTTTTATTGTTTTTCTTTTCCCGGCTCTCACCATACTGATTAAGGCCAGTTTGATACTTTTACTCCCACTGATTAGTATCTTCCTTCATGATTACTCACATTCACATTTCAAGGCTGCTCAAGGACTCAGATATTCTCCAGAATGAGAAAAGTAGTTCAGTTTGTCTCTGAAACATTCAAAAGCAATGGGAGAAAGGCAGATGTCTTCCTGTGTAGCAGAATGAGAACAACCTGTTCAGATATATAGTTATGTCACCCTTCACTCATTCTCTTTACAGGGGAGTCAAATTTGTCCTCCCTTTTCCCACATGAAAAGTTTAATCTCTTCTGAGCAAGTGGAGTTCCCTGAGTCAAGTGTGAGGATTCAAGAGGTGCTGCTAATCCATGAAACCATGGGCATGTCCTCCTGATGTTGGTCATAGACCTCTCTTTTATTCATGACAGGAGGCTACAGTGCCTCTAACCCAAAGTCATGCTTCTGTCATACTCCTCAAGATTTTCATTAAGTAACAGCAGGTATTCACACTAATTTTATGTGTGAATAGCGAGTCTTGCCTCTCAAAATAGTCAACTGAAAAGATATGGTTCTTAGCATAATGTTCTAGAGCATGTACTTTGGCTGCTTAAGCAAAACACCCTCTGGAAAGGGAGCAAATCCCTCTCCATTGAACAAAAACTCAAAGAGACTTAATTCAGATGCCTGAGATAGATGATACATAGTGCCATCACAGATCATACAAGTATCTACCCAAAGTCTCCAAAGCCTTGGTTTTGTTCCATATCCTCTTGGGAAGTGTGGGATGCTGGAAAAGAATTGTTTTAGGTTACCAGCATGGGCAGTGCAGTACAGTAAAAAACAGACCCAAGGTGGTAGGCATTTATTCACATATGAAGTTTCACTGGAGTTATACCTGGCACAAAAAAAGTGCTTTATTAATTTGAGTATAACTTCTACAGCTTGCCCTAAATGAGGGTTTAAGTGCACAAAACTGAAGGATTAAAGTTTCACTTCCTACAGTTACTACAACCCTTCTCCTTTGCCCAGACACATTTAGCAGAGTATGGTATTACAGTATCACCCACTATATGCACAAAATAGAAACTATTAATTTTTGCACCTATAATTACAAAAAGTTCCTTTTTGTGAAGACAACTTGTTTTCCAGTTTTTGACTCACGGTGTAGTTTTGAAGAATAGCCATTTCTTTTTATATGTTTACAAAATCATGATTGGTCCTGGGAGAATAGATTGGACCTGGCTACCTATCTACCACTAAGAAACCACCATTTGAAGAGCTGGGAATCATCCAATGAAACCAGATGGAAACATGTTTGAAGCCAACAAAAAGACATGGTTATTCCCAAAGCAGCTGAAACTTCTGAAATTTTCCAAAATATGTTAGTTGTATGTATACGGGAGCTCTCAAGGGAAAGCTCCACTAAGAGTTTCTAAACAGACAAATCATATCTGACTCAAGAAATTCCATCAACTTAAATACCTAGAGGCTGGGTGAACAATAGGGGAAAATAACAAATACATTTGGCCTCTTTCTACCTTTCTTGTCTGTGTGGAGACACTTCTGTGATAAACCTAAATGTATTTGTTGAGTAGTTAGGGTTAAAGCTGACCTTCTCCATGCATAAATGTATTGTTTCTCTTTAAAATCCTCTCTAAGAAGAGGATTTCAGTAAATATTTCCACCACTAGAATACCTAAATTAATTTGCATGCAAAAACCAGGAAAGAAAAAGAATGCTATCAAACCTTCTGCATACATTCTGAGGGAAGTAACCTCTGGCTTAGCACAGCATGCCCATTTTTAGCCCATAACATAATTGTTTTGAAAGGTAGCTGCCAATAAAAATGTATAAAGTAAAAAATATACTCTCAAATACACTATCAATAAATAATACTGAATGTTTAAATGTATTTGGGTAAGAAAAAAATTTTACAATGTGTGAACACACTACATCCCAAGAGAAGTGTCCAAGAAAAAAAAAATGAAAAATTATCTTGCATTAGAGATAGTCTTTCCAGCAAGAAACTGACACTGTAAAAAAATAAAAGAATAAAGCTTTCCCTACCGAACTATAGGGCACGTAAATGGGTACTATAGGTTCTTCATTCTGTATTGAAGGTTTGAAGCTGTTTGAGGCCCTTAAGAACTGACTTCATGTCCAAAAGATAATGCAGTTCCACATACACTGTGGTACCAGGTGCAGCTCTTAACTTCATAAATAGATCAGGTCCAACAACACTTACCTTTTATAGCACAATAAATCAGGTCAAATAAAAAAAGTTCAGCCACACCTTTGAAATCCTTCCTCCACCGGTCTGCATTTACTCACAAGAAATATTGGTGCTCCTCTGAAGCTGTAGGCAACCTTCAGATAGCAAAGCTTGGAAGGAGCAGATGATGCTGCTGTCACCCTCCAGAGGAAGATAGGAGGGAATAATACCCTCTTCCTGAATGTTTTGTGATTATTACTTCTAATATTTCAAAGGTAACTTCATTCTCACAAAGCAGAATACACATTTCTACTTCAAGACTACATGCACACCAGGTCTGATGTTTTTAAACAAGACTGAGTTACCCAAGCATGAAATAGCTGAAACAATTTTCTTAACAGCTGAAAAACACTTGGCTAACTCAAAAATAGCTGAACCAATTTTCCTCAAACTTTCCAATGCAGTACACCTTTGGACTAACACTATAACTGCTAAATTTCTTCCCTTCAGACGCATCTTTGCTTTTACCTGGTGACTAACAAGAACAAAAAATAAGGATTAAAGATCCAATCCTGCACATACACAAGTGCATGATTAAAATTACTAGCACAGTATTGAGTCAATGTTGGCAGGGTCAAATCCTAAGAATGTTTGTACTATTTCAACTTCATAACAGTGCTGTATTGACACTATAACTCATAAATATGGAATAAGGTAAAGTCCACTATATTTTATAAGGTTGTAACTTTTCATGGGGTTCTCATATTACTTTCAATAACACTCCAGGGCAAATCTAGTTGGCTGAGTTTTCAGAAATTGCTTTCTAAATCTGTTCATGGCTGCTATTTCACATCAGTTGTGCATGTAAATGGGAAATGTTTTTATAAGAACAAATCAGGTGACAAGTATGAATCAAAATGGGACACATTTTTGCATGCAATCATGCTCTGAAATGAACAAAAATGTTCACAAGTCAAACAATAGCATTCACCTTTTTTAAATCCAAGGGAAAGTTTTAATCCACAGCTTGTCAAGCTTTCTTCCAAATCAGTGCAGGTTTCATTCCCAGTTTCTCCTGTTACCTGTGAAAACTGAACTATGTTCCCCTATATATTTTCCTCGCTCTAAAAAACATACGCGTCTACTTTGGGCAGATCCAGTAGTGCAAAACATGAGCACCTTCACACCCTAACCAGCCTCTGCTGGAGTTTTACATGCATTAGACATTTACTAAAATGAGAATATATGGATTATTATATAAGAATTTAATTTGAAAGTCATTATTTTGTTTTCTTTGTATTCCCCATCAGTTCTATCCAGCTTTTTAAAACAACATAAGTCCATTTAGTAATCATGTCAGTAAAGCACATTTGCTGTTCTCAAAACAGAGATAACATTGGAAATCTCTAATTGGGTATACACATGTAAATCAATCTTTACTTCCAATATTTCTCTTTCCTTAGCTTGGCCAAGCACAGACTGTCCACCAAACTGGACTACAACTTGTACATCAATAGAGTATACAATAAACCAGTCCTTATCCACCTATAAAAAGGTGGATACAAGATGTGTAGATGTGATGCTTAGAGACATGGTTTAGTGGTGGACTTGTCAGTGCTAGGTTAACAGTTGGACTCATTGATCACAAAAGTCTCTTCCAACCTAGTTGATTCTATCCTACAATTCTGTAAAAAAGTCCCAGTTACACTGACTTCACCAATGAATTTGTCTTCATAATCTGCATTAGGTCTTCCCCGTCATTTTAAGATATAAACCATTGTGGCATATTTTGTTCTGAAAGTCTGTCCTTCCTTTGCAGGCATGCCTAGACTAAGCCTAAATCAGCTGACCATATCTAGAGTAAACTCTATACCTCTATCCAGTATTCCTCTGTATAGGCAACCCAGGCTTTATGGAGAGATTTGTACTGCTGTGACTCCCATAACCATATGAATTCCTTCTTCATGTTTCACATGGTGGAAACCTCCTAGAGATTTGATAAAAGTTAAGAATTCGACGGACTTTTATACAAAATGAAATGGAAAACAAAAAACAAGTATTATAGTATGCTTTATATTATTGTTTTTTAGAGTTCTCACATAATTGATAAATGTCCTGCATTGGCACAGGTATGTTCCAGGTTCTCTCCCAAGCAAAGCTTTAAGCATAATGTGCGAAGGAAGCTACTGAATTTCCAAAACAAAATAAATTCCATTGTAAATGTCTGTGTGTTTTAATTCAGAATGATATGATTTCACTCAGATGGTGCATTTTTTTTAAAAATCAGCATTACTGGTTTGTGTCTTAAAAGACCCAATTCAGATCTCTTTAAAATTCACAGGATCTGTTTGGTACACTCCTGATTTTTTTAACCTATTCTTATGGTGAAGTTACCCAGATTTATTAACTGAATTTACATACTTTTCTCTATAGTTAAGCAAGCACTCCTCTTAAGAGACTGAGATTTAATCTCCCTGCAAGGTCAAAATGTAGGTTTTGTGTGCCAAATAAGCTGAAATTCAGTTTATGATCAACTGCAACTGACTAAAATACACTATTTTCAGTTTGCAAAAATTTCACAGAAAGTCCTTCACTGTGTCATTTCATATAATTCCATATCAACTATTTTCTTTTATTGGCAGTTTCAATAAAATGACTGTTAAGTCTCAAAAAAACATTTACTTCTCAGTCTAAAGCCCATTTTCTCTCAAGCACTGGGCCCATTAGAGAATGAAGTTACAGTTACTTTAAAAAGTCTGCTAAGCTTACAGGCATTTTTAACAGCAATGATTCAGTTTCAAAGGCAGCACAAAATTTATAGTACCAACATTTCATGCAAATTTGAGATCTGCTACCATAATCTTCATTTAGCATTATTGAGTGTTTTCCAGTTTATGAAACTGTATTTCTTAAATGGAAAAATCTAATCTAAGCCATTTTCATGTTAAACTCATTCTTAGTGTCAAAGCTGTCTGAACAGATCTTTGTTATAAACAGGTTTTAAAGCTGCTTTTAATACAATAAGGTGGGTCATGGTTTATTGTCTATAGCTAAACCTGAACTCTTAGACTAATGGGACTGGAATGGATCTGAATGGATCATGTAATTCCTCCCCTTTTCCTAGACAGGTTCAATTAGGACTATGAAGTTCCCAACTGATGCATTTGTAAATTGTTCAATAGACCATGCTGGAAATGCCACACAATAACCTGTTCATTGCTTTTCCTACTGGGATGCCATCCTTTCTAATTTGAATTGTCCTTCCTGAAATTTAGGTCCATTATATTTTCCTAGGCTCTACATGCAGACTACTCTCTTAAGCATCTCTTTGTATATGAAGACTGTCTATCTCTGCACATCTTAAGACAAAACTACAAATAGTACAATGCTATCTAAAAATTTAACAAGCAAACCTTCTACTTCATCATGAAGTTTATTAATGAAAATACAGTATTGGAACCAAGATAGACCCCTGTCACGGCAAAAAAAAAATTGAACAAAAAACCTAACTATTTCTACTTGTGTTTTATTCAGGCAGCGAGGAAGAGAAGAAAATAATTGCATTAATCTAGGCATACATAGGTGGGCTTCTCATAAAACAAAGGCCCAATAATTTAAAAGCACCAAGAAAAAGCATAAACTCACCACATGGTATGTTATTTTTCCCCATTTTTCTCAGTATTCTGACTGCACAGAAACAAAGCCTGATAAAGTAAAGTATATCCCAAAGCAGATCTTGTATGATGGTGAGTCAGTCTGTGTTATATTCATTATTGGACTGAAATTACTTGAAACAGAACGTGCTTTTGAAGAAAGCAAAAAGAATAGGAAAAGGAAATGAATGATTCAGTATATTATCTCCTCAGGCTGTAATATACAAAGCTGGCAGCTTCAGCTTTACAAGCACTTTAATTTCAAGAGACAAAGGTCTTATTTCTATTATTATTCCACTCGCTAAAATTTACATTTTAACCAAGAAAGACCCTCTGTGCCAACTGATGTCAGAAGTGACCAATTTATATCCATTTAAAAAAAAAAAAAAAGTATTAAGAATAACAGTTGAAATTCTGGGCCAGTTCAAGTCAATGGCAACTGTAGTCTCAATTCCAGCAGAGTGCACACAGAGGATTTGGTATTCTGTGTTACACAATTAGACCAATTAAATTCTGCTCTTCTGCTAACAGCAGTTAATCTTCTAGTGAATACATAGAAGTAGAGCTACAAAAATGGTATATGTATACTGCTCATTCATTAATGCGCAGCTTGTGATTATTTTAATACCTTTTTCCCAACAGGTAGGTTCTTATCAGCTTTCTCATATCAATATCTTTTTCTCTGCATATATACAATGATTTAAATAGGACCTCTGGTGGGATAAGGGCATTTAGCAACAGCGACATTATCTGAGCTTCATCCCTCAGTTTCCCTGATAGCTGAGATGTACAAAGTGACAATGCACACAACAGCTCTTAGCAATATTGTAATATGTACAAATTTTTACCATTTTTCTGGGCAGGAAGATGCTCTCCAGACTGCATTTCATACCTATGTTGTACCTGTAGATTTGTTAGAGGCTGAAATCCTACTAGTGAAGGGAAGATGGAAGAAACTGTAGGTTTCCATCCTCAGGTTCCAATGAGGCGATCCCATTTTGCCAGGTATCAAAATAGGAAGATGCTACAGAGCAACAGGTGTGTTATGCAGCTTCACATCAGGAGTCAACACCTACATGGTCCATATCACATCAAAGAAGCCCAACTGCAGATTTAGCGAGTATTATCTGAAAGCCATTGACTTTTTTGCAGCTTTCCTTCATTTTAGGCACAAATTCTTCTCTAGCTTATGCAAGCCTGCTATCGCTTCCTTCTGCATCATTAATAGGGACCTCCCATTCCCATTCCAATCTCCTGTTTTAACTATGTGACCACCGTAACATACTGTTTGTGTATCTAAAACTCTTCTCCTTAGAGTACCACTCTGAAATACAGAAGATCTTTTACATTTTACAGATGAAAATTGAGGACAAAGCCAAAGACATTAAATCTCCTGGTGTCCAAAAACAAAATGTTCCCTTGCCCTTAGGAGCATACATTAAATCTATGTCATGTAAAGCTTGCTACATCAGTACTTTTCTTACATCACATCACTAGTATGCGTCTGCAATTCTCCAAGTCTTCAGGAAAAACCATCACCTGGAAGTAGGAATTGGCTTCCTAAGTCTCTAAATCTGTCTCACGTTCAGCTGAGGTACAACAGGGATGCAAGAACAAAACCTGGTATTTCAATTATGGGATGAGAAAGCCATTCCAAAAGTTAGCAGAGGGCTTAAACGAATCTATAAAGCAAGCATAAGCTTTTGTGATAGTGCAAAGCTGTCTCATGCTTTGGAGTGCTCAAAAAGGCAGGAATCTTTCTTGAACTGAGCCGAAAGATGAAGCACCCTCTTCCCTTCCCCTAACTGTGCATCAGTGCACTTGGTGTAACCATACAATCCCTCCTGACTCCCTTTGGCAGACGAAAACGTCAGGGAATAAGGGTACTACTGTAGCAGATGGCAAAAATACAACCATATTCCAGCAATGTGGAGGGAGTCCTGTGCAAAACTGGGGCATTGCATGTATGTACTGGCTGATACTATAAACTGAGAGTTAAGAAATTAATATGAATATGAAGCCAGCACTGAAACTACTCTAAACATTGAGGTCTTTTGAAATCTAGCTCCAGGTCTAACTAATATGGTTCAAACCAAACCAACCCAGCCTAATAATTTGATTCCTGAGGAATTTTTGTGATCTAATTAGTCATTTAGTTCCATCTGTGGCTCAAACACAGCATGGAGTCATCATAATATAAACACTTGTGCTGTTACTCTGGACATCCACTTATTTTCAATCTCTCAGGAACCTAACAGGGATGATAGGAGCCTGGCTAAATCAACTTCAATAAAAGTATTGCATTAAAAAAATTAATAGGACATAAAACCCTCACTGTTCTTCCTAGCCAAATTATAACACATCATGTTTACATTTTATGCATTTGTGATAACTGGCCTGAGCAGCGCACAAGGAAAATGAGCTTTCTATGTACAGTATATTCATATTGAAGAAGTTTGCATTATTTATAACAATGGGCCTACCAATACCCTGAATACAAATCTGGTTTTGTTCAGGTTTCTTTCATAGGGAGACCTCGATATTGCTTTAAAACATTTTCTCAGTAGCCCTACAGAAATTGTTAATCATTTCAATGCACAAAATTACATTTGTAAACTTTATACATAAGTAACATTTTCAGATTTGCACAGGCAAAGCTACTGACATTATGAGCTGTCAAGGGAAGGATCTGTCTTTTGCGTGTGTTTATATCATGGTTAGAACAATGCAGTGTGAAAAAAAAGCCCTCAGATAATAATAATATTTATAATAATAGGTCAAGGTTTTCATTAACTTCTCTGTGTGGCTAATCAGAGTTCAGTGTCTTTGAAAGATAAGCCCATTTTTGTATCACTGCAGACAAAAAAATTCAGGTTGCTACATCTGAAAGTGATGCTCCCAGTTATTCACAGCTTATGACTCAGTTGTAGCCTGGATTTTCAAAAGAGTCTAGAAAAGTCATGCTTCTTAATCCCATCACATTTCAATAGACTCGGGTGCCTATATCCTGTGCACAGACGAGGTAATACTATGCAGGTTTGAAAAGCAAGAAGTCTAGCTGTCTTCACCATCATCTAAATGTGCTATAACTAATAACTAGGTGAGATGTACTCACACAATCTGAAAAACTGCATAGTTGCATATATTACTAAGCAGGCTACTCAGAAAGGGATACTGGAATCTGACTTATATCACCCAGAGAAAATTTGTCTCACAGAGAAGAAAGTACTAACCGAGAAACATTCGAATGCAGAATTCAAAGTTATATGGCCTAGTGTATGAACCAAACAGAGGAAGTCAATGACGATTAGCTCTGAGTGTTAAATGCTTCAGCATTTAAATTAAGCCATTAGCTAATCACAGAATGCAGGACAGACACATGATAAAAGGCTGATAAGCAAAGGAGTACCATGTGGTTGAAAATATAAAAGCATTGGAAGATCTAAGTACACTGGACTTGGCTTCCTGGGTATCTGGACTTCATGCAGGAAACATCTCACCTCTACTCATAGACCTGTGCTTGCTACTTCAAGCCTCATGTATAGCATAATACCTCATTTTAGTCTACCTTTTGGAGCTTGGAAGGCAGCCTCATTCTCCTGCCTACCTGCTCTAAGCATGTCCTTTGGGGCATATGCATCCTATACTGACCCAAAACCTTTGTGGGGGCAGGCACCTTGACCCTGATGTTTCACTGCTAGGCAGTCTTCACAGGGAAACAGGTGAAAGATGTATGTATTTAGGTTGAAGGTAAATATCTGTGGGTAGTAGTAGTAGAAGTCAGAAAAAAAGAAACTGCAAGTGCTAAAACATGTGTGTATGTGCGTATGTATATAAAAGAAATTCTAGCCCATTCTTAACAACACGATATCTAGATGGCAGTACTAGAGTATCTCAGCTGACATACAGTATCTCAGAATCCTGCATTTATAGCAACCCTGACTCCGATTATAGATAAACTTCTGTGTCTTTCTCTTAGTACACTAGTCTAAGCAGTCCTGATTTAGTGCAAAACAAATGAAGAATCAATGGCTTATCCAGAGCGGCTGCCCTCCTTGTTATTGAAAGACTTCCTGGATTTCACACTCCTCCCCTTTGTTTCACATATTTCTGGCAAGAAATCTTTTAATTCTAGCTCCAGCCAACTAATGCTGGCCCATGCTACCTGATAAACACTTTTAAAAGCTTTTCAGTTTTTGTGATATGTCGTGTATCATCCATCATACAAGTGATGCAGGATGGCACAGGCAGGGTGCGGCCTCACTGTAGTGATCTGATCTAGGTTTGATAGAAACCAGAGCACCTTAGAGCACATTACCAGGAAGACTCTAGCAACAAGAATAAAGTACTTTCCCAGGCAGACCTTAGAGAGCACGCATCTTTCCTTCACCTTCTCCTAAACTTCAATCCCAAATGAGTCCATCCAGAATCTCTGAGGGACACTGTACTGCTAAGGATGAATTTCTTATAGCATTAAGTGCCCTATGTTACTAATGGTCCCTGTAACCACCACCTTTTACCCCTCCCCTTTCTTATTTACTTATTCCCCATCTTTCTCAAAAGAGGGAGAAACTGAGAGAATGAACTGGAACTTAACTTAGCTGCTTTTTTTCCTCATTAACTCTAGTGAAAATGGCTAGGAAAAGCATGATGTCAAGGAAAAGCAGTGCATTTTTCAGTGACTACTACCATCCTGCACTACCAAGACATCTTTGTTCTAATAATACCAAAAGCAATTGACCATGAAAATGCTATGAAATCTTGTACTCAAGCAGAATTCATTGTTTTAGTAAGCAAATTATCCACAAAGAGATGTAGATCCTGTGGAAGTTGTATTAGCATGAGGTATGAGTTCAAAGCAAAATATGAAGAATGCTTAGAGAACTATGATTATTTTCATTGCTTTCCTCAATCTAACTTCAACTAATCAAAAACAGAAAAAGAGCTACTTCAAATTATTAAGTCTTTCAAACAATTAATGTAAGAATCTTTGTAAACATTTTTTTTCCTTTTGTATTTAACTTTTTGCATGAATCTCACTGGGTCTGCATTTGTGTAACCTCCTGGATCTATACTGATATATTTGACCTTGATTGCTCTAAAAGAGGAAGCTATGCACTGCCAGGAAATCATGTATTTTGCAGATAATACTCTGGCAATATATATCTGCAGAGTGCAGTGCAACTCAATTATGAAGACCTAGATATAGGGTGCAGTAGTGATCAGTTGTGCTCTACAGATTGTTGGGTTTTTTTAATTGAGGTTATATGGGAAATTTTAATTGATAGATGCATTTTAAGCCAAGTAGGGAGGTAGCTGCAAGACTCATGGGAAATAGGTGGCTTTGTAGAGTCATTGGATCCTGAAAGATTTGAACCCCAGTCCCCATATGAATTTTGTTATATAAAAATGTTTTCAAAATTGTAAGAAGACCTTTGATCTCACTACACACTGTTTGTTCACTCGCAGCAAGGGTTATGGACCTAAAGAAAAATGCAAAGGATGTGGTCTGAGTCAGACACAATGTCAGGACCAAAGAAACCAATGTCTGCATCAGCCCAAGAACAAGATGAAAAGTCTTCTAGGATTAAATATATAGTGATTGGGAATTAAGAACAAGAAAATCAAGAGTCAAGACAAAGGCATAAATGCACTTTAGCCAACGGGTAATAATTTTTATTTTACTCTTATGATGAGGCTGGTCTTGCTTTTCAGGTCTGTAGCTCTCAAGGGAACTCTCACTGCCAACCTTGATGGTAACCACAAAGCAGTCACAGAGGAAAAGCTTTCTGTGAGGATTATCAGTTACTACATTTCTTTGTTTTATTTTTTGTTGCCCATGCTGGCTTTTCCTTGGAATGCCTGTCAATGTGGCATGAGACAGAATGCTCTTTCCAACTAAGGAACAATATCTCTGACGCTGCCAGCCCTCACAATGCCCTCCAGAGTGCTCCCTCATGCAGCCAAGATGTCACCCAGAAGCTTCCCTATCTGAAGAGTTATGATCAGCCCTGCAGCATGAGCGAAATTTTCCTCATTCATGGAGCCCCTCTTCAGAATTTCTATTAGTCAAACAGAACAAAGATCTTTCACATCTAGACTTTGATGGCCTTTCACATTTGTAACATGATGACAACACTCTAGCAAAGACCTGGTCCTCAGAGGACACCTGTGCATTTATCTTTGTAGACAGAAATTGCATGCAACTGGAGTGTTTTCAACATTTCCCAAAATCTGCACATACAGAGGTAGATTGCTGCCTGATAAATTATAGGAAGACTAGAAACCTATGCAAGATTAAGGATAAAGTTCTGAAAAAGGCCTATAAGAAAGTCAGCAGTGGCATTCTGAGGTGGGTATGGAGGAAGCAAAACACTTCAGTCTCAGAAATTAAGTGTTTCAAAGTCGTCACCTGAGGCATGACAACACCTTCTCTCTCAGGGAAAGGAGACAGAAAAAAAGACAAATGTGTAAGCCTCTGCCTCTGGGGATACCATGGCAGGGGACAACGACAAGGTAATCAACACTTTTCAGATGACCATGGCCATGGCACCAGCCCAGCAAGAACATTGTCTAACGCCTTTTCCCCAGTGTGCCTACACTCATCACACAGATAAGCAGGGCAGATGCCTGAATAAGCAGATCCCCAGTCCCATCCTCACAGGAATGCTTTAACCAGGAAGCTTTTAACAGCCAAAACAGAATTGTATTTATCTTCTCTGTCAATTACTCCAAGAAATCTGACACAAGCCACCATCTAAAGGGTATGTGTTTAATCTCAGCAGGTTCTGAAGGATTCCAGATGGCCTCAGGAAACAAGCAGGTCCTGTATGACAATATTTTCTTAACTGTGATTTACAAATAACGTGGTCCGGGTCTTCTAAGAACAGCTGCCCTTCCTGTTCAAACTCTCTCTTAGTTATTAGTCTCCTCATGTAGCAGGCAGTCCCTGGGGTGTTCTTTGGTATACCCTAGACTTCGGAGTTTACCCATAACCTGAATAACCTGCCTCAGTACTCAACATGTTTTTCTTGCAGCTGCTATCAGTAAATAGTTTTCACATTCAGCAACAGCAAAATATTTATGTGTTTAATAGTGTGCACCTGATTTTGGGGCTCAGTGTATACTAGGAGGGCCTATAGTTCTGTCAGTCCTTTTCTTTTTTTTTTTCTTCACTATAGAACTCCAGCATAAAAATATCAAACTGCCATAAATTTTACATTCTAGAAAAAAGAGTCTTAAAGGAAAATGTCATATATATGGGAGACATTGTAAGGAGAATACAGGCTGGGCTCTGGGATATGAAGAGTCATGAAGAAGGGGAAGTGTGAGTTGACAGTGAAAGCTGGTGAAGAGTCCTACTTCACCTTTAGTTTGAACTCAATGGTACTGAAGTCAGTTCTCCTATCCCTTGTCCTTGGGATAAACATGAACCTGCAAGGGCAGGGAAAAGCATCCTGAAGATTTTAGCATGGTATGATGTCTCCTTACCAGCACATGCCCAGGATATGACTAAGTGGTTGGTGTGTGTCCTTGGATAGTATCTTGTGGAGGCATCTTGTGGAGGCGTCTTGTGGAGATCTTTGAATCCCTCATTGTCCTGCAAATAAACTGTGAAGTGCAAAACAGGCAACACTCAACAGTGTTCTTCATATCAGTGACAAACCAGACAAACAAGCAGGGTCAGATGATCTTGCATCATCTGAGGGCATATGTAGGAGAAACATGGTTATCACAGTAGGACCATCATGGCAGCAGAGGATAAACAGTGGACAGAACCAGAAACAGAAATAGGTGCCCTCATGCCATTCCCGTCAATTACATGTGGAAGGAACAGGGGGAGGCCTATATTAGGCGTCAGATAGATATCAGAACTGTGAAACATGGGGGTGACATGATCACAATATTGGTATAATAGGAATCATTCCTAAAGAAGGAAGGAATTGTTCCTCTTCTGATTATATTAATTATCTATTTAATCTCTTGAATGTTCTAGTACTGTCCTGGATCTCTCCTGTGGCAATAGCAGAGCCATACCAGACAATATATTTACATATCGTGCTACTAATTACAATGACTTGTCATCAGCAAATTGTGACATTAGTACCACTTGTCAGTGTATCTTCTGTGCTACAGCTTGGTAGGAGCTTGACATAATTCACTTCCAGAAAGCAGCATCTATATGGAGAGGTAAGCTGGGGCACAAACAGCACCAACAGTGTAACCATCTTGACACTGTTCTGAAAGCAGTTCAGCATAGTTTTGTCTGGAATGATCCATCATATCCCTGAGATGAGATCTCATCACTTGGTACCATGTTGTTAGTAGGCTTTAGAGAACAAAAAGAAGCACTGGTGGGTGAGAACCTGTGTGCAGAGCTGCACAGTGTGTCAGTGTTATGAATACTACAGAACGGTCAATGACAAGCTGACAAAGGAGCTTTACCAGCAGTTTTACAGAGCTTGTGAGATAAGGGTGGTGACTGGATAAGACTGGATAAGCCTTTGGAAGAAACTGTGTGATCTGCAACCTGGAAGTACTCCAGCTGAGGGAATTCTCATTAAGTGTTTGACAGAAGAGTTCTGGTAGACTTTATGGATTAGAGGGGCATAAGCAAGTACTACATTTTGTTTTAAAATAATATTGTAGGCTGCTTACAATACTTACTTGAAGTTAACAAGAAAGTCTTCAGTAATCTATCTTTGAAAGGGTCTAAGAATGGGTACACTTTATTCAGGGTTTCATACATAATGGCCACAGTGTTTATTCCTTGAAATGTTTGTTAAAAAGACAGAAATTCTTGTTTGTGTTTTAAAGTGGCCATAAACTGAACATGAAAGACAAAGCTGTCACAGCATCTTTCTGACTGCTTCTCTAATAGCATGATAATAGCATAAGAAATCACAGCCAATTCCAGGCTTAAAAAAACAGTAACATGTGAGCTATGGAGAGAGTTAACCAAAGACTAATAGGAAGATTTGAAAAGGGAGAAAAGAAACTTGGGGATTTGCCTGAAATTCTGAGGTGCCTCCCTGCAACATAGCATTTGCAAGAAACCATTTGTCTGTGCCTGCAGGAGGGAAATATTCCTTAAAATTCAGTATCTAGGGCTGTCAGCCTCACTTTTGATGCCTGTACCTCAACAAGAGACATCCGCCAACCTCCCAGTTCCTGCAGATGGTACCTTCATATACTGTTTTATCTCTAAAGGTCTGCCACTCACATAAGTTTAGTGACAAAGTCAAAATTAATTCGGCAAAGCAATCTTCTCAAAATTTTCTCTTCTCCCTATCTTTTTTTCATTTCTTATTCAATAGAAATGCAGTTTCCTTTGAATCATCACTTGCACCAGTCTTGTCTTTGGGAATTGGACATTGAAATACAACTATAAAATGACATGTTATCCAAGAGTTCTTTGCTATTCAGAGAATTTCCAAGGTAATTAGAACATTGTTAAGGTTCTCATAATTGAACTGCAGGAAATATTAATCTTTTCTACATTCCACCATGCCCGTGATTTTCAGAATGTTTTAGCTTTGGATAAGGATGACACATAAAATCCTATTTCATTTTTACTGTAATAGAACATCCCAGTACTAAATTCTTTGTCTAAATATTCTACCTCTTACTATTAAGAGGGAGTAAATTTCTGTAAATCCTTTGTGTCTGTGAAAATGTCTCCCATTCTTCAGTCATAAGACTTTTTTTGTTCAAAAGGTTTTCAAAAACAAACAAAAAAGAAAACCAAAACCCAACAACAAAAACCAAACAAACACAAAAAAAACCCACTAAGGAAATAACTTGACGCTGAAGAATTAGGAAGCCATCTAAAAAAGGATTGATGAGGTTCTAAAAATTTACAGAGGCAGAACAAGGCTGACTTTTGGCTTTTTGAAAAATCTCAGAAATGATAAATAATTTTCTTGTTACATAAACTCTCTTGGTAACCAAATGATTCCTGATGGGTTTTTTTCTGTATTTAGCACACAAAGTATGACAGAGAATATTTTGCAGACTAACTTCTAAACTACTGTCCTGTGGCTACCCCTTCATTTCAGTGTTTACTTGACCTTACTTGTCTTAGTCATTATGTAGACCATTTTGCCCAACATCCCAAACATTCTTTTGCCCAGTGCTGTCATCACTGTTGACATACTTTACATGTGACTATCAGTTTTTCCTTCCCATCCTCCAGTGTCAAGGGGAATGATGTCATCAGCATGACAGCTGTCCCTTCCCATCTGGAATTCATAAATGGATAATATTCTATTTCCACAAAAATAGTTCAGTGCTGCCCGGCTTTGTGTGAAAGTCACAGGGTTTTGCCTCCGCGCACATTCCAGTGGGCCTCTGATGATTTCCATAGTGTCAGCCCTGTGAAACACCCTTCTGCAGCCCTGTCTGCAGGAAATGTAGACTGCAACGATCTAGCACCTTCTTGGTGTTTTCTTACTAGGTTGGATGAAGTGCTAATAGTTTGGTTATGTGGATGGAAGAGTTTGAAATCTGAGTTCTTTTTCTGCATTAGTATTGAAATTATGATGATGGCCATGGGTTTGACTGTGTCCTTTGCATTATTCCTGGCTCTCAGATGTCTCGGAAGGGCACAGCTCCAAATCAAAGTAATGATTGACCAGCCTGTACCTGGCAATGGCTGGGACTGGCTACCTTTGGTTTATTCTAAAGAGATTATTTTATTTTTTTTTAATGCAGAATCAGTTTTTGTTGTATTTTATCGCAGTCAACTCCATTTGAGGACGGGTGGGGGAACTGTTAAAACAGCTTGGGAATTTTTCATATTTACAATCTGTCTCCATAATAACTTACATCACTCACAATTTCTACAGTGGAGGTAGAGGTACAAATATATTTAGCATCTTTGAGACCACCAGAGATTCTGAAGTTAAACCCAAACACAAGAACAGGCACAAAGTTGGCTTTTTTGACACTGTTGCATTTTAGCATTGTGTTTCCTGTGGAAATATGACGCTCTCAAAATCACCATGAAAAAATGGCATTGTTTGCTGATGTTATCCACAACTTCAGTAAGCAGGGCAAAATTCAACAACCCAGGAAACCATATTAGACCACATTAGTCTCTTCTAATGAGTGGCAGCCTTTCCAAGACAGGGACAAATCTGGCTGGTAGAGCAAGGTGAGAAAAATCTTATGCTGTCATTGCCTTTTGCCATCACATCTTTCAAAAACAAAACTTCCGTGCAGAAAATTGTAGCATGCTGAAATAAGGTTGGTAGTTTGTATAAATATATATATATATAAAAATTATGAGAAAAGTAACATCTGAAATAAGACCCCAGAGAAATATAGTGCATACCACAACTATAATTTTAAACAGATGAGGAACTACTTGCATTTTTAAAAGCTATGTTGAATCAGAGCCTGAGTTATTATGTGAATTGGATGGAAATGTACTCCACATTTTGGAGGGCTTTGAACAAACTTAGACACAGTTCATAAGCTGCCTCACTTAGGTGTTAGAAATTGTTCTTCCACATCTGTGCTTCTCCCAAAGGAAACAGCAAAGTCAATGGCTTTCTTGTACTTTTTTTCCCCAAACAATTGAGACAGCAGAGTAGGATTTTAATGGATATAGCACTTATTACATTTTTTATCTCCCTAAATGAGCAGCTAAATTTAGTATAAAATGACCTATCCCTTTTCTCTGTGTTTATAATATTTGTTTATAAAATGATGCCAAATTGACTGCCCTTGAACAGCACTATTTCCATGAAAGTAAAAAAAAAGTAAACCATAGGCAGCGGCAGTGAAACATTCCACAGAAGTCTCCACCAAAATGCTGTAATATTGACATAAAGGAACAATTTACAAGGATGGAGGCATAATATGTTCTCCAGACCAGCTGCAAATACATTTTTTTTCCTGTTATGCAGCCTTTCTGCTAATCATCAGGCTAATTTCAAACATTTCAGAAAATATCAGATCATAACAAGCTTAAGTTACTTCTGACTTGAACAGAATTAATAGCTGCAGCTAAGGCCACGTCTAGATGAGGATAATAGCTTATGTCTTCAAACATTTCAGCACCGGTCCAGGTAACCTGATTCAAAATAAAACTTTACACCCAGTGTTCCCTTGCACTCAAGGAAAGCTGTGGTAAGGACATGCTGACTGGCAGTTCTCACGTCTTAATACCCCATTATGTTTCGTAGCCCAGATTCAGCCAAAAAGACAAGAAAAGCATCTCAAGCGTCTGGGGAAGCTAGCCCTTCTCACTAACTGCTTTTAAAACAATTTTCACTCTGTTGCCATTCGGAAAATGGGGAAGAGAAGTCTTCACTCTTTTGCACTGTTTAAAGAAATACAGAGAACAGTAATTTTGATTTGTACATTACACGATTTTAACCTTTAGAGGAATTTTATTAGTTGCAATACTGTCTCTCCTTTTGACCATGTCTGTGTATGTATATCCCTATACATACTCATTACACTTAGACTCCATATATAAAATAGGGGCTTCAGCCTCAGGTATTTCAAGAGAATATGGAAATCTCCCATTACAGACACAACATAAATAGACGTGGATATACATCATAAAAGCTTGCATATTCAAAAAATATAAATTATTTTTGTACCTAAGTCCCCCTGCAAGCAGCTGACCACTTAATCTAGTCAGTCTCCTCTTCAGAATACAGCCTAAAAGCATCACAGAGACTCCCAAGCAGATGGCACAAGTATTCCAGAAGAATACTGTTTTTTTCCAAAAAATTGATAACGTGTTGAGCTTTATTTTATTATCACAAGAGAATTAAATATTTCCATTTTAAGCAGCTGCTGCACCTTCTCTGTTTACAGTCCTCTTTCAGTATTGGTGTAAGCCACCCAACCAGTTAAACACCAGCTACAATTCTCTTTACAAGTGCAAAGGTAACTAATTAAACCTAATGAAAGCAATCAGTCTGCAAGTGTGAGAATGTTCTTTTTTTCCATTTCTGAATATAGGTATAACGTTACTGACCCTTGGTGTGGCAAGGCACTCAAGCATTGTGCTAATGTATAAATTAAACAAGACACGAGCTGTAGATTAAAAATCTTAAGTGCCAATTCCAAGTCAATACCACAGGCCTGCCAATTTTCTATTTCTGGTATAAAAGCTTACTATTTCCTCTTAAATTTTATTACAAGGTATGAAATCAGTACTATGTAGAGGTTAAAACTTTTCACTTGACTACAGTGCCTCCAAGATTAAATTATGTTAATTTAACACAAAAAGTTAGCCATTGAAATAGAGTAATATATCCTAATAATTTTTTTAAGAGATCAGGACTGGATTTTCAGACTCTATATTTGAGGTGTATTATTAAGTAGTTGAGTGGGGAAAAATACCAGTGTGGAACTTTTTATTCTGTTCAGCATGGCAATGTGACCCTCTCCTGAATTCATGCAACAGTGAAAACATTTTTAGGAGCCCCTATTGTCTCAAACAGGAAAAAATATATAATCTGTCTTTACCAACTTGAAGAGACTATGGACTTTTGCAATAAAGCATTTATCTATTGTATCAATCAATTTTCCAAATCACCATTGCTGGATATTTTTTGGTAAAAAAAAGTATTAAAATTATTATTACATTTTGTTTGATTTTAAGTTACAGAAATTTTAAGTTTAAATTGCAATGAAAATACATTCCATTATTTGATTCACCGTAGATCTCATATAAAACAGGGCGCCCTTTCCGTATGTTTAATTCCTCTGTCTCAAAAAAACATCCGTCTTCAGAACAAAGAAAATCCAGGCTGATTGCACTAATTGATTTCCTTGGAACAAGTGATTGCATAGTGCAGCTAGCTGCTAAGTAAAGAATCAAGCTCAAAAAAAAAAAAATATACCAAAGCCATGTGCTTTAGTTACAAAAAACTGATTTATAGAAGCAACTTTCCAACTCTCATTGCAGTGTAACATTCCGAGCATATCCAGAAAATTCAACATCTGTGCTGCCTGATGTTTTTTTGCTGGTTCAACACATACTAATGTGTGCTGGTGACTGTGACGGAACATTGGAACATCAGAGGAACATTGCTCCAAGGAACATCGCAGAGTGGATATCACAATGGAAAAACAGCAGGGGGACAGATGGAAAGAAAATTGTGAAAATTTTAAAAAGTGGCAATGGGATAGCGTACTCCTCTGAAGATCAGACCACAATGGAGCAGGCGCTGCATTATAGTTCATATAATGCCTGTTGTTGGGGTACTCTTTTGGTCTGACCTTCCATCATGAGATGCAGTATGAGAGCTCAGACCCTAGAGAAATGTTAATTCAGGTGCAGTTTGGTAAAGACTTTCCATTGAATAGGTTTCACCCTTAATGTTCAGACTCTTTTGCTTTTAGAGACTTATTTAGAGCTTTCAAAATCATTCTCTATGCTCATTCGAACTGGCACTATACAGGTGACTGAAATTGCTAAATGCAGTTCATTTCAGAATATAACAAACAGACACTATAGCATCATTATAGATAGTAAATGTCCTTTTATAAAGGACTGTGCACTTTTAAGGGACTGTGCATTTTCACTCCTGTAGAAATGAAGAATGGAAACAAGAAATGCTGCAGGATACTTCCAAAGTTCTGTAAGCTATTGCACTGTTTCTAGACTACCAAGATCTTTGGCCACAATTATTTAAAGTTGCTCCCGGTGTTTCTGTCAAAAGTATTCTGTGATTCTCTGGTTCTATTATAAAAGAAAGCAATGGCACTCATGTTAATCACTACAGTTAATGTACTGATTTTTCCAGAGTTGTATCTGGGAGTCACCCACTGCCAAGTTATAAAGTCTTAGGGTGGTGAGTACTTCTTTGGTCATCCAAGATATGCCAAGAACGTATACGTTGTACCTTGTGCCCAAACAAAACTTTAACATGTTTGATTTCACAGGATTCAGTGAGTGTACCTAATGCTTACAGTATACCAGGTTTCTTGTAGCATTCTAAGATCCAGAATTTAAGGCTCAATTTATGTGTAAAGGCTCTATTAAAAACTTATTGTGGTCATGGGGCACTAACTGACATTAATGGAAAACCATGTAATTTTGATTTAGCTGTCTCTAGTTGAATTATAAATAAGCTAAATAAAAATAAGACAATTTTTTTTTTAAATGAAATTTGTATTTCTTTGTCTTCTTCAGTGCTCTAGACATGACTAATAATATGAGTGGATTAAGTTTTCCAAGAAAAATACTTAAGATCTTTCTTATAATCCCAGATAAATAGTACACAACAAATAAATGTACTCAGTTATAAATCTGTATCTTCCCAAGCAGGGCAAACAGTGCAGATGATCACCAGCTGGGAAGAAGGAAGCTGGAGGAACTGGTTCCACAACATCCCTGAGTCAGGTTCTGTAGATACTTGGTCATGTCAGACACAGAGAGGTATGTGGGACAAGAAGGGAAAAAGGGAATCTTTACAGAAAGCATTCTCGTAATCAATCAATCACAGGGGCATAAGAGCCTCTAGGTAAGGACTTTTGCTGTGTTGTACACATAGGCCCAAACTCATCCCACCTAGATGAAGGCATACATCAGAGTTGGGGAGATGGGATACTTTTTGCTACAGGCTCCCTTTAAGGCCATAGAATCTTAGAATGGTTTGTGTTGGAAGGGACCTTAAAGATCATCGAGTTCCAACCCCCTTGCCATGAGCAGGGGCACCTCCCACTAGACCAGGTTGCTCAAAGCCCCATGCAGTCTGGTCTTCGTCTCTTCCAGAGGTGGGGCATCCACAACTTCTCTGGGCAACCTATTCCACTGCCTCACCACCCTCACAGTCAAGCATTTCTTCACAATATCAAATCCAAATTTCCCCTCTTTCAGTTTAAAACCATTACCCCTCATCCTGTCAATACACTCCCTGACAAAGGGTCCCTCACCATCTCTCCTATAGGCCCCCTTCATGTACTGGAAGACTGCTGTAAGGTCTTCCCAAAGCCTTCTCTTCTCCAGCCTGAACAAACCCAACTGTCTCAGACTGTCCTCATAGCAGAGGTGCTCCAGGCCTCTGATCATTTTCATGGCCCTTCGCTGGACCCATTCCAACAGATCCATGTCCTTCCAGTGCTGAAGACTCCAGAGCTGGATGCAATACTCCAGGTGGAGTCTCACCAGAGCAGAGTAGAGAGGGAGAATCACCTCCCTCGACCTGCTGGCCACATTTATTTTGATGCAGCCCAGGATAGGGTTGACGTTCTGAACTCATGTTGAGCTTCTCATCAACCAGCACCCCAAAGTCCTTCTCCTCATAGCTGCTCTCCAGCCATTCTCTGGTCAGCCTGTATTTGTGCTTGGAATTGCCATGACCCAGGTGCAGGACCTTGTACTTGGCTTGGCTGAACCTCATGCGGTTTGCACAGGCCCACCTCTCAAGCGTATCCAGGTCCTTCTGGGTCGCATCCCTTCCCTCCAGCATGTCAACCATGCCACACACCTTGATATCATTGGCAAACATGTTAAGAGTGCACTCAATCCCACTGTCCATGTCAGCAACAACTTCTCCAGAGAGCAATTTGTCTCGCCTGAGATCTGATTCATACCTGAGCTGTCAGCTACTCTTCCTTAGCATCATAGATAGAGGCATGTCTAGAACATGCTTAAATCTAGTGTCTAAAATAACGGTGTCTAAAATCACTTAAATCATTTTTCAGTAGCTTTCTAGCTTTGTGAATAACAACAATGAGCATCCAAAATTAACAGATATGAGACCAAAATTCAGGCCTTCGTTTTACTGAGTAAAGATAAACTTATAAAACTGATTCAGCTGAGTAAATTTCAGACACTTCTCAGAGGAGTATCTTCAAAGAAAACATTATTGTTTATTATTGGAAGGAACCAAAGATTTAAGTCCTTTTAAGAATGATAGCATTTACAGCCACATTCATATGTTTCATGCCTTTAAAAAAGGAAGAGATCAAAACACTTGAAATTCTAGTAGCTTGTCAGAAAAATGTACCATTGGTTGGGTCACATCTCCTGCTATCATTAGCAGAATGTCATAGGCAGAACACTTTGAAACAGTAATAAACCACTACTGCAATGCTTAGGAAACTGAGAAGGGGAAAAAATGTTTCAGGACAAATGAGAATTCAAGATTATAATGGGCCTAATTCTCTCACATATAATTTACCAAAATTCTCATCATAACATTAGTAATTCAAAGGCTTTGTAAATAACTTGACATCAGGAAAAGATGAACAACAAGAGGAAAGTGGCCTTTTCACTTCAATGCTCAATGAAGTAATTATGATTGAGAAAAAGAAGATGAGTTCTCACTGGCAGATAAGTCAAATAATTATGGTGAGTATGACAGGTGAAAGAGGGTCACTGAAACAAAGAGCAGGAAACTGCACAAACAGACAAATTCAGATCTGAGGTTCAATGAGAAAGAAAAGAAAATGTATTCATTTGGAAAATGACTTCAGTAATGTTTTGAATATGGGTAGTTAATTTTTTTTTATTAAAAATAAAAAAATGAAAAAAAAGGGTTAGTGAAGAATTTAGCATATCTTGAATGAAATAGAACACCAAATGCAAGAATCCACTACACTACTGGGTACACCCTACTGTTGGATTTTTTAGTCTGCTAACTAACTTAGAAATAAAAAATTGCAGTAGAAATAAACAAGACCTTGAAGTGACATCAAGTAAGAATTTTTTCTAATTGGTTTTCTCTTCCAGACTGGTTCTGTACCAGAAATTGCTAAGTGGAACAAAAATGGCACCATTAAACAACTTTACCTATTTGCAGGATTGTGATAATGTAATAGTACTATGTGGTTTTAAGATGTAGGAGTTGGTCCAAAATTCACTGAGGTCAAAAGAAAATTCTTCATTTACAACATTTAGTATAATTTAGTCTCTGTCTTGTTTAACTGCAAGATTTTGAAGTATTTGGATTCTTTTCCTGTAGATCAGTAGATTTGGTTAATCATCGTTCTCCGCTCAGTTTGATCATTGATGAAATGTATACACTCCCAATATGCAGATATTCTCAATAGATGATGGTTTCACAGAAAACAAAGCCAAGAGGAACCATTAAGTCACCTCCTCTGGCTTAAGGTCTCTCAGAGAAAATTCTATTTCATATATTTCTCAATATCCTACACATTTAATTGTAATGAGTGTTTCAGTCCTCAAAAACCTAAAAGGTATGATAGTATAGAGATCAAGGTGTCCACAGTTCACATGAAAGAAGAAAACTGTTTATATGTCAGCTAAAGATATATATCTACATCTGAAGAAGAAAGTGAAAAACAAAAGGCCCTTTCAGAATAATCTAGGATAAAATTCCTTTTCAACAACATATCTCAAAACAAATATGACTCTAAGTGTGTGAGAAAATAAACCACTCGGACACCTGTGAGAATTCTCTGTACCAAACCAGTGACCTATCCAATATCCAGCTGCTGCTTATTTCTGTTACTTCTGAGGGGGGAAAAAAAAAAAAAAGAAAAGAAAAAAACTAAAAACTTGGCAGCAGGGGAAAAATTCCTCCTTGACTCTTATAGATAATCACGTAAAGTCCGAAAGCCATTAGCTTTGATTGTAATCATTGGCTTAATACAGTTCTACACAGGCTTACAAAAAAGGCACGATCAGGGAATGCAAATCCTTCTCCCAGCTGTCACTCACCCAGGCCAAAGAGCTTCTTTAAAATGCTAGAGCAAAACATATTTTTCAGAAAGCCATCGAGTTTTGCCTTAGCAAAGCCTAAGGATTCTTCTCTGTTATCTTGTTATTCTACCGATCTATCACACAATCTATCACATCATAGCCTAGCTAGTGAATAAATAACATTAAATAGCCTTTTAGCAAAGCGTTGTATTTTGGGGCAATTCCAATGAAAACAATTCCTCCCATGAATAGCTTCCTAAGAGCTACTGCATTGCTAGCTTTCAGTGAGGCAGAGTTTAACTGAGCTCCTGCGCACCCTTATTACTACCACATAAGGTAAGCTTTTGAGTCAAAATGTCATGAGGTCTAGTCAAGTGCCTTTGAGGAAAAATATTTCAGGTATGATTGAAGTACCTTTAAAAGCATTACCAAAACTACTTCTGTATCTTCCTGTAAAGCCACACTGCCAACTTTTCTGTAAAAATGTCTGCAAGAAATGCTTATAAAGGGGAAAGTTCAGTTTCTCTTCCCTCCTATCTCCTGCTGAAAAATTGTTAGATTTTACTTTTGAAACTGGCTTGCTTGGGCAAAGAGTACACTGACCACCAGGGTAATGAAGCCTGATGATACTCAAGGGATGAGAATGAGAAGCAAGGTATCAAGGTGGTCAGATGAGTACAGGAGCAGGAGTAAAACTTGGTGTGACATGATGTAGCTGTTAGCTTGAGTTAGGCCTTGTTAGCATAGGTGTTAGGACAGCACTTTAACCAAATTTTTGTTTTAGTACAAACAGAAAAACTTTAACCAAACTTTGTTTAAGTAGAACTAGGTGAAATAGCAACAACCTCTTATCCCAAAGAATGGAATAAACCTCGAATAGCTTTTGTGCACTCAAGGAAACAGATAACCAAACCATGCAAGCAACCTGTTGGTAGCCAAGAAGTGCAACTATGTTCAGAACAGGCAGGTTGTTAGCAGTAACACCAGTGAAATCAGCCATTTGCCGATAGCAGAAAACATCAGTGCAATTTGGACAGACCGATCATCAGAGAGGTAACCTCCACCCAAATAAAGAATACTGGAGGGGAACGAGGGAAATAGAGAGATTCTGAGTCGCCCCATGACCGTGGGATGAGATTTGGGACCATTTCTCCAACTCCAGGAGGACCCAGGGAACTGAAGAGATCCCCAGGACCTGCAGCCCTGTCCCAGGATGATGCATAGCACAGCAGGAACCACTACACTAACCCCTCCTCCCTACTGTACATAACCACTGACCACATGTCTAAGTAGACTTTTCAGTCAATGCATCCCTGCCATATGGATTCTTTAATTTCTAACAAGCCACCAAGTCTGATTGAAGCTTTCCTGAAAATGGGGCATCCATAAAGCTTCCCATTTGTCTGCATTCTTGCCCAACAAGAACTGAGACCATACTACAGCCCCAGTCCCAGACGGGACACCAATTTCTTACTCACATAGAATTTTGAGGAAGTTAAGAATTTTGAGCCCACACTTGGGCTCATCATCAAACTACTTTATCTATATGGCCAATGGAGAGAAATAGACATTTCTGTACCAAGATTTGTGTCATTCCCCAATAAATGTCTAAAATAGATTACATAAATCACCATGTAGAGTGGCCACTTCCCTCCACTGCCTACGAAGGGAGCCTGGGGTGTTGAGTTCAAATAGACATATCCACACCTTCAGAAATCCAAAGTTATGTGAGATTACTCTCACTCTTACTGTCTTTGAGACTTCTTTCCACACAAATGTAGTTGAAATTGGTCAGTAAGCCCAATTTGATACCTACACACATACACAGCACGATCACATACACATTGATTTCTTAGGAAACCAGGTTAAAAATAGGAGGTAATAAATCAGTGCTGAACTGTGTTCATTTCTTATCCTAAGTCCCATTATTTCTTTATGGTCTCTGAGGCTGCATGGGCTAGAAATTCACAGAACTGAAACACTATCCTGGATATTGTTAAATGTTATAATATTTAAAAATAATTATGAAAATATTTGGAACCTGCAGTCATTCATTTCTGTATGTGGAACACTTACATGATGACAGCTTCAGCTGAACAGAATATACTACGTTGTAGTTTGATAAATGCTTTGTTTGCATGTAAAAACAAAAAGACAACTGTAATTTACTGAATGTATTTGAGCTCTTATGGGTCATGCTATTCTCTTCATAGCTACTTCCTCATTCATAGTTTCAAGCCAGCCTCTTATCTGGGAACTAGGAAAGCCCAATCTCAAAAAATACCTAATTGAAACCACTTTGGTAATTAGTGGTACTAGTTGGAATTGCACGTAGTGCAAGGCTAGCTCACACTGTAAATGTGATAAAAATATTCTTAGTGTAAATGAGAATCAGATCTGAAGTGTTCCATTTCTGGATTATTATTTTTTTCTTGAGTTCTTCAAGGACACCTTTCTTTTGGCATTTAAATCCCTTACTAATGTTAGATTTCCCAGAATAGCGAGCTTTATCTCTTCAGGAAGCTGAAAACCTATGACCTCTTCTTGAATATTTTCCCAGGTGGTAGCATTTATTTTTTTAATTATTTCGAGGTTTATTCTGGTATTTTCATATCACTTGCAACAAAGCATCTTTTTCATTCTTTTCTTTCTGGTTTGTCACCAGTCACTTTCATTACTGGGGTTAAAAGCAGCAGTTGCCAGAGCTTTACCTCACCCAACACTGTTAAAGAAGAATGTCTGAATAGAAGTCTTCAGAGGCAGGCACCTCCAGAAGGTGATTCATCTGCCCTATCTTAGGTACCTCTCTTAGGAAAAGATGAATAGACTTTTGACTAGAATTCTGTCAGTGAGAAGTTTCATATAAATATCTTTCAGAAGTGTTTTTAACAGAATATTTTTTATCTAAGGAATATAAATTGTTTCTATTCCTACCAGCTGATGTATCTTTGACTAGCTATGAAAACTGAGTTTGCTTATCTCACTCCTGCAACTGCTATATTCAAATAGTACCACTGTCATCAGTAGCCTACCTCGTTAGCACTCCATGGAAAAATAAAGCGTAGAGAAGTAAACAGTCTTCTTATCGTCTAGTGCTCCCTCCATATCAAAGATAAAGAAGTTTGAATGGACAGTTATGGGAAGGTACTGCTGTGTGAAATATATCTCTTAATTTTAGTCATCTAAAAATAAGGAATCTGCTTAAAAATAGTTATCCAAGTTGCTTGAATGCTCGCTCAAACCAGACTTGTGTCTTGAGGATTATCTTGCCTGATTTAAGACACCTATTTTAAGACAAAATGAATCATGTTACAGAGGAGATTTTCCTTATTGACTAGGCAGTGGCCTAGACAGCTGGGTTACAATAAACACTTTGGTTTCAAATAATCAATATTAATTCAGAGCAGCCCCTTGCGAATTTTAGTGCACATTCCATGGATTTATAGAGACCCTGATAACATTGAAGTTATGGGAGTATGTGAATCAGTGCTACAGATGCCTAGATCCAGAGTACCTTGTTGAGGTTAACTAGTGAGCTTCTGTCTTAGGGAAAGGAGCTTGGCAGATCTGCTGTGAGCCAGCTTGGAAGGTGGCTTAGCAACAGCACGTGTCCCTTCTCTAGCTATCACATTCTCTTACTTGTTCAACTTTACAGGCAAAATCCTTTTAGAAACATATACACAAAAGGTCTTCTCACCATTTCCTGAACTTTCAACCCCACCAAGTTCTAACGATTTATATTGACAAATCTGGCTCCTCAAGGGCATTACTTAGAGTTAAGGGGCAACATTTGTTTAAAAAGAGAAACAGAGTCTGCATAATTATGAGACTATCCACTGACTACAGCAGTCAGAACATTTATGAAAAATTAAACCTCCAAGAGGGATGGAGGGAGGGAGGGAGGGAAGAGCAGAAATTAAACAGTGAACTCTAAGGTCAGGTCCAGTATTCGCGTTGGCCTGGTGTGCTAATTCCAATGTTCAACCATGAGGACTGACAATGTGTTCCCAGAATTACACAACCTAGCAAAGACTCAACAGATGTTCTATGAATTCTTCTCAAATAGCTTGACCAGAAAACACTAACCAAGCACAAACGGGCAGCTCTCCAGCTAGTGCTTACTGGACATAGCTCTGAAGGTTTCCCTGGGGAATTGTTTCTGCTTCATGTTAGGATCTATATTCAGAACAAATAACTCTGCACAGGGACAGCATATACTCCTCATCTAATGCAGAAAGCAGGCGAGGAAGACATCAGCCACCTGGTTGTAGCGACTGGTAGTGACTGGCAATGTACAAGGGGAAACATTTCCATCTTTCTTTTTTTTTTTTTTCCTAGCACTTGTTAGGCCCTAGAATCAGCTTGCACTGGCCTGGACCTACCCAAGCTGTGCACCTTGCATGGTCAGGACAAAGGCTAGAAAAAGGGTGGAGAAGTCCTTAGTGACTGAGAGGGGCTGGACTGGAGGGAAGAAGAGTTGTTTCCCAGCTTATTCAGACTTTGATCACTGGGAGACAGAGTGAAGAATACAGCAAATGGTTGACAGAAATTCCCAGAGATCAAAACTATTTTATTTCATGGAGCCTAAAGTCCCATCCCTCACAATAATGTGTTTCAGATTTTCTTCCACATTAACTCATATGGACGTCCTGAAAATAGCATAACACAGCATGACAGAGTGTAACATATTACTATGTGACACTTCCGAGTAAAGTGGAATATATAAAAATTATTTGGAACATCATCTCTGCTAGCAGAAGGACCTTGAATCATGAACCTTCATTTCTGATCTGTGCATAATTCCCAAATACAACTTAAGTTTAATCAACCTCATAACTTCTTCAGTTTTCTTCCACAGAGACAACCCAATGCATAAACATAAAGCACCTCCTCCTGTTTTTCCTCCTCAAGGGTATCTTTACATGTGAGCAGACATTACATGCTCAGCTCCATGAAAAGTACTAGAATTAGATTTCTACAATATTTTTTATGGATGAATCTGCCTTTGCATCCTGAAAGGTCCTGTGCTTTTACTTTTATCAGTATAATAGAAGCTTTTTGTATTGGCTGTGTTATTCTACTTTGATTCCCCATCATAGTCACTGCTCCATAGCGTCAATTGGTGTCTAACTGAAGGCAATGATTTTTAATTCATTACATGTGTTCTTTTAACGTGTGTATATGTATTGCTATATTTCCTTTTTGACTGTTTCTCAAGAGCAGAAATTAAATCGTCAATGCTAGATGCATAAAATGTTTTTATATGGTTCTATGTTTCAGATTAATTTGCAAGTCAGAAGTTTCCAGTACATTGTGCTAAACAACAGCCATGTATTTATCTTGACAAATGATGCAGGAAAAACTAATAACGATGAGGCATATAGAGAGCCTTTCATCCAAAGATCCCAGGACACACGACAAACTTTACATGCTGATTATAGTCTACACTCGGTATTGTTCAAGCTTCTCATTGGCTTTAATAGGCATAAACATAAAGAGAAAACTATGCACAGATAACTTTACTCACTGATATACAGCTAGGTCTGGTGTAGGAAGTGCAAACAAGAAAGCAATTCTTCCTCATAGTACAACACAGGGCATGAGGAATACTGTGTGGAGATAATAGTGGGACAGCAGGCTTAATTACTCCATGCAAACCATGAGTTGTTTTCTCACTTTCTTCTCAGCAGCATTCTGACTAACATCCAAGTGAAAATCAAGCAAGAAACAAAAGAAATACTTGAAAGGTGATCTGACTTTGGTTTTGGCCTACATTATTTTAGGGCAGGAGGTGACCTTTCCTTTATCTTCTTCGTGGGGTAAAGGTAGAGGGAGGAGAGGAGGAACCACAGGCCAGTTAGTCTCACCTCTGTGCCCAGCAAGATCATGGAGCCAATCCTCCTGGAAACTGTACTAAAGCACATGGAAAATAAAGAGGTGATTGGTGACAGCCAACATGGCTTCACTAAAGGCAAGTCATGCCTGATAAATCTGGTGGCCTTCTGCAACAGGGTTACAGCATTGGTGGATAAGGGAAGAGCAACTGACATCATCTACTTGGACTTGTGCAAAGAATTTGATGCTGTCCACACAACATCCTTGTCTCTAAATTGGAGAGATATGGATTTCATGGATGGACCACTCAGTGGATAAGGAATTGGCTGGATGGCCACGCTCAGAGTTGCTGTCAACAGCTCGATGTCCAAGTGGAAACTTGGACAAATAACATTTCTCAGGGGTTGGTACTGCAACTGGTGCTGTTTAACATTTTTCCCAGCAACATGGACAGTGGGATTGAGTGCACCCTCAGCAAGTTTGTTGATGACACCAAGCTCTGTGGTGCGGATGTAGCTACTCACCCTTTAGTGAACAGAAGGACACTGGACATAAAAGCACAAAAACTGTAACAATAACATGTCCAATTATGCATGTACAGCTTCTTCTATTTAAATCAGATACTTAATGGGCAGAGCTGAAAGGGTCTGGGTTTTTATCAACTGAGAGTACAAATTGCAGAAACAGAAACAGGAGATAGGGAACTAGAGGCTAGTTTTAAAAAATCCTGTGTGGTTGGGATTTCATTTTATTTGGGATTCTGCAATTGTTTCTTTCTTTGTTGGGAAGGGGGTGAAATTCACAAAATGAAGGAAAATCCATTTGACTAAGACCAAAATACTTTGTCTACTTAACTTTTTAAATCTTTTTTTTTTCCTATTTAGTTAATTGATTTAGAAACCAGCAGTTGTTGGACATCAGAGACAGAATCTTAAAAAGAAACCTAACTCATTAGGATCTTTACAAAGGGTAACGTTCACATGGGGAACTAAATATCTCAAACAGATGATGGGACACTGTTTCAAGGGTCCTTGCAGCAGCATCTTCAGCTGTTCAGAATGACACTCCCAAACCTCTGTTCATATATTAAAATCTTACACCCACCCAGCTTGTGGTCCTATCTTAAACTACATAGAAAACATCTCCTAACTACAAAAGACTGTCCTACCTAACAATTTCTGCACCCTCTGAAGGAGTTTGTACTCCACATTTAAAAAAAATCTTATCTATGTACAATTTGATCAATTCCACAGCAAGAATCAGCTCAGGAAGTCTCTGGGATGGTCAGATTCTCCACTCTCAATATTAATCAACACATTTGAGCATAGGGATTGGTCTAGGCACAGTAGGAGCTGTGGGGGAAAAGCTTCAGGACAGGCAGAAATTCCCACCTGGAGAGTTCCTGCGCCAGTTAATCAAATGCTTTGTGGTGAAGCAGGCTAGGGGTTAAGTTCACCTTGTCTCAAGTCTCTCCACTGATTCAGATCAGTCTATTATCTTATCTACACAGCTAGATGTGCAGTTCTTGGGACACCCAGGGAACTCATGTCTAAAGTGCACTGGGTTGCAGATAGAGACAGCCCTGAAGTCAAGCTGCACCGCAGTTATATGATGAACTTGAGCTTCATATTTGTAACTTAAATTCCACAGCTCTTGTCACACAATGCTTTAAAAAAATGTAGAAAAAAATTGTCCTTTCCACAAAGAGATATTCTATTTCAAAATATCAGGGTGAAATGTTTCACTAAGTTTAATTTTCTCCATTCTTTTCAGCTAAAGGCAACCAATGAATTCTATCTGGTTAGCTGAATATTTCAGTCTCTCAGAAATAACATTTTTCAGCAGATTTACTACTCATTGAAAAACTCTAGCCTGGAATTACTTTGTTTTGTCTTATTATCCAAAACTGCCTGTGAAGTAGATCATGTACTGCTGGTCTGTTTCTCAAGTGTCAGGTAGCACAGTGCTTTAAATAAAGTATTCATCTGTCATCCCTACCTCAAGAATTTACAGTGTGGACCCTTTCTCTAACCACCTCATTTCACTGCACCACACTTACCAAACAAATATCTAGAGCATATAACCAAACTTTTCTCTATATTTATACTACAGGGAGCTATTGAGGATCCAACTCTACCAGTGCTATTAGGATTCTGATGGTAGGAAGATTTCATGTAATATTGCATTTGTTTTCTGGTTTGAGTAACCATCCTTCTTGTTCATAGATTCAGCAGTTTCACTTGCTATATTAATAAATTTTTTTATCACTTCATTTTAAAAAAAAAAATTCTTCTCTTTCATTTAAAGCTTTTCAGTGTCCCAATTTTATCAATTAGAGTAATCTCAATATTTGGCCTGAAGCATTCAAATCTGAAAATGAAATGGTTCATTTCTCCTCAGTGCTGTGCCCATGCAGCACATGTGTGTGACTGGAAAGACAGATGCTCTTCATCTATCCTGAGGCTTCAAGCATGGGCTACATTTCACTGCAACTTCACTGCTTGTTCATGCTGCAGGCAGTGTCACTCATCCAGGAAAGGCAGATAGGATGCTCTCCCATTACCACGTGTGAATTTTTTCAAAAGGTATATGCAGATGGCCACCCTGGAAACAGGCTTGTCCACTGGCTGCCTTGCGCCTCTCTTCCTTAGCTATTCTGCAAGCAAAAGTCACAATTTCCACAAGTCAGGTCAGCCAGTTGTGATTCCTTAACCCATTTTGATCAAAAAAACCTGTGTTAGCCACAACCTATTTCCGTTACTTAAGCTACTACAACTTGGTGTAACTGAAATGGGGGAAGAAGCACTCGTACAATCAGTTCTGCTGGAAAATAAGAGCAAGTCAGCACTGATGCACGGTAATCTCCTCATAAAGCAGAGCTGGGCTGAGAATAGCACATCTGTTCCCAGCCTGAGTTATGTTCTGCAAAGCCTCATCCACAAAATTAGCCATGCTCTGCTATATATTGCTATACAAGAGTTTCAGCTTACTTTTGTATTATTATGAAACTGGTAATCGCCGTGACTGTGAAAACATGAGAGTGAAACGAGGGACATTGCAAAGATAAACACCTGAAATTACAGCTCTGAGGATATGGCTTTTCCCTTACTTTCCAAAAGAATGTTAAATCTGAAACGTAACTACCACCATTTCAATGGGAGTATTGTTAGCTATTTTACTGCTGAATGTTGTAACAGATCCAGCTAACTTGTGTGCTAAAATTCCAGAGATGCTCAAAATCATCTGGATCCTGAGATGGCTGTTAAGGGAAAGCCATCAAGCTATTGGAGTCTGCATTATATTCTTGGCATGAGAAAAATGGGAAACGGGCTGAGCATCAAATAGAATTTTCCAAGAAAGCAGATGACATTCTTTAGAATTGTGCCTGTAAGTATATTTCTTCTTACGTAAGTTACTGCAACTTGATCTTAAATTTAGTTCCTGTTAGAGCATCCCAGATTTTTTACCAACTAAAAAAAATAAAAAATGAGTATTCTACTATAAGCTTTGGGCCTAGCTGGCCAGAAAATGCACAAGGTGATGATCTCATGCCAGCACCATTATCAGCTACTTCTCCTTGCTCAGTTTTGCACCAATATCTAATTCTGGGGAGAATGAATTTTGCTGTTTTGCAATGGGTGCAGTATGTTTGTACCAACAGCAACCCAGCACACAGAAGTAGTCAGAAGCTGGACCCTTTGGGCTACAGTTTGAGCTTCCACTCCACTTTGCAGCATTCAAAAGACAGTATAGAATAAAAAAGACTTAGGACTTTTGATTTGCCAACTGTAAATACATTATTTATTAGGGAAGTTCTTTAAAGTAGAGTTAATAATCACTTGCCTGTTGGACAAATGCTTTTTCATGCTTACATGTGTATAGGAGTACAGAAAGAAAAAATGGGAAAGAGATCCTTTTCCACACAGAAATGTAATATAAACTGCTTTGATTTTAACAGCTTTTTCAATTAAAGATGGTTCCATACTGCCCACGTTAGCGCAAACCAATTTTACTTGGTCATTTAGTACTAGTCTGCTATCTTAATGAAAAAACATGTACACCACACTGGGAAAATTCTCAAAAATTCAATTTCTAAGAAGTGAGGAAGTATATAGTGAAGTTAAAATTAGATTTCAGAGAGGACATGGAGCATCATGTTTTGGAGAACCCATTGGGAAGGTAAAACAGCCTAGGACCAGTGGCATTTTTGATAAACCTACCCCTAACTGCATAGATGCTGCTCTTGAAGGCTAAGGGAGGAAAAGATCTGATTTTAGCTGGGAGAAAGTGAGCAATCTAGTGAGTAAAATCTAAGTGAGTCTTCTAGACCATGTTAACATTTCTCTGAGTTACGACCTTGGAAACGAGAGACTCCTCATCAATACACCATGAAACAAGCTAATAGCCATAATGTCTTTTCTCCTTCCTTCTCTGAATAAATGTCCCTTAATAGAGAGCTCAAGGCTCATTCTGTTTATAGGAAATTACTTTCACATACAGTACAAGAAGATGTTCTCCCTAAATTGCTGAAACAGATGTAGGAACAAGCTGAACAGTTATAGGCCCATGTTAAACCAATACGAGTGACTACAAACGGATTACCAGTGATTTATTTAAAGCATTAGAAAACCTATTCAGTTTGATTTATATGAGTATAGAGTCAAGTTCTTTTTCATATGAACTTTATATAACCTAGGCTATGTCTAGGGGACAGGAGAAAGATGGGGACATGGAAATATATGTGAAAGCAGAGGAAAACACGAACTTAAAGAAAATATTTGGCTTGCTAATGAGTGACTGTTACCTGATCTCTTCTTAGGCCAGATTCTTGCTTGTTATCACAACTAGCTTTGGATTTCTGTGCATTTCCAAGAGCAGTTTTATTACACTTCACTTGCGTATATACCGCTTGGCCCTTGTGCAAAAATATTTACAAAGAATTATTCCATAAATTATGTTCTATTTTCATAGGGGAGAATAATCCATCCGTCATTATGCTCCCCTATGCTGCCTAGTGTAAAGTAATGTTTTAGCAAACAGAAAAAGGTGGTTTATTGTTTCTTCTCTATATGCAACCTTGAAGTATTTGCTGTATGTACACCTCCAACACAATCCTACAGAAATCTATATATTTAGAAGATTAATTAAATTGATTTTATTTAAACAAAAGCTGACAAAAATAACAAAATTCACATTAAGCACAGAAGTTTTATATCATCTTAATAGCTATAACCCAACAATAGCATTATATTAGTCAACATTCTCTCTAAACTTTTCTTGCAGATAACCTAAATTAGCATTTCTTACAAAATTCTGGGATTTACTTTTCTCATCCTTGGGCTCAAAGAGGCAGGATTTAGTTGTGTGCAAAGTGGGAGGGTTTTGAACAGGAGCCACTCCATGATTTCTGAAATGTTCAACTCTTAGAAACAAAGTACTGTAATCGTACTCTAAAAGAAGAATGTCAAAATTCTTAGAGTTTAATCATTGTGGCTTGAATCTGGTTAGCATAATTAAAGTTTCTAGAATGCTTAGAATAGCCTAATTAACACAGTTTAAAGGTGAGAGAAGCAACAAATATTCAACTCCAGCCCCCTTTTTCTCAGGAAAAGAGAATGTACAGCCAAAAACCACAGTATGTCTGTGTAGTCTATGACCATAAGTGATCCTGAATTTATTTTAGGTGGCATTTTCTGAGATATCCCCAAATAAGTTATTTAAAGACAATCTCTAAAGTTAGAGAAAGAGGGCTTCAAGGGGAACCTTGTGGTCAGCTGGTCCAGTGCCTTTCAACTTCCTTAGCTCACATTTTATTTTGTGCCTCATTTCAAGTGTGTGACTCCTGGGACAGCAAGGTGCTTCATGCCTCATTTGTCGCGATAATGTTTTTACCAGAAAGGAACATATCTCTGGCTGAGAATTTCGTCTTATCCAGCACTGGCCCAAAGTCAGAATCTGCTATATCTAAATCATTCCAGACAGAGACTTGTTCTATCATTACAGTGACATGCTTTTCTCTAATGTCTTACCTAAATAACTCATGCTGCATTTTAAGCTGTTATTTCATGTCATGTCTGTGGAGACTGGGAACTGATTACTTCTTTCCTTTTGCTGGCAATCGTTTATAGTACTGTTACCATGTCCTCCTCAGTCTTCTCATCTTTAGACTAAGTAAAACAAATTCCTCCAGTCACACCTTAAAGGTCATGTTTTCTACATCTGTGGATTATCTGCACTCTCTCTGCTGGACTCCCTCCAGTTGGCCCATCTGTTACAGTGCACTGCCCAAAACTGGGAACAGGACAAGGTCTTATGAATGCTGAGTAAAGCAGAAGGAGTAAAACTTATAGCAAGTCTGCCATATACCTTAGTATGTGGTTTACTTTTCACAGCGTGGGATTCTTCACTCACATTCCGTTAGTGATTCAGTGGCGTCTGTTTAACTTCTACTTTGCCAAGAGTGCTCTCTTTCTTATATGTGTGCAATTAATTATTCCTCAGGGTAGTGTTCTGCACCTTTCCTCACTGAGTTGTCTCCTATTTTTCCCCCAGATCTTTTCTTCAGCCTGTCAAGACAACTGTGAATCTTTTTTAATCTTGTTTTTAGTCTTTTAGATTTTTCCTCCTGGGAGCTTGAAATCCCCTTCTGGGTTGGTATGGTCAGCAGATATTACAGCTGTACTCCCTCTTCTATCTTCCAAGGTGATTAACGAAAATATTCCATACACTCCAAGACAGGAGAATCCCTACAGCAAGCACTCCTTCTTTCACTTTGAGAATCGTCCCTTAATCCCTTCATAATTTTTTCCCCCAGTAGTTTTGCACTCACCTTATGACAGGTTTATAAACCCAGTTTGCTAATAAAAATGTCCTACTAGACAAGGTCAGTATTTTATGAGAGTCAAGTTATATGACACCTTCTCCTTTCCTGGTCACTGTTTTTTTCCCAATTATAGGGGTAAACTAGTCTTGTCTGACATAATTTGATCTTCTCAATGGTGCTCTCTGGTGCTTATCACATTGTTATATCTTAAATCCCAAGCTTTTTTAGTTGTACCAGCACCTTTATGGTAACGGATGATCATCTGACTGTCCTGTAATTCACCCATCCTCAGCAGTTCTCAGAGGTCAGAGGTTGTTACAGCCACTTCATTGGGTTTCACGCAGAGGATTTCATCAAGAACAACTGATCTGAAAACATCTAACTTGAGTGGCCTCTAAACTGTCCCTTTCCATTCCCGCAAAAGTTCTTCCCCTTAGCTACTATGTTAATTTGCTAGCCATCTGATAACATTTAATCTTCTTCGTGGAGACTGATGTAAATTCCTAAGTTTTTATATTAAGATCTGCTATGATCTGTGTCTATCCTCCAGTAAACCAACATTTACGGTGTTCCTCACTTCTGCAGAAGGGTCAGGCCTCAAAAAACCAAACCTCCAATGAGATTTCAATCCATAGAGAAGGTACACCCTGCTTGTAGATGGAAAAGTTACTTAGACAACTTTGAAGACACTATAGGAATATGTACACTTGAAAGGCTGAACAAGACCTCTCAGACATAAACCTTGCAAACAGGGAAAGGAAAAACTTTGTAATGTCTTTTAGCAGGAACAGTGTTGAAGACAGCTTCCTCAAAGAATAACCTACACAATTGGCTGGGAACCACCAGTGCAGATAAATAATGTAGATTTATTACTTGGCTCATAGTTCAAGTAGAATAAACTGAATTACAAAATTAATGTCTCAAAAGACTTTTCTCTACCAAAGTGTTGTAAATTCAGAGCATGTACTCCAAGGAATAAAGTGCATTTATGGTTGATAGAACATGGCTTACAGCTTTGAAGGTATGAGAAGGTGAATAAACTGGAAATGCAGTTCTCTGTGCTCTGAAAAAATAGCCATGCAAGGTAAACAGTCATAAATATCAGAAATTCATCTGTTTCTTGAGATAAAAATACTGATCATGGTAATAGGAGCATTATAGAAGGCGTAACATAAAGGATGAAAGAAGAGATATTAATCAGTCCGTTATTGTCATTGGATTAAGAACTAAAGGGCTACTGCAACTTCTACAGATAAAGAACATGAAGTTGTTGGAAATGCATCCTTTGAGGGCAGCTATGTGCAACTCAGATCAGAAACAGCTGCAGAAGAGAGAAAGGCCTTTAGAATGAAAAATCACGTTCCTACATCAGGCAAGTTTTAATTCTTTCTGGATCCAAGTGAACGCTATTGCCAAATGGCTTGAAGAATTAGGAAAATATCCAAATGCTTAAATCAAGGCACCCTTACATTAGCTTTCTACCAATACAACTCGATATAATTCCTCCAGGGACTCCAAATGTATCTGTGATTGGAGTAACTTTCGAAACTGTTCAGGAGAACTTGGAGATGAAATCCCCATTTTCAGTAGGAATTCAGGCAGACAAGAGATTGCATTTCATGGATTTTTAGTGAAACTTCCACTCCAAAATTTCTAACATGAAGCAGGCACCCTAAAAGCACCGGGGTCTGTCTAAGAGCAATGACGACAATGCAGTAAGAGATTCCTCCCTTTTGGCTGAACTGGAGCTGCCCGCTCCTAAGGCTGAATCCAGCCTCCTCGGGCACGGCTGCATGCCCACAGCCTGCTTGTGAGCACACATCGTTCTGGGGAGAAAAATGACTGGCACACAGGGGAGTTCCACCAGAAACATCTGCTCACAATTTCTGAAAGTTTGAACGGTTCTGATTTCAAACCGTGAGACAAGCAACTCTATGGATAAGGTAAACTGCACTCACCCAAATTAATTCAAATATAAGGAAATGGTATTTTCCTAAGGGAATGCGTTCATAACAGCTACAGTAATTAAAATTCTTTAGAGCTGAGGTGACAACAACTGACCAAGCAAAGCAACCTGACATGCATCAGAAGTACTTTTTTTAAGAAATCCCTCATCTCTGCCTTGATTAGATGTCAGCAAACACTTCTGACAGTAATTTTTCAACAGCACAGGAATGCAGTCAGTAGCTGTTCTCAGCCCACCAGAGAACAAATCTATTTCTAGGAAGGAAAAAAAAAAAAAAAAAAAAGAAAAAGAAAAAAAGAAGGAAAAGGAAAAAAAAGAATAATAATTAAAAAAAAAAACCTTGACTTTAAGAATGTATGGACTTCCCTAGGAAGTCTGCTTAAGTAAATGCATTAAAGTCATTGCACGCACCACAGAGTACCACTGAACAGAAGGCAAACAGGGGAGAGCTCCTCCTGTCCCCAGAATAAGAAGCCTCCCCTGATGCTAATACCATGATCAGGGGGAGGTCCCGCTGTAAGTAGTCAAAAAGGCTAAATGGTGCTGTCACTACATGAACAGTAGAAAGCATTACCAGCCTATGCCTCTGTTAACAGCAGTGGATACTGCTATTTAATGTCCCCACTTCAACCAAGTGGGTATTTGCAAATCCCCACACTTTATATCCCAAACTGCTACACGAGTTCAAGTTCAGGTAACTCGTTGACTCGTGCGGGTTTGCCCTAGCTCAACACCAGCCTGCTGAGGACAGTAATGTTAAAAGCCATTTGTGGCTGTAGTCGTTTGCTACAGCAGTTCAAGCAATTTTGATGAAAACCTGCCCCTAGGCAAAGACTACACAAGTGTTGAAATACAGAGATACAGAAAACACATCATAGGCTTTACATGAACTTTCGAGAAAGTAACCTGTTCAGGTCTAACACACATTACCGTGCACCGAGGAAATAGAAGATCTGATTATTTTTTTTTTGCTTGTTTTAGGAGTAAAATAAAGTAACAAAAAAACATCAAATACAAAATGTTGTGCTATAAAAACCTAATGTTTGAAAAAAAAAAAAAACATTTCAGACAATGTAAATCCTTTGGTTTGCATTGGTGCTTTGGTCTTTGATTTGAAGTAAATTTAAATTATCAAAGTTTGCTATTTTTCCAACTGAAATGTCACTTTGAAATGGAAAAATCACTTTTTTTTTTCAGTGTTGAAATATTTTTATTCTCTCAAAAATTTGTTTACTTTTTAGGTGTATTTAAGTTTGCAAATATTTATGTGTCATCCAAGCATCATTTACCATAGAATGGCACAATTTTGACAGAAGATATTTGTCCATTTGCATTGGTTTGCCTTATATACATGGCAGGGACACTAAGAGGCACTTTGTGCAATCACTGGGAGAGCAGAAGAGTCTCAAGCTGGTGGGGTTATACTATAACTCAAGCAAAGAGCAGTTCTTATAAACAGCAGATGCTGACTTTTTTCACTCAGTGAGAAGGGGATTCATCTCCATCTCAGCTGGTCACTCTGGCTCCATTTATAGTCAATGGAGACAAATGGGTAGTTTTAGGACAGAATTCACAAAATCTCTTTCAAACATCTACATTAGGATGAGATGAACTACATCCTAAAACATACTACTTTCTCCCCTGGCCATAAAAACAGGCTGCTTTCTCCCCCATCTACAAAGCTAGGGTAAGCCATAGCTCAGATGCAGACATCTACATTTAGAGGGATGAATTCTACCCGCCAAAGCTGAGCCAAAGCTCAGTGAAATCACTGTGACTGTTTACTGAATTCACTGGGCATCAAGAGAGAATCAGCCCCTGTTAAGGAAGCATTTAGCTGCATTTATTACTCACAGATCTTAAGTGTGTTTATTTTGTTTGCTTTTAATGCCAGGTCACCAGGTCCTTAATGGGATTTGCATAGATATAGTACTTAAACAGTCAGTTGTAAGAGATCACACACCTTTCCTATTGAGAAAGCAAATCTTTTTTCCATTGTTGACTGTGAGGAGGGTACTGAACCAGCACCCTGCAAATTCAACAGCAAAGTCCCCTGTGATTTCAACCAGTGCTGCAGCAGACTTCAAAAGTGTGGGTGGGGGCAAAAAAAATTTAAAAAATTTCTGTTTTACACAGCATTCCAGAAACAAATTCACTACTTGCACTCAAGTCTTTTGTTTTTCCCCAGAGCTCAGACAACCCTCCCACTCAGAAATAATTATTAGCTAGAAGCACATTCTGGCTTTTACCATTCCAAATGAACCTGACAAGCAATTTCCAAAGGAATTTATGTGCTGTTGTATTTCCCTAGGCTATGTTTTAAAAGTGTGATCCCCTTTATTGCCATTTGAGAGAGTTTAAGCAACTTTACCATTCCCCTTGGGGACTATTGGAGGACACTTTGTGAATAGAACAAGAAGCGATACCATCTTTTCTGCAGGAATTCTCACGACTTTGCCTCACTCATTAGAGCAGTGAAAAAAAGGCATTTTTGAAAGTTCTTTTGAATAATCACTGATATAGCTTAACAAGATTGTATTTGCTATCCAGGTGTTATTTAAAATAATATTACTATAGTAAGAGTAACATGAATACTTATAAAATACATTTAGAACACAATGCAACATAAGTGACCAGACTATCTAAGTTAAAGAAGTGAAATATCTAAAGCTACCTGTGACTTGAACAGTTCAGAAGTAAACCTATCAGCTCACGTATGTTCACATGAAACCTTCAGGAAATATTTTCAAGCAATTAAAAAAATTGTTTTGGCCTCTTCAAAGAAAGAATTAAAAGACTAAACTTGTGCTACACCCTGAGAATAGTTCAAGCCAGGTAAGCGTGAATGATGTTTGGATCTGCTCCATGAGCACAACTATACGTAACACAGAAGAGACTTACTGCTTTAAATCAATAATTGGAGAAAATGATAGTTGCACTGAGTACATGTGTACGTTGACAGTATATTTCAAGTGCACCTAATTATATATACCTGTATGCGTGTGTGTGTGTATATATATATTTCACATCTACCTGTGAAATATGTTAGTTTCAGTTATCAAAAATTTGCGGAGAAGTCAACTGATAAAGAAAGTTGAAGTTATCTGCCCAAAGCCAAAAAGCAGCAGCTGAGTTGGGATGAGAATTCAGACCTGATAAGTGAACTCCTAGTCCTGAATGATATGAACAACAATATTTCTGTTGAAATAGCTGTACGTGTTACTACTACACTAAACTAAAACAAGTTCTGGAGGCCATCTAATAAGGTCTGGCTAAGCTCATGCCATTAAACTTTCTTACTTTCCAAAACATGACAGTAAAACCCATACCATGAGGGGAATATTGTTTGCCCTGTTCTAAAAACTGTGACCATCATTGTTAGCAAACGCAATAGTTGGTCCAGGCCAAAAGTGGGTGGCCAGGGACCATTTAACAGCATGGATAACCAAGTGTAACGCTTAGGTTTGTGCTTGACACAGCTTAATTAGCTGGTAAAGAAATAATCAATAGGGCCAGGCTACATCTCCGTGCGTTCCAGCCTTGAACTCTGCCTCCAACCATCCTGTTCTGCCTTATTTCTGTACGTTATCCTCCATCCAAGAGTTGTTATTTGTTTCCATTTGATCCACAGAGAATATTTTTGCTCTAGCTGCCTCCAGGAGGCTTAGTCCTTTAGCGCAAGCAACAGAGGTTCTGTCTTTTGCATTTGATATCCGAGGCACACTCTCCAGTGGTGACCTAGATACCGGGGTTACATAGAGATCATGCTTCCATGTGGAGTTAGGCACCCTATGGAGACATCATTTGTTTCCCCAGGCAAGAAAGTATTACACATATAAACGAAAAATGCCTTCAATTGAAAAGACATTTCACACTTTTCCCAAGTGCACGAGGGACACAACTCACAGAAACGTAATTTAATAGGATTTTTTAATGAGTCCTGTGATAAATGTTTTATGGTCAAAAAAGAAAGTAAAAGCCCACTGTACTTTCCGAAGAGGCCAAGGGAACACGTGAGTTCCCAAATTAATTCATAGGTCTCCCTTGAAGAGCAATTTTTAATGCCCTCTATTAAATTACATCTCTTTATTTTGAGAAAATGGATTTACTTATTCCTTTGCTAGGAACCCGAGAATAGCATAACCAGTCACTTTGTGTGACATCCACATGCCAGTGACATTGGGTTATATAGTGACTGACAAGTAAGACTTCTGCTATACCTAGGAAGAGCTTAATAAAATTGACTTAACAGATATTTTTTATTATTCCCAAGAACAGGGTTGATAATGAGATTTTTTAGCTAACCACACTTCGCTTGACAAATTATGAAGAGATCAATTTTTTTCCCATTAGCCTCACCCTCATCAATGGCTCAGCTGAGGTCAACTAGCCCTTCACTTGTAGTTAATGGTACACAACCTTTGTCTACTGATTTTTCTTTGTCAGAGCCTAACAGAAGAAAAATCAATGGTCCTTACTTCAAATTCAAAGAAAAATATACTTTTTTAAATTAAAAACTCCTCTCACTTAAAAGACACAACAAATATGTTTGGGAGAACATGCCTTAGTCTAGTACAATGACAACTCAATTCAAAGGCTAAAGGTCATAATCTGGGTGGTGCTGAGCATTTGAAAATCCTACAGTACAAAATCTTAGTTCACTGAGAATATTATTGGTAGTTTCAATTAGGCCTGCATGTCACCTTTTGGTTTTACCAGGGGAGGTAAGTACTCGGTAGCAGTTTCTAGTAACATGTTAGTATCTAGAAGACATATTCCAAAACTTAGAATTTTTTAAATTATGATTACTTCATTGTCCTGTTGACTTGTTGTGCAATGGAGCATGAATTTTACACCCACCTCCATTCCCTTACCTGCCTAGAAACCCACCATCGCCACAGTGCAGATTGTGACTTTTAATGGCAATATGTACGTGCAAACTGAGTCCCACAAACAGTCACATTCTCAGACACGCTATCTTTCTATCATATATATGTAAGCAATCAAGGTAAGACATTTTAGCATATAAATAAGTTATCAAAAAACATTTTAATAACATTATAATAAGGATCGCCTTCTTCCAGGAAGCTGATCATTTGAGTTTTGCACTGCTGTTGGTTTAGGTGGGGATTTAACTGCCTCTGTTAGACAGATGTGTTAGCCATTAGCTGATTACACAAATCATGGTTCAGGACAGATTCATCCTTCCAAACTTTTGACGCTCAGCTGAGGCATTCCCCTCAGGATTGCTCTGTAGTCCACAGCAAATTACAAGTGCAATTGGAATCTCTGCTGGAGGGTATCAGCCCAATAGCCTTTCCATTGACTATACTAAAACTTAAGGTGGTCTAGTAGGGTTCCTAACGAGTCATCAAAGGTTAGATTGGTGAAATCTGGATCTCTGTATACTCGGTGGCTCTGAAAGGATCACAGGTGCATCTTATCTAATTTAACGTTTAGTATCTGTGTTAGCACAGCAGTGTCGTAGCCAAGAGAGGAACACAAGCATTTCCACCAGGCAATTTTTACTGACCTGACTGTGTCCCCTGCCTCTGTGAAGACACAGAGACATTAGTACAAACAGCCTTCTGCTCCTCCTTCATGAGGTTATAGTTCCCTTCCTGGAATCATCCTTACCAAGTAAAAGGGTTCTCATACTGGTACAAGTCCTAAAAGATAACGAACTAATATGGGATTTTACATTTGTATTCCTGAAATTGTGGTGAGACTTATATGTTCAGCCTCAGAATCTCTGCAGATCTAGCCATAAGATGTATCCTTTTAATGTCTGCATCAACTGCATTCAAATAAAAATAAGATTCAGCTGTTCTTCCTCTGGAGTTTTACTCAGCTGTGTCCATTTAAGTTCACACACCCTATCAGCAAGATTCTTTCAGACTTCAAAAGGTGCCGAAATGTTAATTGATAACAAGAAAGGTCTGTAAGAACTGCATGTAATAAGGACAATCCAGATATAAAAAACATAGCAAAACTGTTGGCAGTCAAATTAATAACTGGTAGAAGTCTTCATAAGTGCCTAAGGCTTTTTAGGACCACAGATTCTTTTCCACAGTTCATCCTTTAAATTGTCTGCATGCATCATGACTTAAAATGATAGATTGTAGATAAGATTTACCAAGTAATAATATCAATACGCTCTTCCGGCCACAATGAACAGTAATCTCTTTTTTTATGAATGGATGTCCGGAAGATATTTGTTTGGGTTAAATGGACCAGTCTTTTTAGTACCTTTGATTTGGGAAAAAATGTTTTGGTCTGACTATTCTCTTCTGTGTTAATTTCTCCAAGACATTAAGACTTCACAGACTCCCTCTCCAGAAAAAAAAAAGCAAGTGTGACCATCAGGCCAGGTACCATCAACAGCTTGTAATAAGTAGATAGATCTGGACTCCATTTTTATACCAAACACAGGGAGGACTCTTCCTACTCAAAACAGTTTAAGGTCCAAAGTTCCCATCCAGAAAGTTTTTTAGATTTTCCTACTTCCACTGACATCAATACCAGCTACAAACCTACATGACTGTTGATCTGGTCTCAGGTAGTCACAGTGTTGTATGAGTCAGACACCAGTGTAGTAATGTATAGAGATTATTAGTTCCTATATAACTGATCTTACCCTATTTTAGTTAATTGTTTTCTGTTTTTTTCCTCAGTTTTATCTTGCCTTGTAATACAAGATTAAATACTTCTAACCCAAATATTACTAATATTTATACCAGAACTTTTTAGAAATGGGTGGATGGATGGATAGATATTAGATCTCTTCTTAATGGACTACAAATATATTGAAGACTTAGGGATTTGTTTAACCTCAGATGATCACTACATGAATAAAGTAAATTTTGTGGAGATAATTAATCAGCTTCAGAGAAAAGCTTGCAAATGGACACCTTTATTCATTAGCTGGCTGGAAAGACCCAATGAAGCGTAAATTGATTACCTGAAATACATTATCTTTTCTAGAGGCTGCCAGCTGTGGTTCCTTCTTCCTTTCTGCAGTACATTAACTAGAATCATGACTTCTGTTATTTGGACTAGAAAGACATTGAGTTTGCATTTCAAATTCATGCAAAAATCAATACAAACAAAAGACAGTAATGCCCGTATCTCAAACTTATACCATTTGACTGTAGTTTGCAATAGAGGGATATCCAGTACTAGAACAAGACTAAGGCAAAACAACTTCAGTCTTGAAGTTGAATATGTCTAATTGTTGAATATGTCTAATAATGCTTGATAAATTAACTGAATACTCCCTACATTCCAGAATCCATGAGAAAATATTTAAGTAAACTAAAATTCAAAAAATACTTTGATGCATGGATATGTCAAAATATTAATTTCCCTAACCTACAAATTTAAAACATGTCAAATTAAAGCATGGACCTGAGCATATCTCTCCCTGGGCTATGATGGATTAGCCTTACAGTGAAATATGCCCAAATTGTCAAGCCTTATGATTCTCTGTGGACATGTAACCCCTTGAAAAAGAGTATTTTGAAACAATTCTTACTGAGCTGTATCCAAATCCCATGATCTTTTAATTTGTTTCACTATAATAATCTCTACACTTTTACTCACCAATAATCTATGTAGCACATTCTGCTGAAATAGCTGCAAAAAGGAGGCATGGAAGTAGGTCTGATATAAATAAGAAGTAAAAGTGAGGTATATATTTGTGCTCCACACAAACAGCAAGCTGCCAATAAACAGTCCCCATACCAAGGGAGACAAGACACAGTTTCTTATCCCAAGACTCACAAACAGTGGCAGCTTTTTGTTGTTCTAAGAACCAAAGAAAACTCCAGTAAACCACAGCACTGAAGAGTAGTCCTGGCCACTGGGGAGGATGGGGAGAAGAAAATGGAACAGTCTTAGGACTGAAAGCATTGATCACCCTTCTTTCCTTGATAAGTCTGCATGTGTGTATGTTGTAGCCATGCAGTGAACCAGTCATTTTACAAAATGTCTAAAACATTCAGTCATTTCATGAAATGACTGCTTCAATCTCAGATGTGACTAAAATTTTCAGTTATTTCAGAAAATTACCAGATATTATAGATAGACATTGCAGGAAATGCCTAAGCCTGGTTTCTCTTGGATCATGGGACAATTGAAACAATGTTTCTATTACATCTATTTTTAAAACTATATACTCATATTTGTACCTAAAGCTACACAGCAATACGCATCACAGAGCTAACAGTTTCAAAATTGAGACTATTTCAGAAAGTGATTCTTTTTTTCATTTTACAAAACAAATGCTTTAAAAAACCACCCTAAAACAAATTACAGGGGCTCAGAGAGAAAAGGAAGGGAACTGAATGTGTATATGGCTATACAATACAACAGAGAAAATAAATTTTTCCTAGAATTTATTTCTTGCCCATTTCTATATTTAAGATTCAGCATTCACTCTTTTAGTTTGCTTGACCCTTTCTATCAGATTAGACATCACAAGCTTCTCCAGTTGTAATGTTGGGATCCCTACAGCCACAGGAGGAGATCTGAGTCCTGCCTATATGCATTAAACAAGTGCAATTCACAGGAGTTACCCTCGACCAGGGTGACCTCCTGCTCTTGCCCTCATTTGCAGAGCTCATTGCAGCCAGGCACCACCCTTATGGCTGCTACAGAGGTTTGCTGAAGGAATTATCCCTTTAGTGATAATCTGACAGTGTAACCCTTGCTAGCGCTACGGCTCATGATCAGCACTTACCTGCCAAGGAAAGGCACCGTATCAGAAGCATGTGAATGAATAATACATGAGAGCAACTAATGGTGTGCTGGGCTCCATCAAGGAACACCATCAGGTGGAGACCATGGTCCAGGGGAGCAACCCCAGCTGCAAAATCTCTGAAGAGTGCTGCTGTTATGGCAGAGCACCCACTGCCTGCCAAACTGATGAAAGATCTATTTGCAGAAGGAGGGGAAGGAAAACAGATGCAGATCCACTGACAGGTCTGCCAACAGCAGAGAAGATTGCTGAGGCTTCTGGCCTCATTATTCTTTTAATTAGGGGGGATTTTAATTGATTATGGACAAGAAATAGAGTCATAAGAGCAGCTCCAGATGTGGTCTGAAACCCTGCTGCACGCCTGGAAAGGAAAGAGTGAGATGGTTTTCTCCAGGTCAGTCTCGCTCTCTCCCAGATTGCTGATTTAGGAGTCACCACAGCCAATGCCAGAACAGAAGTCCTGGGTCACTCAAGTGCCAGCCCTTCCTGGAATTTCAGAATCCTAATGTGTCCTGATAATCTGAAACTGAAACTGAACCAACTAATCTCCTGAAGCACCTCTGGATACAAACATGATTGTGGAACTGCGTGGGAGTCAAACGGAAGAGACTCCCACCTGAAGAACAACAGTTTCTCCTTCACACTCCAATGAACAAATTGAAAGAAATAACCTACGAAGAATACAGATATTAAAAGGAGGCAACCTACTCGGAGAAAATTTGAGTGTAAGAAAGTTCCCAGAAGGAGAGTCAAGAAAAGGGCACATTGTCCCGTGGTTAGGGAATTTCCGAAGGACTGAAAAATGCATGACTGCTCTTTTGCTGTGTATCACTGCTGTTGTTTATTAATTCCCCAAATAGTAAGCAGTGGCTCCCACATAACCACAGTGTGAAAGCACATGGATAATGCCAGGATTCACCTTCTGTCAGTTTATAAAACCAAGTGAAACAGGCATATCATCCAGAACACCTGTAATGCCAGTCAGTTGGCAAAAATGCCTGAAACCTTTAATTATTTCATGAAAGGACTGATTGCACAACATGACAGTAATAAGCACAGACACACAGAGGTATACATACATTTTAAAATACTGCAGTGTATACTTACATGTATATATATGCATGCCAAACTAAACACACAGCAGCCAGTTGTTAAAGGAATCGGTTGATTATTTCTCATTGCCACCAGCTGTCTCCTGCCTCGGCAATGATCACTCAGTACAATAGAATGACCCTTGTGCTATGAAAAACAGTTTGTCTTTTCAAAGTTTGATTTGTCAGCTAGGATAATACTGCCTTAACTTTTGCACTGTCCTCCACTGTGATCCTACAGGGCTCCCTGGTACCCTGAGAGCAATGAATCAAAATCATTCCCAGTTCAGTCCTGGCAATGGCTGTACATCACATAAAATGAGGCTTTGGTTGTTGTTGTTTTTTAAAATGTCATTTTATACCAGAAGAAAAAAAGTTTCTGAAATTTTCAATTCATTTTTCCACTTCTTTCCTGAACTAACTTGGCAGTTCCACATTTCTCATCTCATGCTTCACAAATTAAATACAATGAAAAGATGAGAGCCTTTCATTTTAGAAGAGTGATACCATTTATGCTTTTATTTATTTTATTTTATTTTCACGTCAGTCACAACTTCTTATATTTCCTCTTGTTGCATTTTAGTCTAAAAGAGATAATCTAAGATGACTGTGCTGTTCTCCCAAGCCATAGCCTGTCAGATTGCTGAATTATCAGTACCTAGTCAAGCAGCACAGTAGAAACAGATCACATATGCCAATTCTCCCCCACTTGGTAACCATTTTCCAATCACTGGAGGAAAGTGCACAGTCCAATCTTTCTTTTGCATGATCAAAGTTAGTTCAACTCTATAGCTTAGCAGATGTCCTTGGGCAGCAGGTGGTCCACTGAATTATATCAGAGAAACCAATAAGTTTTGTATTATTTTGGAGACTCTTAGCCCTCTTACTTGTTAAAAGAATACATTCCCTTTTTCTCTTCTCCTTTTTTAATGAATTTTCAATCAGGCTGCCAACCTTCCTTAAAAATAGTCTCAAAGAAAATACAGCCATGAAGCTGTTTTTTAAAAAAAATATCTAGAAATCTAACATCAATTGTTGGCATCTGGAAACAAAATGTGGGATGAGAAAACATGCTGGAAATATCCTACAAATATCATGCACATTGACATCCCTCTATTCAAGCTGTTCTGACTGGAGCTATTCTGACTTACACCAACAGGAAATCCTCCCCAGATTTGTCATGTCAACACAGATCAGAAGGGAGCACAACCTGGTCCGTCAAAAACACTTAGAATCACCCTAAAGACGACCACAAAAGTCACGTCACATAACTACACAGAGCAGCCACAAGTCCTTAATGTGCTGACAAAGTCTTTTCTGTTGTTTTTTTTTTTTTTCTAATGAGAAATGAAGCAACTGCTGACCAATATTTTAGCCATGTCCACATTCTTCACAATATAGTTCTGAATCATATTTACTTTGATACCAACCTCAGAGTACCTATTAACAGTCATGCCTCTGGGCAGAATTGTTGTTTTATGTTTAACGAAGAGGACAGGGAGCCAAATCATCTGCATTCCATTTCTCTCTCCACAAGACTTTCTTTGTGGACTTCATACCTTATATGTTCCTCAGTTATCCCACACACAAAATCAGGATAACAACCATTCCCTCACTCACCAAGAATTTGTGAAGCTTAATTCGTGTTTAGCAAGTTGTTTTAAGGTTCTTGGCTGGGAATTATATGTAAATGATTTCTAATTTGTATTAGGCTGCCCCTGATGCTGAAAAACATAATGCAATGTACACAGATGAATATAGATGTTTTTCTGTTTGTAGCATTACAAACTCAAAATTCCAGCAGCTGCAACTATTAATAGAAGAAAGGATTAATGATCTACATTTTCTTCTGTAAGGTAAAGGATGTCTATATTACAGTCTGTTTTAATCAATAATAGAGTCATGCTACTAAAAATGAGCTAGAAAATTATTTAGAAAAGCAAAGAGATGCAGTCTTAAGGCTCTTTTCTTCCACAATTTAACTTCCCTGTATTTTGGCTTTTGGCGTACTAAAAAAAAAAAAGAAAAAAAAACCACTAAAAAAGCACATCTCTCCAGCTATTCAGGTAGAATAAAGTCTACAGTCAACTATTTCAAAAATCCCCATCCTCAAGGAGGATGGCAGCAGATTTATATGCAGTGACAGGTTTAACAAATCACCTGATAATTGGGTGTGACCTGCTAGGAAGGACAAATTGAAGCGTAAAAATGGAGTCTGCAAACATGTTGCTTTCTTCCCCAATGGATAGCTTTCCTAGTGCATTCAGGGATTGTGTATTTACTTGTCAGCAAAAATAGGTTGCTGCATCTTACTCCTTTTAGCTTTGCACAGCCAGCACAGTAACAAGAATGTGAATGAATCTATTAGTACTTGTGCATCATCAATACATTTGCTAACAGAGTTCCTCATGCTTTCAACAGAGTTGCATGATTAAATGCAAAACTAATACTGTGGAGGAAGAGAAGTCAGACATTCAACCGCCTTGCACTATTCCTCCGCTCCATGAAAACTGTGTATGAAACACTCCCGAGTAATTCCCCACTGATATGCATAGGTCAGAAGAGGGTTTTACAGCCCGTTTGCAGCCACTTTCACACAGGTATAAATGCCTGCACCTAAGGCAGTGCTGAGTGCATGTGTTATTATCATATAATGTGTCCTCCAGAGCTGCTATTGCTTTTGATGACGCTCAAGAAACAAAGAAATCAGCTTTGTTCTGAAAATTACAAGCAGAATATGCATAGCTGGTACCTAGCAGGAAGAAGGCAGGCAGGATAAACTTAGAGCTCTATGATGCATCTTAAGAGTTGTTTTCCTGGAATAGTTGCATTTGAAGGACTTAATTACAGTTCTTAAGCATCAGCAGCACCCGAGAAGGGCGTCACTGTGCACGTGAAACAAAACACCCCCACAGCATGGGATAGCAGTGCATGCTTTGCCCTGACAACAGTGCATTTCAGGCAATCCAAAACTGGATTGTCCAAGGGAAGGGGCAGATGCCCAGTGGTAGCCTTTGCTTTGTCCCACCGGGGCAGAGTGTGTTAGCAGCGGTTTACCTGTGCTCATAGACCAGGCAGAAACATTATGAGATATTTGAGGCTGCAAAAGCCTCCAGGCTCCTGGGACCAAACCCTAAATGGCTCCTCAGATTGTAGACAGCTTTCAAAAAGACCTTTATGCCCTGCATATAGAGTAACCTACAGGGAAAGGTATTGAAATAAAGGGCCTAAATTGCAGAGGCCATTCATGCCAGAGGAGGGATTTCCCTTCCGTTTAAGAGGCTGTTCTGTACTGTGATGTTAGAGTAGAGGTATGGTTAGTAGCAGATGAGTCTCTGCTTCGAAATTATCAATCATATGGCTGTTTTCACTTTCTATTCAGCAGCAGAGGAAAGGACATCAGAGCTAACTTCTACCCTCAGATCTACATACATGTAGCCTGCTATTTTCTTCGGTCCAAAGGGGAGAATTTAGCTCTCCTTTATGTTATGTCATATATACGATCAAAATGTCAGCAACTCCTTGCATAAAATTTTCACAAAGCCACAAAGATACCCATACATTTAACCTGTATCATCATTCTGAAGGATCAAGAGCTGTGCTTTTCATCCTAACTGTGGACCTTTTTCTCCGTGAAAGCTGATCTTAAAAACTCATTAAACTCTCTAGAATCTGATCCTGGCTTTGAGAAATTGCCACAGGGCAATTCAGAGCGAACTCTAAGCACTTTAGGCACTTAATCCCAGGTGCCCTAGAGTGACTCAGGGATTCTGGCAGGGTGACAGAAATGACACAGGACCAAAGACAGAGCCTTTTAGGACCAACAGGGCAAGCTGGCAGAGAAACAGCTAGAGGACAGTAAGGTATCCTTGGTCATCTAAAATCACACCTGTGTTCAGGAAGTTGAACCCCATTTGGTCAAATTTGCACTGATTTCTTCAGTGAGTACTGGATTGGTTGCCTGTGACTTCATTTGGAGGTGGAAGTAGTCTATTAAAGATATGAATAAGAATCCACTGGTGTTTTCAAAAAGAAAAGGGGATATTGCTGAAAAACACATTCATGTGTCCTTGGCTATGCCATTTGGTGTCCATTCAGCTCCAAAAATATTGGTCGGTGTCTGCAACTTCTTACAAAGAAAGCAAAATTCCATCTTTTATGTTAAGAAAGCACTGCGTTTCCATATCTGTGGCTTTACATAAGAACAAAAGTCATTAATAATTAATGTTATTGCTATATCTATTGCTCCATCTTTATATCAACGTTACTATAGATAAAAACACATTAGTAAAAAACCCCAGGTACAGCAGTTCTGGGCAAAGGGGCATTCATCGCTATCTTGTATTCCAAAGCAGATGGGCAGAAATTCACCAGTGGGACAGTTTAAAGAGAGTCTCTTGCCTTATCATTTTCTCCTTCAGTCACATGGCATTATGAAAGATCAAAACAAGAAGCTCTGAAGAATGCAAACCTTCAGAAAACTACACTAAAAAAGAATGTGAAGTATAATGTGATTTGCCTTTACAGCCACAAAGTCACAAAGTACTAAGAGAGAGAGCAAAGCTGAGTGTTTAACAGTATCAGATAAGTAGCGGAGGCAAAGAGGGAAGAAAGTACTTGTTAAATTACCCTTATCCCAATGTGATCAGATTTCTGCAGAAAACATGGAGCTGAAGGTAGTTGAGCTACAGCACTGAAATCGCAGTAAATGGGGCTACTAAAGTTCTTGTCTTTTAAAGACTAGTAGAAATGTTCAACAGAGCCCTAAAATTCTGCACTGATGAGGGTTTTATTAGTACATGGATGGATGAATGAATGTAAAACCAGGTAAGTAAATTTGTACTTAGAGAAGAAGGAGGATTATTTGGCCTAATAAAAGAGAAAGAGTTTAGGACTGGACTCAGTGCCCTGATTTTAAGACAGATTGATCCAGACTTCAAGATTTTCCACTATGTCAAAGAAATGAAATAGGCTATGGCCCTCTAAAAATAAATGTGTTGCAGATAATATATGGTGTTGATACCTTTCTATAGAAAAACTTGAGACAGCAGCATATTTCATGACTTAGGAAAGTCAGTGGAACAATTATATCTGCAATTACATAAGTCTGTTCTATTTTGACTTTAGCCTAGTTTCATTATATTTTAGGTTTTAACCCGAATCATCATAGATTTTAATGACTTTAACAGAGATTCTTCTAATTTAAACCAATGTCAGCAAGAGCTAAATCAGGTGCTTTGTGCTTATATGATTAAAAATAGATTTCACAGAGCCATTCAAGTATTTTACCTTTATAGCTGAGGAGGGGTAGAGTCAACAGCTTGTACCTAATAGGAATGTAAGAGAAATTAATTCATTGGAAAGATGTTCTTCACCCCATTTTGGATGACTGCTCGCAATAATAGTATGTAAGCTTCTTGCTTTCTAATACCTCAGCTGCTACAAATAAAACAGAGAGATAAGGATAGTTAGAAAGACTCTTTATTATATTGTGAAGTACAGCCACAGAAAAGATATTGCCATAAACTGAGATTAGAAAGGTGATACACCTATGATATAACCATGATAAAAATCCACCAGCTGTATTACCACCAGGATTACTGTTTTCAAAGAAAACTAAATGGCTTCAAAACCATCAGCTTGTAGGTAGAAAAATCACTGTATTCAGTTAAGCAAGGAATAAACATCCCTCACTTAGTGAGATGTTGGATTTGCTTGTCCCAGCCCACACCCACTGCTGACCCACTAGTTATGATGTTCACCCAAAGGGAGTAGAGCAGCTCTGTTTTCGGCCCACCTGAAATACCCAGTCACTTCTGTGATCTCGGCAAACTTTTCAGTCCTGACTTTTTTGAAAGGAAAGCTAAGTAGTACACAGCACACACAAATATAAAACAAAGTCCTATCTGCATCTTCAGCTGACAGCACCATTTCTGTAAATTCTGCAGAACTTACCTAGGTGCAAAGATCATTAGTTGGGATCTAATGCTGCTATAATCCACAGCTGATGGCTGACTGCTAGCAAGCTTCCTAATTTGTACCCAACACTGTATAATAATGCAAAGAGATAACAGCATACCTATGGCAAACATTAAATCAGTATCTATCTGGAGTATGTCTCTCCTCTCTGAAGGCTAAATCACCCCAGGAAAGCTGCCCTAAAACCTGAAGCCACAAAAACAAGTTTTCAAAGGCATCTAAATTACTTCAGTTCAGCTTTCTGCCGTATTCAAACAAGTGCTTGTGACATAACTGGAGCAATTTAATAAGCTACTAAGCCTTAGTATTCATTGCCCCCCCTAACAGTTGGGATCCTGTCAACTAAGAATGGACTGAGAGCGCGCTCCTCCTCCCTTTCAAAGCAAAACCGGAACTGCTTAAACCACCCTCAAGACATGTATGCAGTTTCCAAATGTTAACACCAGATCCACTTTCTGGCACGTCTTCCTAAAATGTTTCCAGCCCGTTTGAGACAGAAGAATTATTTTATTCATCTTTTTTAGTCCTATTTCAGAGCAGCAACCATAGCTTTATGCTATGTGTGCAGCATCTGTCTCACTGCCCCACATGGTAGTTCCTACTCATTGTCATGATCACAGACTCCTGGTTTTCACTTTCCATAATGACATAGTGCAACCAGAGACTTATGTAGCCACCATGTATCCAAAAAAACAGTAATACCACATCAGCGGGCAGCCACAGCAAAAGTTCATTGCAGAAGTACTGTTTTAAGTAACCTGATTTCTGACCACAATTTGAGCATGATTTCAATGTTATTAAGTGGTGAGGATGTATGCCATGTGCTATACTGTGGTCAATGTGGAGTGCAACAGTATTTGAAAATGGCTTGAAGTATGTGGAGAGTGAGCAGCTAGTGTTATCCACAGGCACTAAACAAAATTGAAAAGTAGAAGGAAATTGGATGTTTAGCTTTGCAACTGTTCAGGCAGATGAAAGATTACTGTGTCCATCCATGTGATCTAATGTCAGTGCATTAGTATTGCAGAAAAAAAGTTGCAATGAACCTGGAGAAAGCCCTGTAAATCTCCAAAGTTGAAACTGTCCTTAATCCAAGACAAATGAACTTTGATTCAACTCTCCACATGACAATTCAGTGAAGAATAACGAGACATGGCTTAATATGATGTGGCAAAACAACTCTCTGGGACATCCCAGGCGGACCCAGTGGTCTTCTGTCCTGCGAAAAAGAAATGAGGTTTGACACTCTGAAGGAGGAGGTAGGAAATTGTTACTCCAGCAACAATGTCTCATTTAACAACACGTTAGTTTTTCTCAAGTACTTCTTTACACATGTGTGATGATGTGCACTGGTTTCTGTCACACTTTTTTCCCCTCTGTAATACTGTCAATTGCAATGAAAAGCTTAACATGTGGATTCATCTTTAAACTCCCATTTTTAAGCCCCCACTTTCAAGTTCACAGACACTTGCTGGCACTTCAGTGCTGTATGACTTCCTAGGCCCATCTTCTATGACTTATCTTGTTTGTCTATACAGGGGACAAAGTGCATTTTTACTAAAGATGTGTCCGAGCAGAACTTACATCCCTTCTAGAGCTGTAAGTACAACCTGCATCAGCCTTTCTCTTGCCCAGTGCAACACTCCAAGGTAGGCCAAGAAAAAAATCCTTTCCCATTTCCCAGATGCTTCTTCCCTGAGGCAAACAGGGGTTAGCAGTGCCCCTCAAAGTATAGATGGTGCCAGGATGACACCATCCAGTGTAGGAAAATAGTCTAATTTAGTCTGTGTAACAGGTAACACGACCATACCTACTGCACGCAAAAAGCAGCCAGTGCTAGTCCTTAAACCACTAGCCAGGGACTTAAATGCTTTTGAACTGAGTATGTTTAAATCCCCAGTTTCCTATAGCCTCACTGTGGAAACCTTTGTAAGTATCTTAGAATAAACTCCAACCTACATGAGACATCCAGCCTAATGCAGCTCTTCAAAGCATCGGCTCTTGGTAGCAGCAGAGGGGTCCAGGTGGGAGTCTGATCTCTCTGGAGCAAATTCTGGGCAACCCAGAAACTGGAACAGGGCTGTACATTGAGGTCAAAATCCATTTCACCGGGATTAGGTACTGAAAGTTTGTCTTCTACAGCTAAGACGGTCACCACAGACTCCCTGTTTACTGAATGCACCCAGAACGAGTGGTATCAACATTTGTCTGTGCAAAACATTGTGGAAAATTTTTAAATACCAAACAAGTGTTTAAACATCACCATCTGGTTGTATATATATCAATACAAACAACCAAACATGATACAACTAAGTAAGTGTGTTAATCAGTGCCTGATGATTAATTCCTGCGTCGTTTCCCTGCTTCCCTACTGTTCGGTTGTTCCTGTGTCTTTTAGACCCAGGCTCCACCACTCAGGGGTGCTTCCATATGCGCACGTGCCTACATACACACACACACATACACATCTATTTAACACAAGGCACAGTGGGATTCCACTTCTGACCAAGACCTTGGATTCACCCATATTATAAATTATGAATAATGTAAATAATGGAAAATCCACTAATAGAAAAAAAAACCCAGGATGACAGTCGCCCAGTTGCAGTCTGCCCCCAGCTCTAATTAGACCCCAGCAGCTCTGCTGCACGCTTCATCCACCAGACTACACTGCCTCTCACTTCAATTACGACAAGGCTGGGTGTGCAAAATTGGATGAATACACAAAACCATTTTGTATTTCTGTAGTCCCATTGGTTGGCTCAGGCACACTTTGCTGAACACAGTAATTCTACCAGCCACCATCACTTAAGGGAAAAAAATAAAGAGAAGAACCTATTTCAGAGCGCTAAGAAGCAAATGACTCAAAGGAAAACACTTCTTTAGTGGTTTTGTTAGCCATATTTCATCCCATGACACTTTTTTTTTCTATGCAGCAGAGGGTCTAGATTTCAAAGGATGGGTTTCTCATTATCTCATCCCAACCTGAGAAAGAAAGGAAGATAGAGCAGAAGTCAGCTGGAGAAATGTGTTTTTCTCATTATCCTCAACTGCCCTTTACTATTTTGTTTTTCATCCTCCCAGGCCTCTGTCAACTGACACTCCTATTTTGGCAGAAAAGTTGCCTGTTTAAGGATCAAGAATTCAAACTGAATCCGTCCTTAAATTTCCCTGTTATTACCAATTTGTAACAGGGACTACAGAAGACATCTTTCTCACATAAACCTGACATCCACAAGTGTATAGGTAAGTGTTTCTCCCCTCCTCCATGACTTCTTGAAATATCTTCCAGGTGAATTGTAGGAGAAATGATAGCTAGTAATGTCTGGATAATTGTGGAATATTTCCATGCAGCATATGCCTGAAATAAATATAAAGCCATGGTCTCTTCCACAAATACTAGTAAGAAAAGTACTTCGTCTCATGTTAAGTGAATTTACCAGCAATAACAGGAATAAAATATATCTGCACCACCCCAATATTTTTGCGGTGCCGGAGAATTTCATATAAGAACAAAAGAGATTTCTCTGGTTTACTGTGAGGAAATTTGAACTTGGCTTTGAATGCGAATAAAATTTCCACACAAATTAAAATGTCAGAATCATAATTTAAATATCTGAAGTTAAGCAAGTTGTGTAATTAATTGTACAGCCTTCTTCCAGTCAATGATGAGAGACCAGTATCTTCACTGTAAACATCTCAGGCAACTGTATTAGGTTTGTTTTCTTTTTTCATTGATTCATCTATCAGAGTTCTGGACACACAGCAGGTACTGAGTTCTTGAAAAACTTCATCCAAAATTATTTTGAAAAATATTTCTTCAAGAGTCTAAATATATGTAGACTTCATTCTGGCAGCAAAACTGGATAGATACTACAATGTAGGTGAAATTTTCCTTTTTGGGAGAAGGCCTACAGTGGTGACCAAATTTTTCAGATACTCTAACTTTGACTCTAAAATTGGAAGAGTGTTTTCTGAGGTATAATTTCCAAGAAAAGTGAACCAATTGTATTTGACACATCCTGCTTTGCAGCTCACTCTTCTTTTCTTGAAGATACATGAAGAGGAGGTATGGGCAACAAAACGCTCTTCTCTACTAACTGACTGCGTTGTTTAGTCTAATGGATGACGGATGCTCTCAGGCAACCAGGTCGTCTCCTCTGAACTTCTGTTTCAGGTGTAAAACAGAAGTGCCATAACTGCACTTCAAAAAGAATGAATGACCCAGAAGCAATACAAATGGCATCTCAAAGTTACCTGCCCTTTCCAGTGCCACCTAATATTAAACAGAAATAAAAGTCAAGAAGAAGGAGAAACTAGCTTGATAACCTGGTCTGACACAAAGAAGTCAAATGTAATCGAGTTAATACTGAATCCTGCACGTGCAGCCCATGACAAGGAATGGAAATCCATTACCTCGAATGTAAATGGCAGCCCTGCAGGTGACAATGACAACACTCTAAGCTTCTCTTTTACTCATCAAAGCATTCTAAATATGTTAAGATATTTCCTCAACAAGCAATACTTGCATATTGGAGCCTCATATCACTGCTACTTCAAAGCAGAGAGTTTTGAAGCATGTTCTTGGCTCTCACTGGGAGAAATCACTCATGTAACAAGGATGCAAGGTGCAGTTGCAGCAGGTGTCTACACTGCATCATATATATTCAAATGAATTCAACACCCGCTGAATTACCTTGCATATTAAGTGAATCAGGTTGTCAGTTTCATTTGCCTTTAGCCTTCCCCTGCAGATGATCTAGGGCATTTTCCCTGTCCCCTTTTACAGGAGCACAATGTGGATGCAGGGAGTTTGGTGCCTTCTCTGCACTTCAAGGATGAAAAGAGAAAGCACTGCAATCTTTGTTTGAAGAAGCTCAAAAACGTTCCCTCTCTGTACCTCTGAGTCAGTTAAGAAGTTACTCTCCTCCAAGCCACTCCAAAGAACATGCCAGTAGCTAATGGCAAGCAGTCTTCAGCTTCTCTTGGGATTGCCTCTCATTGTTTTCACAGACATCCACATCTCCTCCAGTGCAGACCAGATGGTATATACCACTAGGAAGCCAATACAGCTTGGTCAACCACACAACATTGAGTTCATGGCAGTACCAATTACTCAGTGCTCATTAAATTCAGAATACTTATGTGGTGGTATATATGAATGTGTGCATAGAGTTTAATCATTTCTCATTATTTCTGTCTCTTTTTTTTTTTTTTAATGCTTTAAGACTCCAACTCTGGAATCTCTTGATGCATCAGAGGGAAAGATGCATCCATGGGAAAGAGTCATCAAAAACAAAGACCCAGAATGGAAGCCCTTCTTCAATGCTCATGTGGCAGTTGCCATCCCTGTCTTCACTGCAAAGACTGGTTTTCAAATGACTCATACACACCCAACTCCTGGAAAAGTGGCACTTTTCCAGGCAGCAGCAGCTGAGGATCCGAGTCCTATGCATTTCACAAGAGCACTGGGGGGATAAAAAAAAAAAGTATTATTTGTGGGGGGAAGGGTGGCAGAAGCACTAACCTTTATTTTAAATGAAATATTTTGAAGTTTCAGCAGGAGCCTGTGGTTGCTGAATCCTGGCCGTGGAGACTCCCTTGTGGGTTTGGAATATAAGTGTCTTTGCCAAGTATAAAAATGATCTTCAGATCTGCAAGAAAACATCTATGGGTTTCACTTTAATGTTTGTCTTACTACCAGAATTAGACTACAAGTGTGATGACGCACACACACATAAAAGGTACACATTGGTGTATGCATATTGAACTACTCCCTATATAATGTTATTATGCTGCAGTTTCAGCTTTTAAGCTAACAGAAAAATTGAGAACTTGACTTTCAGCTGAATGGAAAAATAGACCAAATGTCATTCGTTTTTGAAATGAAGTAGAAAAATGCACAAAATTCAAGGAAACTGTATTTGATTAATGTATTCTGAGAAATTCAGTGTTGATGTAGGTCAGACAAGATGGTCTATGGATTCTGGAGGAAGAGATTTGAATACACTATTAAATACAAATCAGATAACTTAAAAAATCAATTTTGTTCAAGGGAAAAAGTTCTCTCAAGCCAAAAGAGACTCAACTAATTATATCAAGAAAGTGCATGTAATGCACTGTATATGCACTACTATAGATTTTTTGTCTGTTCACAGAAACAGGCAGGTAGAAAACTAGAGGAGGTGAACACAGCCCAGCTCAAAAAGTGAATTTTATGGCCTTTTGCAGATATATGACTCTGAACTAAACTGGGGTTTGATCAATTTCCATATTGTCATCATTCTCCAAAGAAGATGAGAGTAACTATAACTTACAAGCAGAGCCCAAAGCAGAAAGCTATCCCTTATCAGATGGAACAGGGACAGCTCAAAAGTGAAACCTGATCCTGGAATGAGAAATCATATGAATGTACTTAAGCCTTACTACTAGATACATTAATTTAAGAAGTAGCACTTCTCATTTTCTTAAATGTGGCAGTCCAATTTAAAGCACACTGTTCTGAGTTTGAGTTCAGTTGGACACATTCCCTACCCTCATCTATTATCATAAGGGGCAAAAAAGATATTAACCCCAGAATACTTTTCCAGCACCATAGATCCCAACAAAACAAAACGAAGGGGAAACATTAGTAGCTATATCCTGCAACCAAGATCTCTTTGCCACTAATTATCAACACGGGCCTCATTAAGGAAATCTACACCTCCATGTCATTAAAGATTTAATAAATATGACACCTGCAAATGGCAATCTGAAAGGCACAACAGAGGTCTTGACTTTTGTAGGATCAGTGCCTGTAAACTGTAGATGGCTCTGCTGCCTACACTTTGCCTCAACCATAAGCATCTCATTGCATTGCTCAGTATACCTGGAAAATAAATGGTCTTTTGAAATCACAGTTTCTGGAAAAATTCAAATTTTGCTGATGCTTTATTGATTTTAAGCACCAAAGATGTTAAAGACAAAATTCTATTCTGGGTCTGGAGCAAGAGCCGTGTCTTCATCTTCCCTTTAATGTCTACTCTGCGAAATACAAATAAGAGCCTAGGATCTATCATTTTATAGGGAATGCAGATTTTAGAAGTCTAAGGAAAAGGACTCCTAAAATGCCATAAATAAACAGTTAATTCATATATTATGAGATAAAAAAACATGGGTAAAAACTCCTTGGCTATCTCCCTTATTGGTATAAAAGTGATGTTTTAAATGAATAGTCTCTACTATGTATTCTATGTAGTAGACATATTGATCCACCAGAGACATCTTTCTATTGCTATATAATAATATTTTAAATCCTTTTATTTCCTTCTTATGATTCAGCCCTACATATAAGAGAATATACCCCTAAGGACCGGACAACATCTGGTGTATATATAGGGATGAATCACAAGATGGATATAAAGAAAGAAAGATCTAAAATCCCTTGACAAAGCAGCTATTTCAATCTTTTAAGATGTCTACTGAAAGTTTATCTTAAATGTGATTTCAGGAGCAAAACAGTTTTGTACACAATTTATTTTCTTTACAAAAGAAAAATGTTTTTTTTAGAAACAGAGCTGCCATGTGGATCCCCACAGCAGTGTAGCTATTTTCTTTCAAGTTATGGTTGCTTCTTAACACTGTAATTAAGTTTGAATAATGCTGCCACAGTAAATCATGCACTTTACACAATTACTGTACAGAATGTAAAAGGGAAATAAAATATGATGTGAGCTTTGTTAAACTTAAAATACACTTGACAATCACTTAACTTAATTAGATACATTTGCCTCCTGAAAAAGTTACTGTACTAAAGGTGATGTTCACCTTTCCAAGGAAAACAATCCTCTCCCAGAGCCAAAGGCATATATCCCACCTCTATTTACTATTATTACAGTAACACTTCCGTATGAAGCATCACTAGCCCAGCAGCCAGGGGACACTTTCCTACTCCCAGCTCTGTCAACGAGCTGCTCTGTGTTTTTGGGCAGGTTATACCAGCTCAGTGCCTCTGTTTCCAGATCCATTGCTTGCAAGTCTTTTCCTTTTGGAAGTTATTATAATACTATGTAGAGCATAATAGCTAATAATAATTACAGTAATATACATAATTATATTATGTGCCATGTAGAGAATAATAGTTATAGTAAGAAATCCCTAATACTTTAAGGAAATTAACATTTTGTGGTTATAAAATAACCTAGATTTACAATTCCCCTGGTTTCATGAGGTTCCTTTAATATTTTTAAATAGCGTTTCTTTTAAAGGACACGTAAGTGTTCTTTTTCTCTTTGTACATTTGCAAGCAAACTGGAATATGCATAGAGCTTAGATAATATTGTCCTTTGGTAGAGCTTGGCAGAGCTCCATTTATTTCCACAGGGTTGCGTCAATTTACATCAGATGAGAATCAAGCTTTTGTTTTCCTCTACCTTTTAGAGACTGATTTATTTTAAGCACCCATAGTGATAAAACAGAAAGACTCATCCATTATGGTTTCATATCTGTGAAACTCATTATTCTTCAGGGGGAACCACAGAGAGGAAGTTCTGTCTTGGATACTTACCAGCATAGTACTGAAGAGTAAGTGGGTTTGAGCATGATGCAGTTGCCTACGCTCCACACAGCTAAGGAGAAAAACGGGTAACAATGACTCATGTGTTTTTCTCTCCTGCAAGCCCGAGGTCTACTGAAAGGGCAGCAGATGTACACTTAAAACAACCTGAAAGCTCTTTTAGGTCATGCTGTCCGAAGGAGAAAAGGTATGTGCTCCACCTTGTCTTGCAACACATGCCTCTCCGCTGAGGTTACAAGGTGACCTAGAGCTGGTGATCCCACTTGCACCATCTAAGGGGTGTCCTGTGTCACCAAGAACCTTCCTGTATCTGTCAACACCCTGGCCACTTTGAGTCATCTTAAACTATTCTCAGAACTACTGAAGTCTGTCATAAACAGGTTTAATACAGGTTGATTGTAGTCAGGATCATAAAGAGCAGCCAAAAACCGTACCAAAAAGTTTGATGTTATGTGGATTTCACATCAATTAAATCTTTGATGCTCCTAAGGTTAATTGCTCAGATGTTATTTGCAATTAAAGGGTCATCTAAAAAAAATGGTCAAAACCCAATTTAATTCAACTTTTCCCCATTTTCATCCATATGTGTGACTTTGACAATTCGTTCCCACAGGCCACAGAATCTACGTCTTCCAAGAAACACCATTTCATGATATTATTTATTATTTAATAATCTAATTTAATAATTAATAGTTGTCTTTAATGTTAGTTATTAATATTATGAACACTAAAACTAATAAAGCCTAATTCCTTAAGGAATCATGTCTTACAGCTGTAGCTCCTGATGTGTAATAAATTGTATATTCCAGCTAAGATTCTTGTCCTGTTTTGGAGCATAAAAGATATTTTTCTATGTGACTTCTCCTGTGTCTGGACTGTAGTCACTCTAGAGCCTTTCCATCATTCAGACTCTACTCAAGTCTTATCTATTTTGAAATTCCCACCACTCAGTAATCAGGCTTGATGTTGGTAAGCATTTTCACACAAACACAACAGAAAATCAGGATAAATGACAAATAAATGACGTATCACAGCAATTTAGGCAGGGCTTTCCTCTCTCTGGAATGTCAGAGTGAGAAGGAAGGGAACAACGAACCAGTTCAGTTCAGGTTAATACACAATTTTTCATACCAGAAGGTAAATCGATAAATGGTTGCCTAGATCAATTTTCTGTCATGTCTATGCAACATACTGAGGAAATGTAGCAAGGGAAGCACTTGAGGATGTGGCAGGTAGGAACAGAACTGGCATTTTGATTATTATATCTGGAGAGATTTGAATTACTAAATTGGGGGGTGAGATTTTTTTTTCACATGTGAGACTGAATTTTGTATTCCTTACACGTACACACGGCTGCATTGGTTGTTTATGCTCACTGATTAACTGTAAAAAATGTTATACCATTTAAGTGTGAAGGTCTCCACTGAAATTATAGAAATGTATTTATGGGAGACACAATATGTACAGCAGTTGTTTATTAAGGTCATTGGTATAAAATGTATGATTGATGGAATGACTGTGTATCATTACCACGCTGAACATAAAACACACCAGTGGGGCACCTTGCCAGATGCAGCCAGCCTCTCCCAGACGGGGCTGAGCCTGATGCTCAGGTGGCGTATGTGCTGCAGCCTCTTCCTACCCAGCAGAGGTTACTGGGGGAATGTCCTGCCTGTGCTGAATCCAGCAGGTGCCAGCCCCCAGCATTACAATTGGAAGGTTTTGACTCTTAAAACTCCTTTGTGCAACTCCAGCGGTGCAACACTGACTTAATGCCAGCTTATTGGCAAACGCACGGCTGTGACCAATCCCCTGGTGGCAATAAGAGTATCTGTGGTGTTAGCCCAGGAGCAGAGCATCTGGCTGAGAGATGTCAGACCGGGGTTACGACCTGCTGCTACTCCCCACTCCCTCCGGTAAGAAGAGAGAGCAACTGGGAGCCTGAAACCATTCCTGTGTCTTAGTGGGTTCATGCTGTGTTTCCTTAGTCCCCTGCTATCTCCCCATGCACACTGATGATTTTGGTTGGCGATTATATGTTTTGATAATTATAGGTGTGCTTAAAAATACCTTTTAATTGGTTTCTAAAGTAGTCTGTAACAAAGCTGGAACGAACAGGTAGCTGGGTTTTATTTGTGAGCTATGTAAAGCAGCTGCTTTGGACTGCTGCTAAATCCATATGAAACAATCCTGTATTCTGAAATAAAAGCAGACATTCCTGGGTATTTTTTTTCCCTCAGAGTTAAATAACAGGGAGAGTCCATATGACTGTGGTCCAGGCAAGCTGTTGAAAGCAAGAACTCCTGGAAAAAAATTTCCAACTTGCACTCTGATGCCAAATTTTGCAAGCATCCTGTTTACTGACTGGGACATTCAAGTGGAATCAGACCAGTGGTCCATGACCAAAGCTAAAAATAAAATTGCAAGAAGACCGACTAAAGCTACAGCTCTAATCCCTACAGAAAAATGTACGGCACCTTTTTCAATTTCTTAAGGTTTTTAAGAACCCTTCTCTCCTTCACGGCTAGAGACTTAGAAAAAGTACTTCTTTTAAGAAACTGTCCCACTGCAACTCGGGCCAGGTACAGATGCAGAAGCACAATTCTAACTTCCCTGGCCTGTCACCAAAGAGAATGAGTTTATTACAGCATGCAGAGAGAGAGATTTGACAGACAGCTGGCCAGCCAAGCACTCTATTATTAAAGCCTGTGTTCAGCAGAATGCATTGTTTGAAAGTTGTGTTTGCAAAAGCAGTCGCCTACTACTAGCATCTGCATTAACTATTAGTTTTATGAAGTACAAACTGCTTTGCAATGTCATTGACACAAAGCAAGCTTAGCCCCATGCCTACTTGAAGGAGAAAGAAAAAAACATCTCCTGGGGTTATTTAATTTTTTTCCAAACATATGTTGTGAAAGGCCTCATGGCAGTTTGAAGGAACTCTCAGAGCTACAGCTAAAGGCATGCTGAGACCTTCTTTTTTGTAAGGAAAAAGCTGAAGCCTTTTTGCTTTCATCAGGAGAAACAATGAGGACAGAGTACATGAGGAGTAAATGAGGCCGAGGTACAGGTAAATCTTGTTTTGTCTGTACTGCCATGAAGGTAGGACCAAAGAAGGCCTTACATTGTCTTGTAGCAGTAGTAAATCCAGTAAAAAACAACACACAGGTAGGAGGTTAATACCGTTTTATTACCAGATTTCTGTCGATCTACTCCACAATCCAGCAGCCAGTCTTATCTCCAGATGCTCTGGGGTTGTCAAATTACAATGCAGCATCCATGAAAGCGCTATTTATGGGAAGGGAGAAATACTGAAAGTAAGGCTAGGTTCCTGCCAAAGAACTTGTATTTCCCTACAGGTTGACCCAAAGTTTTTGGCCATTCAGTTTCCATTATTTAGACGACTCTGAGCATGCTGTCAAGCTCAAGTCTATATATTTGGCCCCATCTAAGAGGATATTTTTGGCTTTCCCACTCTTAACCCTAGAAATTCCTTAGATTCATATGAAGACTTGTAAAGCCTTCATATTCTCTTCCCCTGAAAGTATGTTTGGAGCCAATTAAATAATTGCCAAATATCTCTATCCTCTTTGTTTGCCAAGGGTACATTCATTTGTCCCTACACACACGTGCATAAATGCAGCACATAGAGTGGGTAGACATAAATGTACGAATGCTCCCATCATATAAATTGAGGCTGAGCACACTTGGATATTCACTGAGAAGCCCCCATACCACTTCACATGGAGCTTCTCTCTATTGGACTAGGAACACACAATAAACTGCAAGGGAAGAACCATCAGAGTACAGAAGGAATCAGCGCTTACATCCCACTGCTGCTGAAAGTCAGCAAAACATACCCATCACAGCCAGCTTCAGCTTTCAAACCTTTAGTCTCTCAATGGACTGTATTTATACTCCCCCTGTAGATGATGGCAAGACAACAAGTGTACCTAAACTGTAGGACCTGCAAGTTCTTCACAATCTCAGGTCTGAGCACTGGCCACGGCCATGTCCTCACTGAAACTTAATAACTTCCCCTTCCATTCTCTGGCTTCCCCTGGAGAGAAACCTGTGCAGGTTAGATGCACTCCAGAGCACCTCCAGAGTCTACTCCATCTTGTTTATCCTAGACACCTATGTTATGAAATGAACCACCCACCTATATTTCTGTTGGCTGTAGATGACTCACTGGACAGCCAAACTCAGATGAAATTAATTCCATCTGAAACATCCTGCAGGATCAGACTCTATTTTTCAATTATGTGGTATTGTAGGAGTTTGAAGATATTTATTTAAATTATTAAAAAAAAAAAAAGCTCAAAGAAAAACTATAAGAACTCATACTTCTAAACTCAAGTGCCTAAATATACCAAAGCTGTGAATTTTTTCAGTAATCCATTTTTTGCAGTGGAAGGAACATGTTGACTTCCTCTAGTAAGTATTATAATTGGTAAGAAAAAAATCAGAATAGAAAAAGGTCTTTTACTGCCATGTTAGCTATCACCTCCAAGAATAATTTTGATCTTGCAACTGTAATAGCCAATCTACAGCACAGAATTTATATAAGACATTTTGGGCTGGTTTATGAGAAGAAAATCTTGGCACTCTCATAAACATCAATGTATGTGTCTTAAAAGTAATGTTCATAATTTACATAAACTAAATAAGATAAATTGGAAAATTCAACTCTCAGGAAAAAACTGTCTAAAAGGCAAATTCAGCTTGAATTACAGGCCAGAGGGATGAAAACCTACTAAAATATTACCCTTTTCCTCAAAATGATAATACCTCAAAACTGAGCACGCGCATACACACACACAGAGCATGTGTTACACAGACCCCTGAACCTGTCACCTCCTCCTCTTCAAATCCAGAGAATTTTGTGCCAATGTACTATTCTTTCTGCAGTCCAAGCATCTTTTCTAGCCTGGTAGTTTAAAAGCTGGTCTCCTGCCTCTTCCTGCACCCCATTTTGATTTCAGTGTTATAAATTGTCAGGCAGACCTGTAACAAAAGGTCACATTGTCTAGTGTTTGCAGTATGGACCCTGCCAGAGCTGATCCGCTCCCAGCCATATCTCCCCTCCAGTAAGCTCTCAGTTTTATTGCTCTAATGCAGTCTGATTCCCAGGTCTTCTTTCAAGCTAATGTTCGGGTCAGTCACTTATCATTTTTCTGCCGTGTACCAAGTCTGGGGTACATGAACCCGACAATATATTTTTTTTTCCCCAATGTGATAATCCCATGACTAGGCTGGTTGAAAAACAAATGTTAATGGTTCTGATTCTCTTTTGTCAGGTGCATCTGCAGCCAGATAAAACAAAACCAAATTGGATCAAAAAGATGATTAAACCAAACGTCAGTGTTTCACACCCACATTGACATCTCTTTGAAAGGCTGTAAATTATCAGAGGACTCAGTAGGGGAGAATTGAACCTGGACAATTAAAGATTCACTATGCAAGTTTTTCAGGTGCCTTATCAAGTTCTGTCTTAGCAAAGGAGAATTAGAGAATTTCACAAAACACAGAAGTGTTTTGAGCGTCATTTATGGGATATTTTATGTTGCTTTAGTAGCTCACATCCATTATTGTAAAAATTCCAGTAAAAGCAAGACAAGACAAGAACAGATTTTAGCCCTGAGAGTTACCCATGCTAAGAATGCAAATGAAATGCACATATACCTCTAAAAGGTTATTTATTATGTTGAAAATAATAAGTGTTTCAAAATGGATCTTCTTTCATATCCCTATGCTTATGTCCATTTACTGTAAATGACAGTCAGTGAAGATGCATTTTATTTCAGACTATAAATAGTTGAACTTTGTTAGTTCTTTCAGAGGGACACGATGATACAGTTGCTCAGATCACACACTCCATGCTAAGGAGCATAAAATTCTAATTTCCAAAAAAAAAATTTTTTTTTTTAAGGTATCAGGTATTCAGGCTACATACAGACTGCGTATTCCTCATCTTCCTTAAATATGTCTTAAAATGTCTAATTGTTCATCCAGGGAGAATCAAGAATCAAATAAAACTGAAACTGAAAATGAGTAAGTTAGGTTGAGGTTAACTTTTAAAACACTCTCTCAAAATCCATCTCTCAAGATGAAATTCTGAAGTACAGGTGACCAAGAACCAAGAAATAGCTATTAAGAAAGGAAGAAAAAAAAATACCTTAATCCAGAAACGATACAAGGGGATTTCAAAAATTGTCTTAGTTCTGTCACTTATTTCCCATGTGGTTTTGGTTCAGTTGCTTATATTTTTACCATGAGTTTCCTATAAATAAAACAGAACATAATCCCATCTGGTTTCTGAGAGGTTTAGTGTTCATAAAATAGTTAGTAGCCCAATCAATCATAGATGTTATCGGAATATGAGTCATTATTAGGAGTAACATGAAAAATGAGCAGGAAACCATCTTTTCAAGAAATTTGGGTTCTATTTCGCCTCCACTATTTGCTGAATTCCAAAATTTATGGAAATAACCTTTCCACCTTAATAAAAATAGTAACCCTGTTCTGGTTTCCACTTCCAATATCATGGACACCACTCTGTAAGAATTGAGACAGGCTGGTGAGGAAGCATCACTGTACACCAAGGTCTGCTGGCAGAAGCAGGTGCTTCCAGGCTTACACAGAAGAGAAAGGAGTAGAAAAGTGCCAAAGTTCTTGTGTCTAGGAAATATGTAGTCCCTTGACTAAATATTTCAAAGAAAATAAACCACCTGCTTTTGAAGATACAAGGAAAAAGCACACACCTGTTTTCGGGATAGGAGGCAGAATTCTCATATGGAAAATGAGCAACATTTCTTAAGAACTCTGATGGCAATTCCCCCCAGTGGCTGGAAAAAACTGGCGTATGACAGCCAGCCGAGGGCCCCATCCCAGCTGCTCAGAATGAAACTTCTCACGGAGCATGGCTAGGAGGATATAATTTTTTGAAAATTGAAGTCATAGGGGAATACAGAAGATGTAAAGCATTTGTAGAGACTCCCATGTACACCATCAGTGGATGAGTGTTTAATGCTGGCCCCAAGAGCATTAACAAGGGGGCCTACGAGGGAAGACATAGCCAGGTGGGACCTGCCTGGCCAGTAGGTTTTCTCCTTAGACAACAGAAATGGCAGAAGCAGTTATCTCAGCTAGTAATAAATAATCACAGAACCATGGAATATCCTGAGCTGGGAGGGTCCCACACAGATCATTGAGTCCAACTCTTGACTCTTTGAGGGCAACCTAAAAGATAAACCATATATCTAAAAGCATTGTCCAAGAGATTCTTGAACACCGCTAATTATGAAAGGGAGATTTTTATGGGTTCACCTTGTAGCATGAAGTGCAGACTTTGCCAGAAGAACACAAAGACTGGTATTTCACAGCACTACATGAACATGACTGCAACAACAAGTTATTAGTGAAGCCACTGGGCCACTGAGAGCAAGGGTCAAGTGCTGGGACACCTCAAGTTGAGTGAGGTACTCCAAGTTAGGTAAAATTAAGACCTGCAGGACACCTGCACTTTTCCAGACCACCAGCTGGAGATGAGAACTGATATGCTAGACATACAAGGCATCTTGTATGGCATTAAGTACTTATATTTAGGCAAAACAGCTGGTGGAAAAAAGATAGAATAAAAGCCCTACAAATAACCACTTAAAGAATAGAATTGGAGAAATCCTGGAGAGAAAAGGCAGAAGTAATGTCAACTATTTTAGGAATGCTGGTGACTCAGCCCAAGACTTGCAAGGCCACCTTAATTACCCAGAAATTTCTATCAGACTGCAAGTCTTCTAAATAAAAGGTTTTTAGAGACTTTTTCAATATCTTCACATTAAGTTCACATATAATAATAACCTTTTGATCCTAAGCCAAAGTTGAAACACACTCAAAGTAGATACCTACTTAACCATTAATTTATTTTTAAATTTAAACTATCTTAATAACTATACTTTCTTTCCACAATACTTGAGTCTTAGTCACAGACAAGAACAAAGTTGTACCGGATAATTTAAAAGAAGTGAGAAAGCAATAGTTCCTATATTAAAGAGGTTATAATTAGTATATAAAACAGGAGACAGCAAATGGGTGTATTCTGATGGAAGGACACAGGGAAATGATGAGGCAAAAGTCAGACAGTATGAACGGGGATGGTTTTTAAGGGCATCACAAAACAGACTATTTTAAAGATGAGTTTGAAAGCAGGTGATATGATAATTTGGGGTATATTTCTGTGGAGCTTCCATTATCATGAGGAAGGTAACAGGAAAAAGAATGAGTACACTTGAAAATTTATCAAGTAAAGGATGAGGAGCAGCATGAAGGGTCAATTCAACATGGTTTTAGAAATACCTATGCCAATAGTAAGATCATGGGTAGGATAAGGATGAGCATGAGCAACATGAGCAGATGGTTTATGGCTACTTTGACAAAGGGGATCTTTAAAAGATGGCACACCTTTCATACTATAATTCAGAAGTGAACTTTCAGCTTTTACAGTAAACAAATTTGGGTCTCATATAAAACCTTTTTCCTACAACTTCCTTTTTAACAATAAAATTGATGTATTCACCTTTTAGACACTTGACAAATTCTCTTATAATGAAATTTAATATGACTGAACTCAAGGGAATCCTATCCATTCATTTCAGGGCTAGACTTGTGCTTTATTAAAGAACATTTGAACAATTTTTTTTTTTTATTCAATGAATTACTGAAATTTTTATTGACATTTTTTATAAAGGACAATGAGCATGCAAAGTTTAGAAGTTACTTTTTGGCCTCAAAACTACAAGAAAGCTACTATAAGATCAAAACAAGCTTTGGTGATTTTTTTCCAAAAGTATTATTTCCATTGTAATGTCAAATTATTTTGCAGCATTGAACTCTTGTGGTAAAAACCGTCACCCTTATTAAAGTTGGTGGTAATTCTCAATATAGAATAAAGCCTTTCTCCTTGGTCATCTTTGTTCCTTAATACTCTTTGGGTGTCAGAGGAAAAATATATCCCAAAAGCCATGCTAGCCATTCTTGGAGTTCTTCCCAGAGTAAAATTATCAGAAAGATCTTGCCATTTCTTAGTCTTTTTAAGCAGGTGTGGAGCTCATTACAGACAGCATAAGATTCCACCACAGCCTGTAAAGAGCTGCCAGACTTGCAATGGCTGCAAAAGCTTGAGTCTGCAAAAATTGCATGCAGCTGGTTTAAAAAGTCTTAAGCCCTGCATTTCAGAGGCTTGTGGTAAACTTCCCTGACATGTCAACAAAACTGGAGGCTATGGTGAAATCCCAGTTACCTTCAGGTGGACTATTCCTCTGCCAAGGAAATAACAGCATGAACAGCAGTCCTGAATGAACATTTGCAGTAGAATTCCTCTTTTATTACTATTATCACAATTATTAAAAATTCTAGGTATATGAAAGTAGCACCCAGAAGACAGCCATAACTTCTGACTATACAAATGTTTAGTAAAAAGAAATACCCTGATCTCTGCCTAAATAGAGGAGATACACAAAAAGTGAATAAAGGATCCTGAGGATGGGCAACTGAGGCAGAGAGAAACTAATTCACTTGCCTGAGGTGGCAGAGCTCAGAACTGAAGACAAATTTCCCAATTCTCACATCAATGCCTTAACCATAAAACTAATCCTCTGCAGACCTCTATTGTTATCCTTCATGACTTTATAAAAAACATTCCTATAGGGCTCCATTTTCTCATTGCTTTGACGGAGCTCAGAGGTGAGATACTGGGGGGCAGGCAGGTAGATGAATTGTATTTTGAGTTACACAACAGTAGGAAAATATGTTTGTCCTTTAACAGTGAAAGATGCATTTTTCATTCAGGTAACTCAAAAACAAATTCTTTTTTATTACATATTGAATGTAGCTAAAAGTGAACATATTTCCTTATACACCGGTGCTCACAGAAAGCAAAGGCAAAGTAATGTTCCCAGCCGGTTCATCTTACGCAGCTTGTTCAGAGATTCCTCTCTTTGCGCCTTTCTCGTGATTTCTTCTCTCATGATTTCTTCAAACTTGACACAGACATTCATCCTCGCTGAGATCACATGCAAGATTGGAAATGGAGTGATTTTTTAAGACATTTGAGTTGAGTTTTCTAAATGTAAAAACACTAAAATATTACATATCCCTGAAATGCAAGGCTTTTCACTGCACATTATTAAAAGCAATTTTGTCATAAACTGACAAGCAAATGTTTTATTAAACCTGTTGGAATTCATTGTTAAATAACAACAATGTTCAACATTTATATCCTTAAATCTCTGCACATACATAAACCATCAAATCTTACAACACAAGTGGATCAATTCTTCTTTTATTATTATTACTAAATCTGCTATACAACATGCAGCGCTGAGGCTAAATGTTCCACCATTGAGGTTTCTCTCATGTGTGCTCATTTACATATTTGAAAACTAGTTTAAAATGAGTAAATATAGCAGTTTTCACCCATACTGAACTCACTATGCAACACTGTAAAAGAGACTAAAACGTAATGAATTAAGATTTCAATCCTCATAGGCTTGGGAATCTAGTGGAAGAGCAATATTCAGAGCAGACTAAGAAGATCGTTGGGTGGTAGAGCTGGGAGCAGTCTCTGAGGTTTCTGTATATTCACCTCACCAGGCCAGCAGCTCTGCTTGTGGCCTGTCCATTGCATTTGCAAAGACGTGCAGATTTAATGCATCAGACAAAATTAAAAGGACATAAATTTAACTTTAAACAGTCCCAGCCTCCCAGGTATGTGCTCCTATGTCATGTGTCAAACACACAGTTGTTTCTCTCTTCTCCTCTGGTCCCTATCTCCACTGACAAAATCTGCAAAACACTCACCTCTAGGACCAGTGGGGATGTTTGCTGTAAAGACAAAAACTTTTGCTTTTCCACACACATCCAGCACCTGCTGTTTGGTAAAGCTCAGATGGTTTTGCTGAGAATAGGATGTGATCACACCAGATAAAACTCAGAGGAATGTTTAGGGAGTGCAGCAATCATAATTTCTGTGAGGATGATGCAAGAGGTGATATGTTCTCTAAGCCTGGAAAAAAAAATAAATTGCCAAGACCTGGGATATCATTAATTATCTGTTGCCACGCTGTTTCATTCAGTTCTCCTTTTGATTATGCCAGGAACAGAAGGAACCAGATTCTGTCAAGGTTTTGCGTCAAGGGAACAGGGAATATCATTTTGTATCCAAGCAGTTCACATTTCAGGGCACGTGGGCTGATCTCTTGAAAAAAAAAATGATGGTGAATCACATACCATTTATGCATTCATATTTTGGGTTGGGTTTTTTTTTTCCAGAGCTAGCACACAACATCCCATTTCTCTGAACGTCTCTGCAGCTCACAGTTCCAAATACTTATCTAGACCCTGCCCAAACTACCATTTTTTTCTTTTTTTTCCCCAGGTACCAGGGTGACTCTGGCTCCTACCTATTATTGTCTCTGGGTTCCTCTTCGCCCCTTCACATAAACAAATATGGGGTTTACTTAGAAATGTATGATAGCTTCTGGTTAGCTGAAACCTCAACTGTTTTCCTCCGATGTGGTCCCTGGTTTGATAATTAGAAAATCATTCCAAGGCAGCACTTGGCAGAATTGGCCTCACTGATCCTTCTGCTTTACAGGAGCTATTCTTGCATCTCTTAAAGTCACATGGGCTTCAGATGTCCCAAGAGATGCTCAAACACCACTACATATTTGAATTTAGTACTTCAGAGGAAGACACCTCTGTCCACTTGGATTTGCTTTTCCAGCACAAAGCAAGCATTTGAGTGGGATCAGCTACGCTACACCTTGCAACTCAACTGTTCATGGGAGTTACAGCAAGGCTTTCTGTGTTGTTAAATTATTTGTGAGATCCCTGGCATGCTCAGTTATTGCTACCCAAAAAACTCGGGCTCTGCGCAGGCAACCTTCCTGTTCTGGGGATGAGAGAGCTTCCAGTATGGATGTGGCCAAACTTTACCAGTAGGACTCAGAGGACAGTTAGCCTTAAGGCTCTGGCGCTTTTGGGGTAACTAGTATAAATGTAGTTTGTTATTTTTTCTCAGAAAGCAGAACATAAAGCTCTCATCAAATTTGGAAGCAGGATTATGCAAAGAAATTAAGGCTCCTTCTAAGGTGTCTTCATGTTCCTGCTCACGTCTCTCCTCGAATTTTCATTTTATTGCAAGTTTTGTTGCTTCACCTCTCTTCTTTCTGCTCTTTATTTCCAGACAGGTTCCTTGTTTGCCATCTGACAGGAATACAGCTTCCAAGGCTTTCATCCTTTGCCAACAAATACACTCGACTGATGGCCAGTACCTTCCTACTGGCAATGGGCTTTTCCTTGCTCTTGGTGCCAGCACTTGGGCAGGGTGATTTTAGAAGCACCTTGTTAGAAGCCTGACTTGCTCCAGTCTTCTTGATCTTGCTTTTTTTTTCAAAGTAGAAGCTTATTTAACTACAGCTTTAGCAGTGCCATTGTTATGACCAGACAGCTTAATATGCACTGTAAAACCTTCTCTTGATTTTTCCATATTTTGTAAATATAATAAAAATTTTCAATTCTATAACAGTTCTGTTATCTCCCTGTCCGTAATATGGGCCTAGCTTTTCATGAATCACACAGGATACACCATTAATAATGCACCCAACAGCGTTGTCAGCCAAATGATTTACCCAAAACAGCACCTTTTAACACCTCGGGGGGTCCTGGTGAGCAGAGTGGTATCAAACAATGACCACTTACACCAAATGGGAGTGTGCAGTGAAACATCTCACTAGTGTTCCCCACTGATTCTGCTCCACATTTTTTGTGTGTGTGTGTGTGTTTTGTTTTGTTTTCATTTATTTTAAAGGGATTCCTATTATTTTTCTTGAGGGCTGTTCTTTCTAGTTTCAAAAGATTTATTCCAATCCCTACTATACCACCATCATTTTTGTTGTTCTTGTTGCTGTCCTAGATCCTGCTCTACCTTGAAACCCTGCACATTACAGACTTCTAAAAGTCCACATCTCAGATAACCACCCAAGAAATCATAAAGCCATATCCATCAACAGAAAAAAAAATATGGGGACCATCCAGATAATGGTTTATCACAAGAGGAGACAGGTTTCTAAAGCAGATATGAGGACTTGCCCTGCCTTTCTGTTTTGGCTGCAAAGGAAGCCTAGGATGATTAGGTCATTCTTCACTGGCCAGTTTTTAGATACTTAAAGTTAGATGAAAGGAGCCACAGACCTACTGTGCAGGAGCTAAAATGACAGATTACTACATCATGGTGCAGGGCACTGTCAAAGACTATTTTGGCGAGCCCAGAAGAGTCATCATTTAATCCTCTGAATTTTGGAGAATACCATCTCCCCTCTTTTCCTCTCAGGTTTGCCTGAGGTTTTCACTGTTCAGGAAAGTAATTTTATTGGTATGCATAAGTAGGAGCAGTAGGGGAAATACAGACACTGGAAAATTAATTAAAAAAACAGAGGGTCAAGGAGGAAGATAGAATAAGAAACAACTTTTAACCATCCTGAAATGCTATGGGATACTCAGTATGTCCTAGAGATGGAGATTTGCTCACAGCAAGACTAGAGCCACTGCCCCTGAAGAGCAGGAAACCTGCATTGCTCCTTCTGTCTTGAATCAGCTTTTTCCCACTGGAATTGCACAGTTCAGCACAAACACTTCTGCACCCCTGCTGCCATTCCTCCCTCAGGCTTCACTGAAGTAACTGGTGTCTCCTTAGCTTAGTTTCTCCTCAGACAGAGTGAACTGTGAGCAGAAATACTAAGAATTCAAGAAAGTAGAAGGAGCAAGCAATGAGGGATTAAGGCAAGAGATAGAGGAGCCTTTTCAAAAAGAGATCAAAATACAAGTAATGAGCAAAGAGACTAGGAATGTTAATTAGGAAATAATCATAGAGAAGAAAAATTTCTTTCAAAGATATTTACAGCAGCCGTTTGCGGTGGCATCTTGGACCAAAGCAACTTTCACCTCAATGGGGCTGTGAATTTTCACATTACAGCAGATGACACAAATCTCTTGTGCCACCCTTGCTATGGGGATAGCAGTATCTTTGGCTGCAGGGCAAGATGCAGCTGGGCTTAGCTGGGAGGCAGTTTCCTACACAGTGAATCACTGCTGAGGCTGCACTAGTCCATCACTACTGGTGGAGAAAACCACCAGGGGATGCAGATGGCACAGTTGACAGAGGCCAAAGGGGAGACAGTGAGGAAACAACAGTGATAGGGAGAAAGCATTTAAAAATATTCCTACATCCTCTCCTGGTTTTGCTAGTTTTATTTTCCACCTTTCTCTTTCATGAGGGCAGTTTGCTCAGGTCCCCCATTCCTTCAAATGACTTCCATCAACAAAACAAGTGGCAGCCTCTGCTTACCAACTGCAAGGATGTAGCACGCACAATGTCCACAAAGCCCTTATCTCCCATTCCCATCTGCAGGCAATGTCCTGCCATTGCTGGACTGGCCAACAAGGCTGTTGGGATTTCATAAACACCATTTTTCAGAGAGAGCCTGGTCAAATTTTTGAGGTACTAGAATGGGACTCAGGAGAACACAATTAATTCCTATCTTGTCTCAGGTCTCCTGGCAATCTGGGGTAAATTTCCTGTCTGTAAAATAGGGATTAAAAAACATCCTCTGTCTATTCAAGGCATGTATTTTCTCCTTTCTTCGTACAGCACCACACATCATGGGACCACCAATTGCAAGAAGGGCCCTCAGTAAAGTTCAAACAATAAAGATAATATGCCCTAGATGGAATTCTTTGAGGAAAAAGAGGGCTTAATTGTACCAAGATTTCAAAAACTATGTATGCACAAAAGGCTTTTAAAAATAATTGTGTTTATTTTTAATCTTATTTGCCAGTCTTATCTTTCAAGCAGTCAGAGATAGCACCAATATAATCTGGCAAAAGCAATAGTAATTTAATGGAAGGAGTAGATAAAATGTCCAGATGCATGTCCAGCATGTAAATTGAAGAAATTGCTTTATTGTACTTGCCAGATTTAGTGAAGAAAAGTGTGAAATATCTTAATGAGACAATTGCTAAAACTTGGAGAGTTGGTACGTCTCCTGCATGGCTAGAAAAATTAAAGGACAATAGATAAAGATCTATATTATTCCAAAGTAATATAGTGACAGGGAGACTTGGGCTAATAAACACTCTGAACTAAGAATGACGTGAACACCATAAACAAGTCATTGTCCAGAGAGTGCTCCCAAAGTTCATAATATGTATTCTAAATCAAGAAGCTCATAAAAAGTGCTGATAGACAATTCCACTGGGAGAGGCAGATCAGGAGGTGCCTGTGGAGCCACCATAAATACAGCTCCTGTGGATAGATCAGAAAGAAACCACCACCATGCACAGTTCAAGACCAAGTCCATTAAATGAAAAATTTAGTTGGGGAAGGTATTCAAAAACTAGAGTGGACATATGGGAGCCGGTATTTATTTCTTGTTCTGCTGTCTGACCTTGGAGAAGTTATTTTGGTCTTAGACCTGAAAAGTACTGATCAGCCTGTTCCTGAACTAACAAAGCCTTTAGAAGCATGCCTTGCCAACATTGTTGTTTCTTGTGGGCACAGAGAAGGTGCTTGTCACCCCAGGACAAAGCCTGCCAAAGTACTTTGTTATGAATTGTAAGGATGGCATCTGTTCTCAAAGCTGTATTTGCACTGGCTGTGAATCACACCATCAGTGTGGGTAGGCACTGGCTGATCATGCTCAGACCTCATCTGCACGCACAGCACTGAAATCCTGGAAGGGGACCAGGCTTCTACAAAATCCCTCTGCCAGCTTCGCTTCTATCTTTCTGCATTCAGCTTGCAGATCTCCTATCCCAGCTCCTGGCCCTTTTTGAGAGCTTGCAAGAACCCAAGCTGTATGCAGAGGGTTGGTTGGAACATCTCTCTGCTGACTGTGAGTGTGTCTCCATTCACTAGGAATGCTGCAGGAGTCGGCTGTCCCTCAGACCCCAATCGTATGGGCTCTTCCAGACTTCAATAGACCCCACCAGCAAGACACCCCCCATGAAACCCTCATCCCTATTCATCTCTCAAAGTCCCATGAAGGAAACGCACCTCTAAGCACAGTTAAGCTCAGGCTGTATATTTTCTGGACCAGATTCCTCTCTGACTCATATCAATTCTACTGCAGGATAACACTATTGATTTTAGTGGAGGTACTGCTGATTTACACAAGGTTGAATAAGAGGAGAGCGCTGGTGACCCCTGTAAGATGGGGATAATAATCTTTACCTACAACCCAAGGGAAATGTGAGAGTTAATTAATTAGTATTGTAAATCTCTGTGAGATCCTAGCAGTCTATAAACGAATTCAAATGGCACCAGAGAGAGGGCATAAAATTGTTCTTCTTACAAAAGTTAAAAAATATAGACAAGGAGGAACAAGTGGAGTACAGATCCAAACATTCAAACACTGAGCAGTGAGTGCATTTCAAGCCCCATTCCATTAAAAGGGTTTGAGAAACGTATAAGACATAGGATGATTTTACTCCTGAAAGCAAAATTCCCTGCCATTTTCTTTAAAAGAAAGGGCTGTCAATACAGCCCAAAGAAGTTCACAAAAGGGCCTGTTTTAAGTTTAGTCAATTAAAGATGCGAGAAAAAGAACTTTAGACATCATTGACCCAGATATTCTGTGGCATTTATATTCATAAAAGAACAGAATATGGACACAATGAATTGCAAGAAAAATTCCCAATACAGATGGTTAACTTGCCGTTCTGCCCTTCAATAGTGCAGAAGTCGGAAAGGTGATGGAGTCAGATGTAGAGGGCTATTCCCTGATCAAGGGAGGAAAGTGTGCTATTTAATAATAATGAGAAAGGGAAGGAGGAATTTTTAAAGCCGTTGGATTGTCAGAGTGATGCTTCAATGGAGCAATATCTCCCAAAGGCTGTGCTCTGTACAGAAAACCAAGCTGATTTCTGAAACCTTAGTAAGACACCCCAGTTTATTTGCACACAGAGATATTTTAATGTGAGTGTGCACATGGTTTGCACTGGCTCATCAGGATTAGTTACTCCTCCTTCTACAGGAGTATGTAAAGACTTCAAGTAGCATGAAGCTCTTTTTTTATTGTGCTACACACAAACAAATGGCACAAAGCCCAAAAGCTTAGAATGTCCTTCTCCCAAGAGAGACTGAGAATGTGTTCAGTCATGCTCTGCACTCTGTTTCTCTCCACTGACCATACAGAAAGTCCTGGGAGACTTGTTGAATGACTTGAGCAGTCAAATTAGGTCCCTACAATGGGGCTTTGCAGGCCATTCCATGTTCTTAAGAGATCATGTTCAAAAATACTACCTGAAAATTAGTCAGAGGTCTAAAAAGGCTAATAAAATTTGACAGCTGCATTCCTTAGATTGGGGG
>JAHREE010000422.1:4327541-4368695 GCA_033628505.1 Tringa tobata | reverse complement strand
GGGAAGAAGGGAGGAAGAGGGTGTGGTATGTTTTTGTGTTGTTCTGCTTCTACTTTGATTGGGGTTTCATTTGTTTGTTCGTTTCTTAACTCTTATCACCTGCTGTTCCCCAAAGCCAGCAGGAAGCCAGGTAAGAATTTTAAGTGCACCTGTATAAAATCAAAGCTAGCACCCCTGGGAAATCAGTTTGATGATCTCTTCATTTAGACAATTCCATGGTCACCATCTGGTTCAAGTAAATGTGAAGAAGCAAAAGAAAATGCCTGTCTGCAAGCGATCATCACCAAACCAATCCCACATAGTCTAGGATGACTGTATCATCTAAAGATGGTGAGTCAAGACAGCTGCAGATCTAAATAACAAACTAGGGGAAGCTTTTCTAGCTTAATTTGCAGCATCATGTTGATGAGCCAATGCTTTTGCTGTTGATTTTGAATGTATTTCCCACCACAGAGTGTGCTTTTTCCCTTGGAAGAGGCCTATGGCTTCTTTCTCCTCGATGTTCCATGGCTGCCTATTTGTAGCCAAGAGCTCTGTGAATACATGTGAATACATTACAAATGTAAGAGGATTACTTCCATAGACATCTATCTATCCTGTAACTCACAGTTTTTTTAACTTCACAGGTGACATGGCCAATATGATCATGGTCCCTGATGTATATGCAAAACCTTTGTTGATGAGGCATTTTAATAGTTGCTGTGTTGTAAAGAACCATTTTTGGATGTATGGTACTCAGGCAGTGTTAAAAAAAACACCCTGAGCAGCAGCTGAAAGCATCAGCATTTTTCAGCTGCCTTCTGTGATCAGTGTGCTATATCAGGTGTAACCCAAGAGAAAAACCAAGCACACCATGTGGTAGCTGAAGATTTCTTTTGAAAAGTCTTTGAAACAAATAAGCTCAAAAGATTTTTGTAAGCAACAAAAAAGTACATTATTTATTAGCACTGAGTCCCTCAGTCAGAGACTACACCTGGATCCTAACCCCAAAATCCCAACAATCTGTGTGTTTCTTCTACCTTAAGAGTGAAATGCATTTGCAAAGCAGCATGCGAAATCTTCTCTGATATTGGCCTGTGTGGGCATGGACCAGGCTGGGGACTGAACTGAGAATCAGGCAACCTCTTCTCCTGGCCTGGGGATCTGAACCTGCATGTGTAAGTAGACCTCTTGATTGCCCACCTACATAGGAAAATATCTCTTCTTATGTACAGCACCTAACACAACTTGAAACCAAAAGCTGGGATTTAATATAATGTACCTATAACAAATAGATTATTCAGCTTCTAAGGGTATCTGATCTTCCTAATGACACTGATGAATTAAAATAAAAATGAGATAGCAGATACAAAACTATTGCAAAGATGTTTAAAAGTAGAATAATGTCTCAGGTTAATAGAATCCCTTCTTAATATACTCTACTACTGCAGTAGTTGAAAGTACCTCTACACATCAAAATGTTTCTTCTCCTTACATGTGCTGTATTTAATGTTTAGGATCTGTGAAGGTCTAGATTCTGAAAATTTCTGTGCTTGGTCTTGGTACCTCAGTTTCCTCATCTATAATATGTCAGCACGTTATTGTTTCTTATATAGCAATAGTGCCTAGAAGCCAACCAGATCAGCCTCCCATTGTGCTTTGGTAAGATATGGAAAATTACAGTCTCTGCCCCAGAGCTTAAAATTGTTTATCTTCATTATAGACCTCTTATGGAGCTTAATGCTTCTGAAGTGCTTAGAAAGCAGTGAAAGGTAGGTTATAAATGCAAGTAGTACCAATGATAATAGATATTTTTTTTTTGATGGAGGAAAAATCACAAACAAATATACAGTGTAGCGCATTAAAGGTAAAGATAAAACCAAGGATTCAGTAATCAGCTACCATCAAACTAAAGAAAAATACCTCTGTCACCAAGGAGTGTGGCTAGAAAGTGATGGGTGGACTTCAGTTCAAAAGTTCAATTATACAATTTCAGATTCAAAGGAAACTTCAGCTCAGCTATTGCCTAGCGATACGATTACTGAAACCTTGAAGGAATGAAATTGAGTTTGAACTGAGTGTAGGAGCAGTAATTTACCAGGTGGAGTATTCAGAAAACATTAACCCTGCAAATGCCATTGGCAAGGTACAATTGATAAATGCAACAGTGGCTTATTTCTGAAGATATCAGCCAATTTCTAACTCATAACATAGAAAAAGTATATTTTCAGCTTAATCATTGCTCAGACACAGGAGTAAATTCTGTACCAAGCCTAAGGAAAATTCCTCCATCTTGAATATTTGACAGAAAAATTGCTCTCCTGATCTAGTTAGAGGACCATCTAATCCTGGATCCCCAATGACAGTAAACAGCATCACCTGTCTTGGAGGAAGAATAAGAAATCTTTTAATAGTTTCGATGCAATAACCTGCCCCAGTGAATTCCTTTCTTATGTAGGTTATAAATCAATTTATGCTCCAAGTTACCAAATTGTTGGCGTTATCAAAAAGTCTTTCTTTAACTATTGTTGTCAGGAGCTAAAATGCAATTTTTACTATGATATTTATGGGTAGGCTTCCTGTCTACCTTGGTAACATCATTCTTTGGTATTTAACAGTGTCTGCCTTCACATAGGCACATGATTAAAATGCTGGCAGTTCTTTTTTGTATTTACAGAGTAACTTTCAACCTGAAATGATAAGAACCTCTGTATTAGCATCAATTCTACCCCTGAAGAACTATCAAAGCTAGAGCAGATAAGTGCAATAAACTAGTCCAACAGGGAGCTGGGTTGTTCATCCTGGAGAAAAGGAGGCTGAGGGGAGACCTTATTGCTTTCTACAACTACCTGAAAGGAGGGTGTAGAGAGATGGGTGTCATTCTCTTCTCCCAAGTGACAGGGACAGGACAAGAGGAAATGGCCTCAAGTTGCACCAGGGGAGGTTCAGATTGGATATTAGGAAAAATTTTTACACTGAAAGGGTTATTAAGCCTTGGAATGGGCTGCCCAGGGAAATGGTTGAGGAGGTATTTAAAAGATGGGTAGATATATTGCTTAGAGACATGGTTTAGTGATGGTTTTTTATCAGAGTTAGGTTGATGGTTGGACTAGATGATCTCAAAGGTCCCTTCCAACCTAGACATTTCTGTGATTCTATGATTCTAACATCCCACTTAAGACACTGTTTAGCATTTTAACCTGCAATTCCAGCACCCAACCCAATAATATATGCCTCAACCAAGGATATACTTTAGAAAGAAATCCATCCAGTCAACAGTTGGTCCTAACATGCAGATATCACAGACAAGAAACCTCTTATCCCCAACAGTATCAAGACATTAGATTTAGATTGGATATAAGGAAGAAATTATTTACAATGAGGCAGGTGATACACTGGAACAAAGTGCCCAGAGAAGTTGCAATTGCCCTCAAGGTTTGAGGGGGCTTTGAGCAACCTGATCTAGTGAAAGGTGTTCCTTTTCATGGTGGGGGGTTGGAACTAGATGATTTTTAAAAGGTCTCTTCCAGTCTAAACCATTCTATGATCTTCCAGTGATAACATGCAATTCTAGTGTATTTTATTCTTCTCTCCAGCCACAGGAAGGGGGGGGGGGGGGGGAGCGGGGCATAGACAATAAGCTAAACCTGAATTTTGGAGATACTTATTCAATTCCAGTGTCCCCTCTAGGCGCTGAAATTCCATGTTTAAGTCCCACTTTGGAGTCCCACCAAAGTATTTTGTAAACAGGAAATTTCAGAATCGATTCTGCTTTGCACATGTCCTACAAAAGCTCCATTTTTCAGAAGCAGCCGCTGGAAATCAGGCAGGACATACAATGATCTCTCAAAATGTTATTATATGTCCTGGTTAGATAACTGAATCAAGCCATTACTCAGTGCAGACAGTGAAGTCTAAAAGGACGTTTAAATGCCCAGCCCCTGGGCCACTCAAACTTAAACATCTTATGCTATTTCGGGTGCTGTCAAGTGCCCTCCCTGGGGTCCAGCTGCCAGTTCAGAAAGACACAGGTTTCCTGTAGATTGCGTCACATCTGCCAGCCTGTGCAGCAGCCGTAGGGCATCTCAGATGGCATTAAGGCACCTCGTGCAAGGCTACCAGCTCCATAGGTCAAGATTCAAATAAAATGTGTGAAGAAACTTTAAAGGGCAACTGGCCTGACTGACTGCTGACCAACTGCATGCTTTCATGGGCATTAAGATTTAGCTCTCCCAAAATTAAGGGACAAGACATGGCTGTTCCCGTGGGAAGTAGCTGGATGACCCCTTGAAGATGACTGCTTGGAGCAACAACCACACCTTTGATGCCAGAGGAACTGCCAATGCAAATAAATCCTGGACTGTTGGCGAACATGGCACTCAAGGAGGAAGGCTCTTAATCTCACTAGACAGGTGGGATAAACATTTATAAAGGAAACATTTTCAAAAGACTAGGCAGATTATAAAGGCACCAGAAATCACTGAAATCTTGTTAAATATTGTTCACTGCATTACTTTAGATTTTAGTTTGAACTTACACTGTCAGATAAATTCCATTTATCTCCTGAATGTTTTTCTCACCGTGTTTGTTGCTATGAATTCACACCTTCAGTGAAGATTTACATCTCGTCCTTGATCGAGACAAAGATAATGCTCAGCTTCAATCATTCTGAGGCACCTTTTTTTTCACTTAACTGGGTCAGTGTTTCTTAGTGTGACACTGAAAACACGGGTTATGGTGTTCAACCGTTAGTGTAGGGAAGAAGGATGGTCTTACAGGTAAGGGACTGAATTAGTCCCCAGAGAGAAAGTCTCTCTCAAACACTTCCACGGACTTCCAGCCTGACCTTGGAAAAACCACATTAGTCCCCCTCTGCATCTGTAAAATTGGGAAATAAATGCTTTTTCTTCACCCTCTGCTGACCTTGCCTTTTGCTACACACAAGACCAAGTACACTGGGAACAAATTTTAGTTGAGGTTTCTGGTCATTCCTTCAATATAGCCAATGATGAATCATCAACATCATGGTAAATTTGGTGATTTAACCAATGCAATTACTTCACTATAATTCAGAAACCTAAAGACTTAAATGATATTTTTGGAAGAGATGTAGAAAAATTCCCTTGAGCACTCCCACACTTCCATTTGCTGTCCTATCTCACTTGTCATTAATTACAAACTAATGAGTGCCATTTTCTGTTCTGCATTGATACTTTACTTTCTCCTCCTGTGGGGCTATCAACCAGCATTGAAGGACGTGTCCAGACTGAAAGCATTTATCTATGCCATCTCACGAAGCTCAGTATTTCAGATAAAACAAGACTTTAATACAAAATAACCCCTCTTTCCAAAAACTAATTTCACAGATAATCCCTTCAGTTTGGCTCAGTCTGTACCAGAAATTAATTTTACCCATACTCTTACTAGGATGGCGATAAGAATGACCACATGCCCCTTGACACTGCCCTCTGTACACTTTCCTGATTTGCTAATATATTTTGAACCAAACTATCCTTAAGCAACTCAGTTTTGTTTCCTGAATATTTTGCCTCCTTTCCAATACAGAGAAGATGATTCTGATCCAAGTTCCTTGTTATAAACTGTGTTTGAGGCAATGGAGTGATTTACACTAATAAATCTTGATCGTTGCCTCTATGTACTTAGTGACTATGTCTACAACAATTACCTATGCTATTAAATCTACACTTTTAAATTGTTACACTAGTTGCTGGCATGGTTTTGGCTTAGGCTAACAAGCTCAGATAGCTCCTAGGCAAAGTGAAGGCATTAGCATGATCCAGGAACCACTCCTGGCAGTCTGTTTGAACACAGCGACCTTATTTTGGGTGGCTAGAAAGTTTGATAGTGCAGCCATGGTCTGTTCTGTGCTACCTGGCTGCCAGGGCACAAAATGGTGCTTGGTGCATTTACCAGTATACGCAGCCAACAGAGAACATCAAATGAGGAACTGAAAGTGTGTCTGAAAACGATAAATTAGAGAACTGTCACTAGAAACATACTGTGGACGTAGGGTGGGCTGCAGACCTGTAGACTGTATGCTATGCGACCTGACGACAGAGAAAGGGCAAAGATGGTATCTTGCTGCATTTATACCACCTGGAGTGAAGGGAGATAAATGAGGATGTGAATGATCTCACATGCAATCTAAACTAGTCCAATGCCAGCCTGGACCACCCAGGGCTCCTTGTAACCTGCTTAGCAGCCCCACATCTTCATGGACTTTGGGCCTCACAGCCAGTCTTGAGAGGGAGGGAAGCATCAGCACCTCCTGCTCCTATACTAGAATTCCTCATTGCCCATTTTGTGGCTCAATGAAAGATGCCAAGAGGTTTCTAGTGCTCAGACCACAGACTCTTCTTTAATGCCATCATGGAGAAGGTAGTTTTTATAGAAGTCAGAAAGCTTTTCTCTGTTAAAAAATATAGGAAAATGAGAATATCCCAGAAGCTAAAAGTGATTGAAACCTCAGTGTCATAAATTCCCTTGCCAGCAGCAGACATACTGAAGTTATAGGTAAAAGCATTAATTAATCACACAACTTTAAAGATTTGTGTCACTGTCAGTAATAAAATAAATACGGCACAGTGCAGTCAGACTATTCCTGAATACTGGATGTGTTATTACAATAATTAAGATGAATAGTGATTACCTGTCTTATTTGTTGATACTTTCTTGGGCAGATAACTATAGCGACATTAAATGACATTCTAAACTTATGTTTGGAGCATCATTTGCTGATGCATCAACCCCTTTTATATGGCAGGCATAAGGCATAGATACTAAGAACTAATGGGCAGTAATCAATTTACATGAGTTCCAAGGAACAGCAGTGGGAAATAAACTGTTTGCAAACTGCAGGGTGAAATTCAATCCAACCATGTTGTGCCTTTATCACTCAGCCATGACCATAAGATCACTGTTTACCCAAATTCTGAAATATGGGTCTTCTTTCTAACAATACAGCATATTAATACAAGTGAGGTCAGGCACATACGGGTCTGAGTATGGTTAGTATCTGGCAGTGGAAAAGATCAGAGACAAGAAGATAAAATGACAACAGTTTACATTACCCCCAGGAAAGAGGGAAATTACTGAATTGGAGTCAATTTGAACAAAAACGGACTTTGTTTGTAAGCTGGAGAATGAAGGCCCCAATTAATTATTCCCAGTTACTGTAGTCCAGTGCATCTTACTGTAACCAAGCATCACTGCAGAAAACTGGCACTTCACAGGATTAGCCTTTACCCCCCATCGCTTCAGGATATCAGCTTTGCCTTCTTGTCACCTCTCCTCCTCACAGGCCACTCTGTCCTCTTACTCCTGCAGCAATAACTGGGTTATCAGCATCAGTAGTGATCAAACATCAGCTGTTTCTCTGGGTGGCTTTGCACTCCACTTCCCTTCAAAAGATAGCAATGAGTATATGATAATTCCTTCTGTTTGTATAGAATTTCCATCCCAAGTTCTTCAGTATTCTTCATTATTCTATGTTCTTAGACAGCCACTTCTTTCCACTCCAAAGAAATCTGCAGTTCAGCGTTGGGGGAAGAGATAGATTAGATTAGACTGAGTTTGCAAAGTACTTTAGTATCCTTTGGGAAACAAGACATTATAAAAATGCAAGGTTCTGTATTATCATTAAAGTGATTAACTGAGTTACCATTAAAATGCAGAAATAACCAACAGGCTGGGAGTTTGCCTGTTTGTCAGTTAGAAGAATCTGCATTTTATGAAAGCTGGGCTTCAGCCAGATTTTAAATGTGCAGCCTCAAATGTCCAGCATATATTGAAGAGGTGTAAAGACAACACTGCCTCGATATGCTAGCATAGCAAAAACGTAAAGGACCTAACTGCCTTCTGAGCTGGGAGAAGCACTTAGGTTATATCAAACTTTTATAACAGAGGGAAGTGGGATCCCAACACATAAATGCTAGAGAGAGTAGGAGCCATTGCAGAGTGCTGAAGAACATCACAGTTTATCTCATCAAGCTCAAAATCTCATCAGAGCATTATCCAACAAGAAAAACTGAGCAGAGCCAGAGAGTTTAAAGGTTTAAACCACTCGAGTGGCAGAAAACCCTATGTATACCTCAAGTCACTCTGTGATCTTGAGAGGCCCAAATAATTGAACAATTGGAAATAAGAGGCAGACAGCAGCCCGCATCATGATACAAATAACAAAGTATTCCAGAGTCCTTTAAAGCAGCCATTGGGGGGTGAGTGAGGACATCGTACAGCACAGGGTAAGAGGGTGCTAGCACATAGCTAGGGCACCAGGGGAAATATGAAACACAGACATGCTTACATTCTTCACATGCAGAAGCAAGGGATGAAAAGACAGATCATGGCAGGTACTCCTAAAAAGATGTAATACAAAAGGGGGTTCAGAGAGCTGTGTTGTTCAGGCAGAGAGTTAAGCCAAAATCAGAGCTTGTCTAAGTAATAACTACGGAGGGGCAGACTAGTCATTAAAGGACTTGCTTGGAACTCAGGTCCCATCCTGCTCGGTATGAATGTGATTTTGGGCAAGACACTTAGAAGCCCAGAGAAGCATGGGCACCTTGTTCCTGCTGGTTTAAATAGAAGGTAATATCCTGGAAAGACCAGATGTCTTTCTGAACTTCATTTCTCCATCTATAAAACAGGGATAGCAGTACCTCACTCTGCCTGGGTTTTAAGTAGAGAAACACATTAAAGATGATGAAGAATTTGCTTACAACAGTAGCAAAGAACACATGAGCAATGAAGGCAAGGTAAGCAATCAGACACTAATAACTTGTGTCTTACTTGTTTGTAAATACTGTAGACATTGAGTTCCATTCATTCCTGGTACAACTTCATTAACGAGGCCACATTCTGCATTGTCTGTCTTTATCTTTCTGATGATCCCAGAAAATTGAGGCAGAGGAAATGAGAAGCTTTATTGTGCTTAATATCCAAAGTGACAAGTCTTTCGTAAGTGGTGAAATGAGATTCTTCTACACAGGTATAGTGATGAAGCTTGAAAGAAGTCTGTTGCTGGATTAAACAGGGTAATTGCAGTACAATTAGGTACAAGCACTTAACTCCCTTCTTCCAAATTCTCAATTATAGTAATAAAAATGCTTTTGTTTTGCCTTTTGTGTTTCATGGCTTACAAATGCTCCTGTCTTCTGCAGCTCAAGAGAAAAAAAAAAGAGAGAGAAAGAAAGAGCTTTGACACATTTCCAATGCAAGTGGTACAGCATTCCTCATGATACATTATAGTGATGCTTAAACCCTGACAGCCTTAGTGTAACTGCACAGCTAAGTCTATCACTGTACTTTCCTGCCTTGTGAAAAGAGCTTTGGATAAGATGCAAAGCAACGCTCCTGAAAAACCTTTCACTGGTTTTCACAATTATCTCATGGACTCATCTGGTAAATCATTCACCTGAGAAGCCTAGAGATTCAGGTCACAATCCCCTTGTCATTATTAACTTCAAGGTACGCTTGCTTATGTGTCAGGAGATGCCTATGAACTGTGGTGAGCAAGCAGAAAAAAGCCTTATGCTTCCTTCTTTAAGACTTATCCTAACTCCACAGTATAATAGCTGAAATTCATGCATAATGTCAAACACGTCTGGATAAAACTTTGCACAGTTAAATAGAGTGGTCCAGGCTTAGAGACATTTTCTTTCTCTAAGCATAGACTTTTGATCAGATATCTAGTTTAGACTAAATTACAGCACTGTAAATCTGAAGCAGTAACATCAGTTAAATATATGGAGCTAAAGAAGTTTTATAGAACAGAATTTGGCCCTGTGGCTTGGAAGATACCCCCCACATGAAAGCCATGTACCCAGTTTTGTTGCTGTAGCACAGAGCTGACCCTAAAACTCCAAGGATATACAAGCTCGGGTACAGCACCAGCCCCCAGGTATACCCAGCTTGTGCCCACCCAACTAAAGCACAGACAGAGTGTATTCATCCTTACAGACATGTCCTGTTTTAGATAAACTCTAGCTACCTGTTACTTGCCATTGCCTTTCTTCCCTCATTGTCTCTTCTAGGTCACATCAGAAGTAGTTCAGGCAGATTTGATACTCAGAATCCTCAATCCATCATTAAAATAAATTGAATCCAAGCAAAGACTTGGTCCCGTTCTTGCTCTTGAAATGAAGTGCTGAGATTTGATATGTGTCTCTAAATTAAATTATAACCATGGCTCTATATTTAAGAAGCCAGCAGCTGGAACAGACCTCAATCTAACCATTCTCTTGCTGTGAAGGAGATTAAGTACATTTAATCCATACTTCTAACTAGTTCCTTTCTGACAGGTCTTCCTCAGCCTCGGGCAGTTTAACTGACCTCTGTGGTCAACCTAAAACTAACAAGAGGCCACTATACCCCACTTACATGTGAAGTTATGGACTAAAAGCTGAATAAAATTCTATGGTCTGTCTGTGTGACAGTGGTCAGATTAGACATGAACAGTCTTTTGTAGTTTTATGACCTTGCAGAGTACGTGGGAGACATCTTTGCCCACAAGTTTAGAATGGGATCCTTATGATTTAGTGACTCTTGTGTTTCACAAGCATTATTCCTAACAGCATGCAAATGAGTCCTGATTCCTACAGACATATCCATTACTGGCAAATATTCTTTAAATTCTCTCTGTGAAAAAAATTCACCAAGATGAGGGAAGCTGATTTAGCTCCTTCATTATTTGCAATTCTTTTCTCACAGGATTTGAAGGGCACTTATGTCACTTGACACTGTTTCCTGACTGGATGGCTTGAACTTTTTTAAAAATTTAATTAGGTCAACAAAAAATAACCACTGGTGAATAGCAGATATCTTTCTATGTTATTATCTTTCTTTGCATGTGGATCTAGCTATTTACATAAAGGAAGAATGGGGAATTGCCAAGCCCTAACCGAATCTAGCTTTGATTTTAACCTGCCCATTGCACTATTTGTCACAAGTGTCTACCTCCAATTCATATCCTCTGCCTTCTTCCCTCTCCCTTTGCTTCTTTACAAGACAGACCTATCTCGAAATCATGCTGATGAAGACTCTTGATTTTGGTGGGGTTTTGCACATTGCAGCGGACCCTTTTTGTGGTTTCTTCTTCATACCTTTGTAGCATCCAAAAAGGCACAGGAGGGTTCACAAAGCCCCCAACAGGACACAGGGTACAGAGGAACAAAGCAGGACGGGATCTTTAGGAGTCATAACAGAATGGCATTTTGGAGGTCTCCACGATTCTAGTAGGGAGAGAGAAGAGGGCAGTGAAGGGTTTCAGACCCACCAAAGCCAGTGGGATTTCCGTATTATCATCTCACCGCTTTCCCATAGGGTCAGTATTCAGGAAACCCCAGGCATATTTTATCCTTCTGTTCAATCTCTTTTGCAGTGATGCTTGTGGAGGCTGCAATGCACAACAAGGCAGATGTACTACTACCTCAAACATGCTTACCCCAAGTTTTCAGCTGCACCAAGCCCACTGTTCTTAACCAGGCAAGCTCCATGTGTATGGACATTCAAGACATATTTGGGAAACCTGTCCAGTTATCAAAATCAAAATGGATTCTCAACACTTCAAAAAGTATTACTATTACATTTCCTCAATTGTTCTAGCAAAGGAAACACCTTTCCCACAAATACTGTGGGTGATACTGTGGCCAAGTAGAGCAGATGCTCAGAATTGAAACAAATATTCATGCATATTGGGTTTCTGGCTGTAGAAGACTCAGTCTGAAGAGCACTTAGGTATTCACTTAATTTTATTCATATGAGTAGCCCCAATGACATTAACAGTCATGAGGCATAAATAATTGCTGGATAAGTGCCCCAAGTTACAGAACAAAAGTAAGAGAAAAGAAAAGAGAAATGGAAAGAAAAAGAATGCAAAGATTAGCTGATTTTTTTTTAGTTATTTCATGAGAAATTTTCTTTTGTATATCATTATGCTAAAATCTATGCATAAATATGTATGCCTGAAGTTTCATTAAGACACATTAATCCTATATTTTATTACCTTGCACATTTCAGATGAGCGGGGAAAAAAATTCCTTGACCCAAAGAAAAAATTAATTCTGCCTATAATTTATGTAAAGTTTCAGCATATCTCCTAGATTTGTTGTGAGAGAAGAAAAGATTGTAATTAATTTTAAAAGCCTCTCAAAAGTGTTCACTCAGTTTACTCTAAGAGAGTGCACTTCTAAGCTTCTGCTCTTTGTCACTTTTCAGTCATACCCTACATTTGATCTTGCCTGCCCACTTTTAGGAACCTGGAATAACTTTAGCTCCTCCTGGTCACTTGGCACTGTAGGCTCTTTCAGTTGTCCTCATCCAGTCTCCACTCCCATTTGAGATGCCCTAGGGTTTAATATCTCCAGCTGTACATTCAGAAGGGCACACGAATTCTTCTTTAGTCAGTACAAACAATGGCACCTAGAGGGTGATTTAGTGCACCCTAAAGTAGGTGGAGGTCCAACTCAGATGTCTAAACACAATGTTGTCTGAGATGTGACAGGGACTCAATACATCACATGCATGAGGGAGCATCAAGGGCTGATGCTGTCCTACAAGTGAAGGGGAGCTGAGAGAAAGGATGAAAAAAGGACAGGCAGGGCAAAAATCTCGCCAGCAAAGGGACAGCTCCATGGTACCCAGAAAGGTGAGCACAGCAGGTCCAGCGATGGTAACCAGTCAAGAGCCCAGATTGCCAGACAAGACCACAAAGATGAGGTGGATCCAGGACAGAGGCAGGGACTGAATCAACAGATTAGATGGCCAGTCACCATGGCATGGATGCTTATGGTCATATAGGTCAACATAGGTCAAGCAAGGACTAATTAAATGCAGCTCACAAGAGAAGGGTGGAGAGTTGTTGCTGCTGCTCCTTATAGCAGAGATTTCTCAGACAGCTCCTTGCAATCCCAGACACCTTATCTAAGTTGGTCAGGACCCTCACACCATAAGACTGGTGACAGGAAAGAGGAATTCAGCGTAGCCCACCACACCTGAGGTTACACCAGCTTAGGTGGCTGAACAGGCCTATATATTGGCATCTAATGCCATATAAGATATCCTCATTGGGCTGGCATGGGACCCAAAGCAGTCTCATAGTCTTCCCATGCAGGTACAATACCCTAGAGTATTTCAGATGTCACTGGATGACTGTCACATGGACAACTGAATCATTCTTCTAGCCACTGGCCATCTGAAGAACTGTGTAGGCTGCACTAACTTCATTAATTATCTTTCCTCTGATTATAGAGGTTGATCTAATATCTGTAGGCATCTGCCTGTAGGTGCGTACTCAGATTCTTAATCTGGTCCGCCCCTGCTGTCCAATACATTTTGAGGAATTTGTTGGGAAAGATTTGGCAGTTGGAGAAAATGGTGTCAAGAAACAGGGGCTCCTGTACTGTGTCAGACAGACATAAGGGTTTTGCTATTATCATTATTGTGATCTTAGCTGTTGTGAAACAGAGCCATCTGCACTTATCGAATTAAAATCAAAATTTGATTATATATTTCATATTTTATATGTATGTGGATATATGTATGTATAAAAAGCAGGTAACTATAAAAGAAGAGCAGAAAATCTGACTGTATTGGTGGGAGGGGTGAAAAGTCTCAGCAATCTCACTTAGCAATACTCCTTTCCACACATCTACTGCAACAAATTTCAACAGGCTCAGAAGTAGACTTTGTTATGTCATTTCTGGATAAAATTTTAAACTTACTGAGAGGAAGCTTTATTTGAAAAAAGAAGACTTGTCTTCTAAGACAAGTCTCTTCTTCTTCAGATCATGCTATAGCTATATGAGGAAGGGAGCACTTCATAAGAAGATGGGAATTGGGACGTCAAGCAGAGTGTGGATAAGGGACGCAGGGTAAGAAGCATCAGATGCCCATCTGAAGTTACAGTGTGGAAATAGCCCCTTCTGTCTGTGTTCTTCATCTGCAGTGATGAGGATAAAACCTTTACCCAGGTTTGGAAGGAAAAGTGCAATGAGGATTATGAAGTGTTCACGTACTTTGGTGAGGTGGATTATATCAGCCATGCACAGAAACTTTAACACACATCTCATGAGAGGCTGTTTCAAAAATAACATACTTCCTCACTTCCTCTTTTTAAATAAAATGTTATGGTTTAGAGGGATTGCATTTGCTGGAAATAAAGAGCCACTTAATTTAGAAAAAAGTTTACCTCCAACATCACATGCCCTCTCTCCCCTTAGGATCATATACTATTTTTTTCCATGCCTCCATCCCTCCTGAATCAGAAACAGGTGTGCTTACTTTTCCTTAAAAGCAAGCAAATAACTATGGCATGTGGTGGTCCTACTGCAAAGCCTCCCCCTGCCCACCACCTTAGTCCCTTTTGAACTCTATTGTTCACTTTTTTCAGATTTTGAAAGCTTCTGTAAATTTTCTGGCCAGAGTACACTACACAGATACGTGTTCTCCCAGACATACTGTCAGTGCTGTGTATTAGATCATAAATATGTATTTACATGAGGCTGATGCTGATAACAGCTATGAACCTAATAGAAAATTTTGCATTCAACAAGAGAAAAGATTTTCGTTTTTCATCAGCCTGTAAGTCTTGCTCTCAAATTCATTTCTTTCCACTGGATACAATCTAATATGGTTTGAGAGTATCATAGCAATCTTGATGCAGCACCTGTTGAAATATACATGGCCACCTCCTGGGGTGTGGATAAAACCTCAAAATGGAGAATAAATAACTTATTATAAAGAACTAGATTTCCAGTTGTTATTCACGGTAATATAAAAGAACTCCTGCTTTATAATTTAGAAACTCCATCGGGTTCATATCTTTATAGTATTTTGAAGGCATGCATCAGGTAGAAGGAAAGAATAAGCATTTACTTTTCCATTAGGAAGGGTAGAAGGAGGGGAGTGCCGTGCTGCTTTGTATAAAAAGGTACTAGTCACTGCTCAAATACTGAAGATGAAAAAGCTACATACATTCTCATAAAAATAAATAAGGAACTTGGTTCTTTCATCTGTGAAAGAAATACATTAAAGAAGGTCCCCTGACATTAAAATTTTAAGAGGGGGGCAGAGAGAGGGGAACAATAAACCAACCCCAAAAAAAAAACCAAACAAGGATGTACTAAGGTTTTGGGTCACAGAGCCAGAAGACATCAGCATGAGAACAGATTTGTACTCCTGGCCCCAAACCAAGTGGAGAATGAGTTCCTAGTGGGGGTTATGGGTTCCTATTGCATGCAAGGTGGGACACTTGCTACATCAATCATCCACGGTGTCTCAGCGGCAAATCCATGGACCAGTGAGACACCTGACACTGAATTGAGCTTCTTGGCCTCTTGTCCAGAACAAAATCAAATGCCATGATATCACAGCAAGTGGAAATGAAAAATGCAATATACTGAGCAAAAACATATAAAAAAATCAGAAAGGGATTTGAAGATACCCAGAGTAGGCTGACATTTGGATGTTGTATTTCAGTTTCAAAAAAGATGGCTATTATGTGAAAGCTATGAAATGTGACATTTTTTACCAGCAAGCATTAGGCTTCTTGTTACATCTGTACATACTTTCTCTGCATGTGTCTATGCCTGTGCATGAGCACAAGAGAAGGCAGTTTTTCACTGCAACTTTGCACTGCTTGAAGCAATCATAGTGCTGAAGGTCTAACATTATCTCATATTCTTTCTCTTTTGATTGTTTCTTCTGTCCTAAGAATTGGGTTGGCTTTTCAAACCACCTGCAGAATATGAATTAATCTCAGCATTGACTCTTTCAGCCATAATCTTGATCTAAAGTACAGAAACCCAATAGGAGCTGTCTGAGGATGGAGTATGTGTAGGACAAAAAGAATCTACATTCAAGATACCTAAACTCACTCTGTTGGCTACATCTGTACTTCTAAATTAAACGGTGCCAGGGCACAGGCCCTGGAACCCAACTGTCTAGCCCATTAAATGGTTTCAACAGCACGTGGCATGCTTTACCCAAAGCTGACTAGCTTTCTCCCCCAAAAAAACTTGGAGACACAGTTTAGGAATTAATATGGACTATGGTCCATTCCCAGTAGGTACATCTATGATGCTATAACTGGTTGGTTGGATGAGGGGAGGGCAGCAGATGTCATCTACCTTGACTTCAGCAAGGCTTTTGACAATGTCTCCAATAACATCCTCATTGGGAAACTAAGGAAGTGTGGGCTGGATGAAGGGACAGTGAGGTGGATTAAGAACTGGCTGTGTGACAGGAATGATTAATGGAGCAGGTTCAAGCTGGAGGCCTGTAACCAGTGGTGTCCCCCAGGGGTCAATACTTGGTCCAGTCCTGTTCAACATATTCATCAGTGACCTGGATGACAGGACAGAGTGTATACTCAGCAAGTTTGCTCATGATACCAAACTGGGAGGGGTGGCTGAAACCCCAGAGGGCTGTGCTGCCACCCAGCGAGACCTGGACAGGCTGGAGAGCTGGGCAAGGAAGAACCTCATGAGGTTCAACAGGGAAAAGTGTAGGGTCCTGCACCTGGGGAAGAAGAATGTCAGGCACCAGTACAGGTTAGGCGTGGACCTGCTGGAGACAAGTTCTGAAGAGAACTGGGGGTCCTGGTAGACAGCAAAATGACAATGAGCAAGCAGTGGGCTCTTGTGGCCAGGAAGGCCAACGGAATCCTGGGCTGCATAGGGAAGAGTGTGGCTAGTAGGTCGAGGGAAGTCATTCTGCACTGGTGAGGCCACAACTGGAATACTGCGTCCAGTTCTGGGCTCCCCAATTCAAGAGGGAACTACTGGAAAGAGTCCAGCAAGAGCAATGAAGACGATTAAGGGATTGGAGCATCTCCCTTATGAAGAAAGGTTGAGAGAGCTGGGACTCTTTAGCCTGGAAAAGAGAAGGCTGAGGGGAAACCTTATCAATGCTTACAAGTATCTAAAGGGTGGGTTGAAGGAGGAGAGAGCCAGACTCTTTTCAGTGGTTGCCAGTGACAGGATGAGGGGCAACAGACACAAGCTGGAACATAGGAGGTTCCACTCAAATATGAGGAAAAACTTCTTCACAGTGAGGGTGACAGATCCCTGGAACAGGCTGCCCAGGGAGGTTGTGGAGTCCCCTTCTTTGGAGATTTTCAAGACCCGCCTGGATGCAGTCCTGAGTAACATGCTCTAGGCAATCCTGCTTCAGCAGGGGAGTTGGACTAGATGATCTCTATGGTCCCTTCCAACCCTAAAAATTCAGTGAAATTCAGTCAGTGAAATCAGATGCAGGTATCCTGTGTTACAGAGCCAGTACTATCTTGCCACATCCAGAGCCAAAGGCATTAGCACTGTTTAGTTTGTCATATAGATGTAGCCACTTCATCAAGTCTCCAAACCATGACTGCAGGCTCCTCTAATCTTATTTAACACATCACACACTACAGATATGTCAAGCAAAAGAACCAGTAAATGCAGTGAAAAACAATGATCAGTTATGCATACTTTTGACGTCTGGGAGCAATAGGAACTCAGCACTTACTTATCTGCATTCTTTAAAAAATAAGACAGTACTGGGAGGATAGTCTTGTGCCTGACCACAGATCTGACATGGCAGTGCATTCAAGTCCTGGCTGTGCTGAGTCTCGCTGTGTGACCTTGGGAGTTAGACTTCATATTCCTGAGTCTCAGCTCATCAATAAAACTGCAATGACAAAACATCCTCAGTTCTCAGCTAATATACTTGACTCATCAGGGCAGTGTGTGTGTACATCTCTTAATATCATTTTGGACAGCATGAAACTCAATGGGCTCTCACTCTCAATTTGGGCCTCTAGGCTTCTGGAATACACCAAACAATAAACTTGTATATTTTGAATAGCTTTAGTAAATCATCTATTAAAAAAAGAGTTTTCACAGAGCTCACAGTGTGCCTCATCATGGGATGTACTGCCAAAATTGTAACAATTAGCTGTCGATCTTAGGTACTTCTGTGGCTCCCAGAACCATAGTATATCAGCATATCACAAACTTTAATGGATTTTTCCTCCCGATACAGCTGTGAGATTGAGAAGGCAGTGTTAGCATGCCCCTTTTACAGCAGTCAGTGAGACCTCTATCCAAACTGGGGGAATCTGGCAGCTTAGAAAGTATGCTGCATGTTCCCATTGCCACTGCCCCTTCCCTGCTACATCCTCATCATAAAGAAAATCCCAGCCTGGATGGCAGGGATGGCTACGGCAGATCCCAAATGTGTGGGAGTGAAGGACCAGGATGGAAAAGTGCGGAGAACATTTCTGCGACTGCCTGGAGCTAGCCAGTGAGACTAAGTCATTTGGATTTCAATAAGGTTGGCTTTAAGTGCACCTATGAACCCAGGCTGAGAGACAGAATCATAGAATCATAGAATTGTCTAGGTTGGAAGGGACCTTTAAGACCACCAAGTCCAACCGTTAACCTAGCACTGTCAAGTTCAGCACTAGACTATGTCCCTCAGCACCATGTCTACATGTCTTTTAAATCCCTTCAGGTATGGCAACTCCACCACTTCCCTGGACAGCCTATTCCAATACTTGATAACCATTTTGGTGAAGAAATTTTTTCTAATATCCATTCTAAATCTTCCCTTGCACAACTTGAGGCCATTTTCTCTTCTTCCTTGCTTTCATTTGTTACTTGGGAGAAGAGACTGACACCCACCTCTCTACACCCTCCTTTCAGGGAGCTGTAGAAAGTGATAAGGTCTCCCCTCAGCCTCCTTTCCTCCAGGCTGAACAACCGCAGGTCCCTCAGCCTCTCCTCATAAGACTTGTGCTCCAGACCCCTCACCAGCTCTGTTGCCCTTCTCTGGACACACTCCAGCACCTCAATGTCTTTCTTATAGTGAGAGGCCCAAAACTGGACGCAGCACTCGAGGTGGGGCCTCACCAGTGCCCAGTACAGGGGGATGATCACTTCCCTAGTCCTACTTACCACACTGCTCCTGATACGGGCGAGGATGCTGTTGGCCATCTTGGGCACAAGATGCAACACCTGGGCACACTCAGGCAGGCTCATGTTCAGCTGGCTCTTGACCAACACCCCCAGGTCCTTTTCTGCCAGCAGCTCCAGGCACTCTTCCCCAAGCCTGTGCCATTGCATTGGGTTGTTGTGATCCAAGTGATCATCCACAAAGTCCAAGGCAGATCCTGCAAACTCCAAGGTATTTCTACTTTTAGTTACGATTTCGCTGCTGGGTGAGGGAATCAGGGAAACAGAATTTTTTCTGTTTATCTTTTTTTACCCCTCTTCCCATCTTGAAGATAATTGAACAGACAAGTTGTCTTGCATCTTCTGGAAATAAAGTGGTTACCATAGATGAGGTGCTTTCTCATTTCAGGAATGGGTATTACTCAACTATCAAACTGAGTCCATCTCTTAAGAATAAGTACCATGTAACTGTTGCCTCCGTTGTACAGAGGCGAGGAACTGGAAGGAGACTACCTCTGCATCCTTAGTGGATCTGACAGGGACAAGGAAATAAGGAAATCTGGTCACTGATTTCTTCCCGATACATCCTGAAATTCTAGGCAAGATTCCTGAGCAATAACCACTGATGGAGAGGGCCAGAAGGAACTGATATTTTAAAACCTATTTTAGAGTTAAATGAAGCTGCAAAAATAATCTGCATTTTGAAAGAGAATTAAAGATCAATTAAAAGCTAGGCATGTTCTTCTCAGGTGATTTTCCCAAAGAAAATATTTGCAAATTTTCTTTCTGGCAAAGAACTATAGCTTTCCTGGTTCTTCTGTGATGTACTTCAGCACTGTCATTATTTTGCTAAGGAGACACACTTGGCGAACAAGACAGAGGTAGAAGCTGAGAAAATGGTTGGTTGAACAAAGCCATCTTTTCTTTTCCTGCTGTTAGGCAGCACTTAAAAGAAACTGAGGTGGAAGATGGTTTTCTTTTCAGCATGAGGTTGGAGAACACCCAAGATCTTTAAATGCAGGTCAGCACCTTAGCCAGTGAGGAAGAAGTAATTAAATTACATTTGTCCAGGCTGGTTGTTAAGTTGTCCTGGGTGAACAATAGGCTTTTCTGAGCTTGGAGAAAATACATGTTTTTCCAATTAGATGAAGCAACAAGAAGACAAAGAGATCTAGTAAGGATGGTCTAAATGACAGGAGCTTCAGAGATGGAAAATATCATGTTTATATTGCTAAGACAGCATGAAAGAAGTTTAAGAAACCTGTAAAGAAAGAAATAGAATGTAAGACAGGCAGAAGAAGAAATTCAGACATAGACAACACATAAAAGATACCGAATTTTTGTTACTATCTTTGTATTATATTTTCTCAATCTGTGATGAAGTTACATAAATCTAATACCAATAGTTGCAATATCAGTTAGAGTATGGAGAACCTGCAAACAGCTCCTACTTGAACTGCCTCTGCTCCAGGCATTCCCCAGCTTCAGCCTCTCAGGCTCCAGTACATGCAGGGCTCAGTGTAATAATCTGGAGGAACATTGCTTTGAGAGGCAATAATTTGAGATTTATGTTCCTCACCAAAGAATATGGACTTCCAGGACACAGATCTGCTGTACCTTTTTGGGAACACACACGCACTTCACTGTGTGTTATATTTTCAGAAAATCTGAAAAACAAGTTACATGTATATTCCTAAAACCAGATTTATGTGATCATTTCAGGCAGTGAGATATGAACATTTTTTAAATAAGTCGCTGTTTTGTAACTCCTATCACCACTGTCTTTTGCTTAAGATGTTCAAAACTTCTCTTGCACTGATGTAAAAATGAACATTTCCTTTTACTTTGGGGCATGAAGACTCACAATTTATGTTATTGCAAAACAGTTTCACAATATGTTGTTCTGCAAACCTTATGTTGTTTTTTGTGATGTTACTAATTTTTGGTGGTGTCATTTTCAGCATCCCATTACTGTTAGCCTATGACACTGTGAGTGATCATTTGTGTGTTTGCACGTTTGTGCAAGTCAAGGTTTGTGTAAAAAGGAGCAATAATTTCCTGGCACACACACTTCTCACAGAAGGTTTTTCTATTTTTATATAATCCTTTGTCCCACTACTTTCCTTCAAGTCTCTTCTCTTCACAATAGGGACAACTGTTGCTTCAATAGCATTTGGGATCCAATATGACAAGTAAGTGTTTGTAATAGATGCTCTTATTCATACAAGATGATCCACTCATGTCAGAGAGGCTCTTCTCAGACACGTGAGGGTGGCCTTTGGATTGCAAACAGCATAATTTGTGTTAAAAAAAAAAAAAGTCATTAGGGAAACAAAACAAAAACTCCAAGAAAATAAACATGATGTGACAAATTTAAAACACAATCTATTGGCTAGCTCAGCTGAAGAAAGTCATGATTACCTAGTTTCATGTGGCTATGGGACCACCACAGAGTTGGGGTGTTCTGCAGTTTTGCATTAGTAGAAAATTTGACACAGTTCCAGAACATATTTTAAGTTGGGCATGGACTTAGCACTCCTACATATGGTAAGAGAAAGCCAAGAAGAAAGTGATATATTTCGATACTTATGCTTCTGATTTATTTCCTGTCTTCTGTATTTTTTTATTACTATTAATTTCAATTTAATTGGAAGGGCCTGGCCTTCTTTGCTCTAGGCACCATATACATTAATTAAAGTACGGAAAGAAAGATTAAAAAGTAATTCAACAATTTTTTTTTTATTAGACCAAATATCTGGGTCCAGTAGGTCATCTTAAAACATTCCTCAAAAATAACATTCACAGCAACTACAAATTTAGCTCTTTGGCCTCTCAGGAAAAGAGCAAAGTAGAAGGCCAAGCATATTATGAAATCCAAGCCAAAGAGGATATCAGAACATTTCTGACAAAAACCAGCCAGCAGGATGCTCCATCACATCTCAGATGGTGAAGTCCAGATACAAATTCATGACTAACCTTGGTTGCCCCAGTTCAGGGAAGTTGAGGAGAAAATATTCTCCCAAGGAAACAGGTTAGTGCTCTGCTGTTACTGCCAGCTTTCCAAATTCTCCGTGGTGGTGACTGGGCAGACTTGGTAGTCTGCAGAGCAGCAATGCGTGTGCTCTCAGCTCAAGGAGTTGGTTGCTAAGTGGACCTTTGCATTTCGTACAAGCTCGCACTTCTGGGCACTCCCACACAGATGCTACAATCGCTCTTTCTTAAGGTGGCTGCTGCACAGGACATATCAGAGAAATGATCACATTTGTCTCATCAGGAACAGATTTTATTATCTGGGGTTCTGCTCAAGGACCCAGCTTTATTGTAGGTGCATTTCGTTTTTGGGAACCAGTGTTGTAAACCCCATTTTGTACTGATTCCCTCTCTGTGCTGATTGACTTTCTGGACAAAGGAGGTTATAGTTCAAGTCTTCCAAGGATTTTAAGAATAAAGTGGCCAATCTGAAAGCAAAATATACAATCTCTTTCAAGATAGCTACTCTACTGCAGTTTTGAGGGATTGCAGACACTGCCCCTATACTATAGAAGAGGCTAGACTTACGCACTTGAAAGTGTTATATCTTGATAATTTTTTTAAATAAACATTGCATATGGAATAATATGCTACCTGATAAATCATGATAAGACAATATCTAATTAGCATAAATTCTGCAGAGAGAAACTCTGCCTCACTAGTCTATTAATATTCTTCGAATGTGTCGATAAATTAGCAGGTAAAGCAGAAAAGATTCCTTTGATTACACAAAGTTTTTGACAGGGTTGCTAACAACATGTTAGTTCTGAACTTAGAAAGTCATACAGAGGCAAAGTATCAGTGTGAATTAAGAAATGGCTGAGGCAGAAAACAAAGTAAGAATTAATGGCCAAGTTAAAAATTTAACAGCAGATGCCTTGAGATTTTACGTTGTCACTGGCATTATTTAACATACCTATTAACACCTGGAACAGGAAGATGAACAGTGAAGCATCTCAATTTGCAGATGACAATATATTATTTACATAACTGAGAGCCGGGAACCATTTCAGGAATTCTCAAAGAAACTTAACCTATACAGATCTTAGCTTAATGAACACAATTGCAAATAAAATTCACCACTGGGAAATGGAAAGTAATATGCATCAAACTGAAAGAAATTGAGTTACACATACAACATGAACTCCTTTAAACTATGTTAGGAAAGAGATCAGTTACGATTGTGACCATGTAACAAAGACTGCAATTGCAATTAAACAAGCAGATGCAATTTAATAACAAGAAAAATCATAATACCAGTATATGAAATAATGATGTGCCATTAAAATGTTGTATCCAAATCAGACCCTGTCATCTCAAAAAAGTTATTAAAAATCACGTGTTCAGAGACAGGTTGAAAATCATTAAGAGCACAGAGGTCACTTACGTAAAATCACAATGAAAAGACTCGGATTGTTGACTTTGCAAATTAGAAGACCTAGAAAGCCTACATAAAAGCATATAAAATAATGAATTGCTCAAAAAGGCAGATTGCTGGCTCTGTTCTCCTTTGCCAAGGAGACATTCAATGAAAATGAAAGATAATCAATTCAAAGCTGATAGAGAGTAATCATTTTTCATCCAGTGCATGATAAGACTGTGGAACTCACCGCAGCAAAGCAGTCTTGAGATCAATAGCCTAGTAAAACCCAAAGAGGAACTTGCTTTCTTATTGACAACAAAAATATCCCTCCTTTGAACAACAACATTAAAAAGTGTGCTGGAAGGAATAAATATTCCAAGGTTTAAGTCAAACTCTGGTGATTATGAACTTTCTTGGACACATCTCCTACAACATTTCCATATGTTTGCTGACTTAGCTGGCTTTGGCCCCTGCCAAAGACAAAGTTGGCCGGAATGGATCTTAAGCCTGATCCAGTATGGCAGTTCCTTATATTCCCATCTTTTTATAACAAGTTTCAAGGACACCTACCTCCCTTAGTAGGACTCTATGAAATGTGCACTGTAATTACTTTTCAACCAGCAGTTCAGTATTTTTGGGAGCAGTTTCCATGACATGGTCTCCCAAATAGCTCTTCCTATAATCTTCTCTCTTTACACATCAGGCTGCAGTACCTAATGAAGGCAGAAGCTTATGTATTGTCAAATAGCTCATAGAGTGGATTTTCTATCTATTCTTTTTCTCATTGTGATAGATAGCACAACTCTCCTTCCTCTCATTTACAAAGATTTTTCTCAAATGAACTATGAATAATTAAAATCTAACTCCATTTGTTCTTTTTTTTCTTAATTGAAGAAATTAAAGATGTATGTAGTGTGACTTCAAGGACTGCATATGAAAAGATATACATTATTTTATTCAAGTATAGCACTTTAAATGGTACAGCGCATATTTTTTTACTAATTCATGCCTCATTCAAGTTAAATATTTGCGCTATATGTGGCAAATTAAGCTAATAAAAGCAATTTTATTAGACACTGGTGTTTTTGTCACATCTGCAAACTCCAATTTTTCCATCCTTGTGCTCACTGAGCAGTAGCAGTTTCTTCCCTACACTTTCTTCTCCTTTTCTTTTTTTTAACCCCAACATTGAGTTATTGCATTTATATTATTAATAAGACTGTCCGTAGCTAAATGACGGAAATATAAATTCATTATGGACATAAGCCCTCTTGCTGCAGGGCACAAGCATATCGCTGACTGTTGCGGGTTAAGAAGAAATCTCCCCAAAGGTCTGGTTGGTACAGCTATTCATTAGGAGATTAGTTGCACCCTCCCTAGGTGTACCTCATTATGATGACTTTTGGAGACTAGATACTGGAACAGACTAATAATTTAACAGGTTCTGTGCTGCTGTTTCTCTGATCCTAACATGTCATTGTTAGAAAACTTATTGAAGATCATTACTGGAGGCTAAAGAATAAGCAAAAACTAAAAGGAAATATTTTCCATACAGATCATTTGCTAATTAATTCCGTCTATTGGTAAAGGAAAGATGATAGACCGGCAGATTATCAGATCATTGTATGAATTTGCTTGCAATACACTCTTAAAGGCATCTTCTTTTTTTACAAACACAGAGGTGTGTTTGCATCTCATTCTGTGTCAGTGGTTTTCCCTCCTACCCCCATTTTAAAGCCATCAGGATATTTATTATATCATCACTTAAATACATAAAACAAAACACAGAATGGTGAGGTTGTTCGGTGAGTAAATAATTTCATTCTCTCTCATTTCCAAAATCCCTCCCTCCAGAATATTTGCAGTTCCTCCCTGTCTTTTGAAACATACCGCTGCCACTATTACAACTCCTCACCCTTCACTATGGCATAAAATACCTCTCAACTTCTCAAAGCCACCTCCAGACCCTCTTTCTCCGCTTTGATGGGTGAAAGATGACTTGGGCTGTGGTTAGCTCAGCACTACTTCGCGCTGACCAGCCGCTTCACAGGGACCGGCCAGGTGGCCATTGCCAAATGGAATAAATAAAACCTGAACTGTCCTTGACATGACTCCAGCTGGAGCAATGATATATTCTCTCATCTACCAAGCCGTTGATTTTCACAATACTTGTGGGAATGTAATATCTTTGAAACCTTTACTCCTCTGTCAAATAGAGCTGAAATTGGCCCCCAGGTTCGGAAGTTATAAGGAGGGAGCTGACAAGCAGTATGATGGCATAAGCCTTGTTTCTTTAGGAAACTTGGCTAAAAATATCAAACCTTAAAAGCAAGAAAATGAAGAGGAAAAGACATCATAAATTCTACAATGCTCCCATGATAACCAAAAATACGTTATCTTTGCCAAGTGCAACGGAGTGAGATTTCACTGCCACGTAACAGCCTGTGAAGTGCTGACTGCTTCTTGAAGTCAGCAGTGCAATAAGAAAGAGGCACACTGCAGAGTTAGCAACACACTTAACTCTATTCACCGCCCTTAATTAGGTGTTGGAAGCTAACATGTCATAAATTAGTATCTGCGTGATCTGACAGGGATTATTGTTGTGTGATTCAGTGGCTGTCATTACAAATGGGAGAGAAGGCTGGTCATCCAAGCCTCTAGCTATTGATGCTGGAGAAAGACTGGCTCTTCTGAAGAGAATCTCAAATCACCTGCTGTGCTGATTCATCCTTTGAAGGAGTTTCTAATTCTCTACTGAACAGGAAAAGAGGCTTATGGTACTCATCTCCAAACTTAAGCTCCAAAGACTGGTGTCTAAAGTTAGGTAGAAACACCACCCCCCTTTAAAATGCTTTCAAAAAGACTGGGGTTTGTTAACATTTTTCCCTTCCATTTCTTCTTCTCTGTAATGGCACATAGAGCAAAAACTCCTCATTTCTTTAGTTTCTTCTTTGAACACCAGCATCACATATTCCCTTGCCTTAGTTTATGGAGCAGGTATATTAGTGTTCCCTTTGCTGGCTCTGCAGAAATGGAACTAGAGCAATGCTGATCCACGTTTCATGAAAGGTGTGGTCTCATAGACATCACTGAGTCTAAGGCTGTATTTGTTGCAGTTTTGATGAAAAAACTAATTTTAACTAATTATTTTTAGGTTCTTCTGCAATGAAATGTTTAGGGCCTAATGTTGTTTCTGTGAAAACACTACTTTAAATAAAATATTTAGACCCAGAAGAACTTATCTTACCAGTCTAAAAGAGTTGAAAGGCACAGTAATTTAAACACATTTTGAGTCTGAACTAACAGACTATATTAATGAAAGGGGCAAGCATAAGAAGCTTAATCTGTTGTGGCCTGTCTTCTAGGGTGATTATTGATGTATATGGAGAGGGGTGTGCTAGCTGGGTGTATAGGGGCTATACGATTTCAGTTCCCTCAACAAAGTCTAGACACTCTCCAACACCAAACGTGTGCATACTTTCATAATGATACCATGCATATGCTAAAAACCTGGCCAACAATTTATTGACTTCCAGACAAGTTCTCCTGACTAACAAGAGTGCAACAAAGTGGGTAATTCTATTCATAGAATCACAAAGAGCTAAACTGTGGCTTTGCCAGGAGGTCAGAGGAGGAGACAGCAGGATGATTCACTGCCCAGGAGGAGAATCAGAAATGGACACAATCTTTTCCCCATTTCCCTCCAGCACAACCATCTCAGCTCCATTATTCTGAACAGTTTGTTTCCCTTCAGGCACTTGCACTGTCAAGCCTGCTGGAGGTGCAGAACCACTACCTAATCCATCACCTCCACATGTCCACGGGGAGGTTTCTCCTCCAACGAAGCTGCTCTGCACAATGCATGGGTCATCCCACACCAGAAAATGGGAGGAATGCTGCACATGTTGCACTAGATCTTATGAATCAATGTGCTTTAGGATAGTGGTAAAGACGAATGCCCCTCTTTTTGGCTCCATACTATTAAAGAGTTTAGTTTAGGACAAACAAGACTGATAGCCATCATTAAGGAAAATCCACAGACATGTCTGTGCCTTTAGACCAGAATCATTCTCAGAAACCATCCATTCGGATCTAATCAAAGCTTTTCAAAAGCTCAGCAGGTACCACTAGGATGCAAGCAGATTTTAGAATTCCCACCCCCCATTAAATTCCTCCCTTGGAAATGAAAAACAAGTGAGATTCTCATTTATAGAAAGGGCCCTTTACATTGCAAAGTGGTCTGAATAGGAATCAAATATATTGTGTTGCATATATAAAGCTAATATGTCTTTGCATGTGTGCGGAGTATTGTGCAGAAGGAAGCACTTCAATATTTGTTCAGTATTTCATCTCCCAATATAATTTCAGTATGTAAAACAAATGTTACTTATACAGCACACCCTTGTAAGTCATACAGATGCAGTTTGTTCCACCAGCCAGGATTTATTAGTCACAAATCCTAGCCAGCTTGTTTCTTTTTCTTGTATGTTGTAGTGTTCATAAGACAATTGAGTCTGGGGACTGGAAAACATCCTCATATGCAAATCTGCATATAAAGCATACCTTTTAATTTATTGTTTAGATATTAGGTGCTGTGACAAGATAAGTCATATGATCTGTAATTGGCCCAGTGAGGATTTACTGGTGTGTATAATGTATACACTTTTATTAAAGCACAAGAAGAAAATTACTTTGTCAATCATTTCTAAGAGAAAAAGGGCCTGGAGAAAGCATTAATTCTTGTGCTGTCACTTTTGGCACTGTAGTCCTTTCTATGCACAACTATACTTTGCTACTGTACTTCAATCATAAATAAAACAGAAGTTTTCTGATTTCCGATTTGATGCAAGAGATAGTCATATGAGTTCATACATACATGTGCGCACACATCAAGCAGCCAATACTTGAGTCAATCATTTATAATTCAAAATCCACATAAGTAAAACAACAGATGGGCATGCCATTGTTGTCCCTGTTTTGTCAAAGAGGTAAACCCTGCCTATATGTATAATCAACTCAAGACAACATTGGGACTTCTAGCACACATGTATTATCAATATGCAAATCTATGTTGATGTATCTATGTTGATATTCTTCCCCTTTGTTGGAAATATGAAAACCTATATAACCATCATAGGGAATAAAAGTATTTCCTATGCTTTGCTTATATTTTGGCCTTACCCACAAACATGTTACCTTGCTCACAAACACCTAAAGAACATATAGTTATACAATCGATTGTAGGTCTACGTCAAGCCTGGGGAAGAGCTTTGCAGAATACGCCAAGCCAGTCAGTAACCAAGTACCAACCCACCCTCTTATTTGTTGGCCACCCATTTTGCAGTGCATTCACTCAGAGCCTGAACTAAGCCCTGCCAGGGGCCTGTGAGCCCACACCAGCAATTCCAGCAAAAAGTGTGCAGTCTTGGGGCATCCTGGCCCCAAGTCTGCTCTCAGAGAGAAGAGACAGTGGCCAACACTCCCTAAAGGGACGTATCCTGAGGCCTGCAGCTTGCAAAAACACAAACATTGGTCTAACTCTGCTCTCCTAAGGCAGTTCTGACTTAACTAGGGAAGGAAGAGAGTCAGAGCCACACCAAACAGTTTGGCATGGCACAGCCTCTTCCATTCTCTCATGCCACATCACCTCCCTTTTGCAGCCAGATATTCTTTTGCTGTGGGTTTTCTTTTCATATGCAACTTCCGAAGAATTTATGAACTTGAGTCTTTAAAAAAACAGTAAAATAACATAGCATCACATTTCCTGCTGTCTTCTTTCCCAGCCTAACAGAAACCTCTAGTTCTGCTCTACAGAGCCTGCCAGCAGAGGTAAGAGAGCAGCTGACAGTAGCCACTGTTTCTCAGCCTCTGGGTGTGGATGGGGGGAATAAATGGGTATTTTTCCAATGTGATTTATAACTAAATCCAGATGGAATGGGATGGTTCACTTCAAAACAGCTGAACTTCCCCATCACCCCAAAACAGGGAGTTTACACCTAAACTGCCTCTTGTAAATAGTCCCTGACACACATTAGAGCCAGGGCCATGCCTGAGCATCTTCTGGGAGTGTGATGATTTACGCAGGTCAAAACTGTAACAACAAATAGATATAACAAATATAACAAAATTAACTACAGCACTCCAGCGCTGGGACATGTGCCCTGACCTTGCTTACTCATACAGGTGTAGCTACAGTCTGCCCTTGTACAAAAATCAGGTTGAGGGAGGTGCTTCTGGCCCTCTTCTCCACTTTGGTGAGACCCCCACCTGAAGTCCTGGAGCCCTCAGCACAGGAAAGACATGGACCTGTTGGAGTGGGTCCGGAGGAGGGACAGAGGGATGATAAGAGGGCTAGAGCACTTCTATTATGAAGACAAGCTGAGTTGGGGATCTTCAGCCTGGAATAGAGAAGGCTCCAGGGAGATCTTACAGCATCCTTCCAGTACTTAAAGGGGGCCGACAGGAGAGATGGGGAGGGTCTCTTTATCAGGGAGTAGCGATAGGACAAGGGGTAACAGCTTTAAACTGAAAGAGGGGAGATTTAGATTAGATATTAGGAAGAAATTCTTTACTGTGAGGATGATGAGACACTGGAACAGGTTGTCCAGGGAAGTTGTAGATCCCCTATCCCTAGAAGTGTTCGAGGCCAGGCTGGATGGAGCTTTGAACAACCTGGTCTAGTGGGAAGTGTTCCTGCCCATGGCAAGGGGCGTTGGAACTCGATGATCTTTAAGGTCCCTTCCAACCCAAACCATTCTATGATTCACATCCCAGCCATTCACACTGCAGCAGTCCCCAACTTGCCTCAACTTCTCAGGGTGCTCACTGCAATTGAAATCTTTAGGACCTACAATAACTCCCCAGTGACAAAAATGCATACAAAGATGTTTCAGAAACTAACAGTTTGGCTAAATGGAGGCAGCTGTGCACAAGGACAGCACTTCCCTGACACACAGACAATCTACCTGCCAAATTTGAAGTCCTTGCCAGAAATAACAGTTAAGAACAGAGCAGGCAAAAACTTGTTAATAAAACAACTGTAAGATTTTTGTTTTAATATTGGCAAAAAAACATATTTTCCCTGACCCAGTTTTGAAAAGTGCTGATTTATTTTTCTTGAAAGCTTCCTAAAATATTCAGCTAAACACAGACGCTTTTCACGTTTGGGGAAAGTTTTAATCCAAATTATTACAGTCTGGCAAAGTTATAAACCGCTGAAAACAGAATTCAACAATGATAAGGGCTGAGGAACCTTAATCACAGGCTTTGCTACTGTAGCTAATCCCCAGAGGGGGTTATTACACCAATAATAATTTTAAAAGATTATGGAATTACTTAATTTTTGATTTCTTGACGTGGAGAGATTTCTGGTCTAAACATTTTTGATGTCTAATTATGATAGGGGAATACAGCACTAGTAAAAGTTATTGCAGCACACACATCACTCAGACTGCTAGATTTTGCTAAGAAAAAAGTTTCTTAGTAGGGGGGACAGTGAAAGAGTTGTGGAGACCTTACAGTTGTTCCTAAGCCTGGATTTTCATTCACAGAATTACACAGTCCCTAGTAGGCTGGTAGGTACATTTCTGTATTGGAATATGTTATTTTGTTTTCTTCAGACAAGAGACAGAAAAATCAGGAAAAAATACACATGCATTAATTTTATTGCTTTTAATTGCCATAGTGCAAGTGCATAGTGCAAGTCTTCTCTTTAGTCTAGAGAAGAGAAGGCTGAGGGGAGACCTTATTAATGCCTACAAGTATCTCAAGGGCGGACTGAAGGAGGAGGGAACCAGACTCTTTTCAGTAGTTGCCAGTGACAGGATGAGGGGCAACAGACACAAGCTGGAACATAGGAGGTTCCACTCAAATATGAGGAAAAACTTTTTCACAGTGAGGGTGACGGAGCCCTGGAACAGGCTGCCCAGGGAGGTCGTGGAGTCCCCTTCTTTGGAGATTTTCAAGACCCGCCTGGATGCAGTCCTGAGTGGCATGGTCTGACATGCTCTGGGTGGTCCTGCTTTGGCAGGAGAGTTGGACTAGATGATCTCTATGGTCCCTTCCAACTCTAAAAATTCAGTGAAATTCAGTGAAATTCAGTTTTAAAAAAACCCACATATTTCAAACAAGAAAAAGTGATAAATTTCCCTTCTAAACATCAGCCACCATTTTTAGCATCATTGTATCCAGCAGATGCATTCTGGTTTTTAAAGCTTCAAACTAAGAACAAGGAATAGTTGCTTTTAACTTTGAGTAAAAGCTGCCCAATGTTATATTTGCTTATTTAAGCTTCATTAAATTCAGGTTCCCATCTGCCTCCTTTTCATACCATTTCCAAATCCTAAATAAAAGGATTCTCTGCTAGTTATAACAAACCATTCTTGTCAGTTATTGCTCACTTGACAAAAAAAAAATCAACCCACCCTTAAAAACTTAGCTGACAGCTCTATATAAAAAGTAAAAAAACTACCAAAAAACAAAAAAGCCCCCCAAAATCCCAAACTCCTGACCTTTCCAAACAGGCCGATATATTTGTAACAACATCTTTACTGAGTTCATGTATCTTCTTTATTGCTCTTCATAAAGAGGCTATTGGATCCTTCGGACTTCCAACGTGAAAAATGAAAGAATTTCCTCCCATTCTTGCCTCTCTTATCTCATAATTGTTTTGTTCAGAGCAGTAGGAGAGACCAATATAAATGTCTCTGCTGTTTTATTTGCCCTTTTCAAGCTCATTCATACGTTTCTCGAGGGCATTTTTTTTCTCCTTTTCCTTTTGAATTTGGATCTGTTTACTGCTCAGTACACACAAGCAAGCTAAATTGTTCAAGATTTTATTCCAGAGCCTTATGTAACACAGATAACAGAATAAAATATTTAACGGTGAGATTTCACAGTGTCTTGTAATGATGGCACAAGGTGAAAAATTTAGGGATATGTTCAGCCCCGAGGAATACCTGTACAACAGAACTTATGTTCCCAAATGTGTTAATCTTCTGAGCATGCAACCTCAGCCATCCTTTCTTTTAGTCATCTTGGGTTTCATTGCTACAGCCCTTGTTATGAGCTCATAAGGAAAAGGATGCAGGGGACGGCTGGATACCAACAGCTGACAGCCCTGTCCTGCGCAGTAGGGCTCACAGCTCACGTGTCTTTTGAAGCACGGCGAGTCCAACTAGAGAAGGCAAAAAGCTGGTTTCAGGAAAGACGTTATTTCTCATGACTTTAGGAATATAAATTGTGGTGTGGAGCTTCAGAGAAATCCCAGGACAGGACACCGCCAAAGATCCACTTCCTGCCGATGAGCCTTCTTGCCATATAACTCTGCTACCCAAAATACATACAGGTGGTTCCTGCCTTCCTCTACCTTCCTACCTGCACTCTGTGTGTCTCTAGCAGGCAAAATGTAGAGAGGACTGTGGGTCGGTTTAACCTATGCCTATAAATATATATGTATATAGGTTAATAATCTGAAATTAAAATTCTATAACTGACTCTGCTATAACACTCTCTCATAACCCTTTGCTAGTTGAAATCTGGCACAGCACATGCTTGTGTTTTCAGATGACAGCCCGTAAGGCGTAAGACTGGTAGGGGAATAAAGGTGATATGCTATTAATTATACAACAGAACTTGCATTGAGAATCTAGAGAAGGAAGTATGGAAACGATCTCTTCAGGGAAATTGTCACTTGGTGCTTTTTTTCTATCCCCTTCTTTCCTCTGTAGGTTCTTATACCACACTCACATCTGTAGCATCCAGTGGAGCATTAAGCAATGTGAATAACAGCTGTCAAACGTGTGGTGTCTGCTTATGTGAATGCTGACTTGGAGTGTTCCCGAGGCTTGGCAGCTGGTTATCTTTTGTGATCTGGAAATCAATCAAGGAGGACTTCTGCCAAATCAGAGATTTCTCCACTCTTCTCCTTACTAATCGCAGCAGACCTTCCCTTGCTGAGGTAAAAGACGGTAAGTTCTGGGACTGACAAACAGAAGTACCCAGAGACACACGTTGCCCAGGATGGTTGGGCAAGGTAAGTTTCCGGGGGAGTGGTAGAGGGCAGCACCCCATGCTGCTTTACGAGGTGAAGCTGCTGTCCCAGGACACAGTACTGCCTTTTCTGGGTCCTTTTCTCCTTCCTGACCTCTATTTCAGGCTCATCGTGAGTCACACAACAGCTCCCGTTGACCCAGACATGCCTCTTAGCATTGACAGCATCAAGACATGTAACTCCATTTGAGTCACTGAATGGCCCTGCCCTCCAATGAAAAGATATGAGCAGGCTTTTTATAGCAACACAACCTTGGTCACCACTGCAGGGATGAGCATTTACACATCCCAGATCCCAGATTGAGACATACCTAAATCTTACTGACTCACATACTGAATAACAGTAGAGAGAGAGAGGAATCTGTGTGGGATCTTATCAGTGAGAGGTCCCCTGACAGCAGAGCTGTTTCCTATCACTGCCTGCTGCAACTATGCCTCAAAGCAGGTCTCACGCCATTTAAGCTCATTACCCTGGGGCTCATAGCTTCCTTGAGACAAGCAAAGGTAGCTTCTGGCCAACAACATCAAACACAACAGAGGGATCCTCAAGTACAAGAATGGATGTTTGCTTTTTCTGTGATGTCTGAGAAGTTTATTTCAAAAGCGCAACTAAACATTACATCAGCTAAACTTTGTTCTACCATTTATAAAACACTTGAAGTATAGTTACTGAATTACACTTATTTAATACAATACTGAAATAAAATACCTAATAAAAAATTAGCTCAATTATTTGAAACATTTTTCTTTCTACCACTAACCTAAGACATATGTAAAATTTTATTATGTTTAATTGCTGTCTGGGCTCCTGCTGTAATGACTTCAAGCAGCTCACTGAGCTATGATGTTTTTGCCATGTGAAGTTTAAATGGAGGGCAAGACATTCAGTGGGAAATTTCTGAGAGAAACACGACAAGCTGCTGGACTTGACAGAGGCGGGGAGGTCAGGAGAGAACAGGTAGATTTGTAAGTCATTGATGCAAAGCAGATAGCTGAAGCCATGTGAGGCAGCGAGCTCACTGAGAGGAAGGTTTTAAATGAGAAAAGTGAGCCAAGGACAGTATCAATAATCTGCAAGTAATTGCCTGGTGTTACACGTGATGTCAGAGACACTGTAGGAAGCACCTCCTGGTAGTCACTGTAAATACTGTAGGGGAACTGAGTGGGGAAGGAGATAGGGGGTGTCCCTACAGCAGTACTTTAGCTCCAGTCAGGACTGTGCACTAGAAACAAGTCTCCTGATCATCACCTGTAGGGTCACACCAGGAGTGGTCTCAGAGTAGGCAAACTGGACTCTTTGGGGGTCAAGTTAAACAAAAGTATGTGCTCCAGGTGCACCCCAGCTGCCAACAGGAGTTCATTTGCCTGGATGAGAGTAGACCCAGTCTGAAGTAAAGCCTCCCAAACAAATTTAGTGTGGATATCAGAACTTCAGAACCACTCCTCTCAGTGTTACAGCCCCTATTCTACTTGCAGCCATGGTGGTATTTTTTCCAGTTCTGCTGCAGATTTCCTATATGGATTCACATAAATCATTTCACTTCTCTATGTCTGTGTCCTTCATATATGAAATACTCTTGACACCACATCCTACACTTGCTGGGACACGAAAAGGGTAAAATTGTCAACATACATCAGGAGGTCAGACACCAGGGTCCCTTCTACAAGGCAGAAAGAACATTCTGTTCGAAACAAGATTGGACTAGTGTTCAGTAAATGAGATGAGGACCTTCCCCTGAGCACTGAGGATAAACATGTGGACCAGACTCCTTGACTCAGTGCCCTATGCCCTTTCTCGTACACTGCGAAAAGTGGGTCCTGCTGAAAGAGACCATGACATAATCAAAGACAGCCAGTTGAGGAAAGAGCGCTGCCAGCTCTGAGTGGTGGGTACTTCACCTTGCTGTCCTCGCATTCTTTTGAGATACCTTGGGATGCTCCTCCACTGCGAACCTGCATAATGTTCTGCCATTGTTTCATCCAGACAATAACAAAAACCAATTCACCGTACAACAGCAAGGGAAGGCTCTCTACACATTTATCAAGTGTCTCCCAGCTGATCTCTTTGTTTGAAACCTGGTCATCATTTTTGTGATGTTCTTGAGGTTGATTCATTCCTACATTTAACCCAGCTGCGTTCTGCTGCAGAATCCATTGAATTCAAACCAGAAACATTGGCCCAATACCGCATAACCTTGAAAGCTTTCGCTAATTAATTCTACACTCAGCATAACCGCTACATCTATGTTCTGCAGCAATCGCCAATGCAATGGTTACCGACTTAAATGTAAATCAGCCCTTTCACAAAAGGAGTGCTCTTCCCTCTTACTTCAACAGCAGTTGTTCCTCAAAATGCCCATTTGTACAAACCCTCCAACAGCATCTGTTCCTCTTGCTGTGAATAACGTCCTCGCGGCTGCAAATGGTCGCAAAGCATTAGCTAGAAAACTGTCCAAGCCCTGTATTAGGAAGCCATGTCCCACCTATAGGGCTTTCTGTTTAAGTCAGTGAAATTCCTGAATTAACTCTGAAGAGACACTAAGATTTTTGGAGCATTTGCTTTGATACACTTTACTAGCTTTTCCGGGAAAACAGAATACTCCAAAGATTTTTTTCAGTTGTTGAATTTATGTTTGTTTGTTCGTTTCTGCTATTTGCACACAAATCTCTTTCCACAACACTTGAATCACTGAAAAGGGAAGATCCACACTCCCAACACCAGGCTGTAATAGCATAAAACATTTTTCTGCTTTGCTGGCACATCACATTATAGAGGCTGTCCGTAATCTTAGTAAAACAGACAATGTAAAAAGCCTTCCTGCTTATATCAGACCTTGTTATTAAATTTATATCCATTTCTCATAATAACCTACATTTCCCTTTATCGGAACTCTGAAAAATAACTCCTCATGCAAGACTTGAGCGTGGCATTTGATACATTTGGAGAAGGAATTCTGCTGTCCCGTCTCGGAGACATGGCAGGGGATTAGGGGGATTGTGAGTAGATGGCTTCAATCATTCCTCACAGACAATACTCAGTGAGTCATGAAGACCTTCTACTTCCAGGGCTATCACCCATGAAGTTTTGAAAGAGTCCACCTAATTCTGTGTTTAGGAGAAGGCCCGTAGCGTGAAATAGTTTACAGTAAAACACAGGCAATACACGGTAGGCACCCAGCCCCAGCTGGAATTGCCTCCACACCTCCACTCTCCGAAGCCCCCATTGCCCCTAGCTAAAGAGCTGATGGCCAGGGTGAGCCAGGCAGCCAGAAAGGAGCACTGGAGTCATCTCTGCAGCCACGCTGAGCTGGGACAGCCAGCCTTTCCACTGCTCTGCTGACCCAAGGGTCCTGACACTTGTTATAAAACCACAGTTTTGAATGGCAAATGAGAAGAACCAGCCTCGGGTTAGAACAAGAGGTGATGTGACCCGAAGCAACCTCTCTCTGCTAGCAAATCTACAGTATCTGCTGTCACCTCTTTCCTGAGACACAACTAGAGACACTGAAGCCAAGTGCTCAGTCACTATTCCACTGCTCAGATGCCTGGACCACTTCTAGTCCAAGAAAACCTTCAGATCACATATCTTTTCATCCAGCTTGTAAGCCTGGGCATATTTATGCAGAATGCTTTATTCATATCTTCATTCAGGGGGTTTGCAGAATATCCTCTGCTTCATGTCTACAGAACTTCAAAAGTGCAATTAATTTAAAACAATGTAATTGAAACAAAGACTCAGAAGCGTCTGTAGCAGAGAGAAAAGAAGAAAAGACATTTCATTGCATGTGCATAAGGAAAGGCAGCCGGACTCTCCGTGTTCTGTGAGAGTGACGCCTTTGCATCCACTTGTCCAGTTTCCTCACAAATTAAAACCGGGATGTCATTTCTCTGTGATGCAACTTTAAGGTAAACATTTTGAAATACATCTCCTGTGCCTAGACCTAATTATTCATCCCTCTCACCTTTTTATGCAGCATAGCTATTCTAGAAACTCTTAATAGAAGTGCCATATATAACGTTATACCTACCAACATGAGAAAAAAAGATTTTTTTCTTTGGAATAATTTGTACCGGGGATAATATGTTTGTGGTTTTTACAGGGATCACATGGATGTATTCATCTTCTTTGTTTTGGAGACCTGGTCAGCACAGTCTGGAGGCAAGGTTACATACCAAAGAGACACAAAGCACTTATTACTTTAACATTACTTTAACAAAAGCAAATAAAAGCATTTTTTTTTAAATGTTCTGAGAAATAACATATTCAACTAGCCCATCCCATCAGCTTTTAGAGTACATTCTTGCTGGAGCTCTCTGGTGGCAGAAAAATTATTTTTACCAGAGATCTGCTTAGTAGGAAAAAGAAGAAAAGGCCTCCAGCATTCAGCTTGGATTTCTGCAATATTTTTAGCTGTTCTGCATGGCAAAGGGAGTTCACATGCTTTCCAGTTTATTCCATGGGACTAAAACTTGCACCCTGAGCTGCTGGCTCATATTCTGCCTACATTTTACTTTTTCAGAGCTCAGCATAAGTAAGCCCTCTGCAATCTGGACAGACTATATTCCTGACGTTTCATATCAATCCTGCCCAGCAGCTCTAAGATAGGATAATGGGTCGTGGCCCTCTAACACAACCCTGTCACAAAAGGGGTTGAGAAAAAGCTTATTTCTCTACCTATCTTCCCATTCACATCTACTAAAGCTTTCATTAATCTCCTGATTTTCAATTTCAAGATGAATCGGAGTAATTGAGACACCCCTTCTCCACTTTGCTTAAGGTTTTAAAGTGAGAATCTACCCTTTAATATCAGGATACTGAGACAGCTGTTCAGATGATGGAAAATAATGACACGAGCACTTGCAAGCAGAGGATCTGGCTTCCCAGTCTGCATGGAGCTTCAGTAAGCCTAAAAGAGCCATTTTCTTTACTACCCTAGTTAACGCCTTGGTAAATTTAAAGATACCAGAATAAAATAGCTCCCAAGACTCTGTAATAAAACTGCCGTCCACTGACCATGAATCTTTGTACAGCTAAAGTCAGAAAAAGTACTAATTTACAATGACATCTCCTTCACCTTTTTATCTGTCCACTGAAAACACCTAAAAAACTCAAGAAAAATAGTTAGCTCATCCTAACTTCGTGGTTCGTGGTGGACATGGTTATTTAAGGAAACACAAACCCCAGTTAGGACCAGCTTCTTATTACAGCTGCACTAGATGCTAAGAGGTAGTCGAGAGCAGTCTCTAGTCTCTGAATTTACAGTCTAAAAGTAAACCAGATGAGAAAGGAAAGCATTACCCTCCCCTGAGGGTAAACTGAGTCCCAGTTAGATGAAGTGACTTACGACCAGGAAGAACTTCTCAAAGCCAGGAATTTAACTGAGATCTTTTAAAGGTGCAGCTTTCCCTTTTTTACTTTCCCTTCTCCTTAGGAGCAAAGGTTTTCCCGTATCATAAAACTCTTCCTACAGGTCTGAAAGGTTAAGCTATTTAAGAAATGCGGCTTCTTAAACCTGGTGAGATTTTTCGAAATAAAAAAAAAAAATAACAGTAATAAAACATAAGTAGTTTTTACATCTCCAAAGCAAAGCAGAAAATATTAGCTAATTCAACCTTACAAGACCCCTATGAGTTAAGTACAGGCTACACTTCTCAAATATGCCTTTTATCCCTCCCTCTCTCTTTCTCTAACCATGCAACCAAAATTACAAACAAGGTGCATAATGCTTCTGTGTGGTAACCATGGTAATCAGCTGTATCAACTACTGTAAATATATATGCAATATACCCGACAAGTCACCTAAAAGCAGACCTACTCCACTCTCAGACGATGTATCCTACAAGCAGCCATGACTGAATATTTTTGCTAAGCAACTTATTCCAGGCAATATTCAGGAACTGCCCTTTCTCAACCTGTTCTAGAGGTGGGTAAGTAATCACTGGTTGCTTTGGAAAATCCCAGCCCAATGCCTATCCACACTTCAGACATTCTGTGGCCAACACCGATCTTGTACCGAGTCACCTTTTTCCACAGTAACTCTATCCAGCATCTGGACTGTTAAGAAAGATTATGGCTCAGGGAAGGGATAATATTTAAATGAATGGGGCCAGGAACAAAACACTTGGGTTTTTTTTTTCACCCAACACTTGCATTTCCCCAAACAATCTTGTTCCCTTCACTGCTTTAAGCAAACACGGTTTCACAAGAAGTTATTGGGCAGCACCTTTAGGAGACAAGGATGGTTTCCAGCCTACTGAAGTTAGACGGCATCAGTACAAGGGTGACTGATGCTCTGGTTTTGGGATGACTTCAGCTAAAGAACTATGAAAGCCAATCCTTTCCTCTGAGTGCCCCGATACAAGATTACAGGCACCTCTAACTAGTATAACCTGTGCTTTTTGTGAGCCCTACCTCAAACATTTCTTTTATTAACCTTATTATTTTTTTTAAAACTTAATTCCTCCAGGCGCTTTGTTGCCGCGTGGTGCTGCTTAGTTTAATAATGTCAAACACTTCTTATGTCCTTCCCACCTGATGAGGCGAAGGCTCCTCTTACCTGGAGCTGTGGTTTTTCACGTCCTAGCAGGCAGCTAAAATGGGGGCTCCAGCAGGCTGAGGAAGGACTTGAGCACGCTAAAAAGAAATCATTTAAACCCAACAGGACTTTGCAACAGAGAGAATCGGGTTCAGCTGCCAGTGTGCTGACAATTTGGTATGCCAAAATTCACCTTTTGGTCTCCAAAAGCTTATATAAATAAATGCAGCATACCTGTCCGATTCTGTAAACCGTTGTGTTATTTAGACAGGCGTTACAGCTGATCTCAGGGAGAGCTCAGCCTGAATCTACAACGCGTAGGTCTGTGCTCTGTTTCTAGCAACGATTTGCATAACGGTATTCATTTCCAAAACGCTTCACAGGCTTTATACCCACAAGACCATCTCTGGATGGAGAAGAGAGAAAAAGCAGAAAACAGAGTGCTGGCCACCTGCAGAAAGAAAGGAGGATTCGGACAATATTGACATTTGGGACTGAAACCCTGTTTTTATAACACAAAGATCCTTGGCAAAGAGCTACACAGCCACATCCGTCAAGGTCTGGATGTCCAGCTACAATGGGGCAGGTGCAGGACTGGGACCTTTCTGTACAGGAGTGGCAAAACCTCAGCAGTCAGGTTTAATTCTGAAGATAAATGCATAGTACCTTATTGACTGCCCCACGAATCCTGGAAGATTCAAAGCCTGAATTAAAACCATTAAACGCGTACCTGCAGTTCTAACGGTTGTTTGTAACCGGATTCTTAAAACACTCCCCAGCCTTTCCCAGCAGCTCCCTGGTTTCTCTAAACACAGGGAAATTTGCACATTTTAAATCTGTTCTACTCAAGGTGGTTTTTTAGTGCACGTTGTTCACCAATAGCACTATCAGTGACATGATAAATACTTCTCGGGTATCATTCATCTTCTCCTTCTTGTTATTAAGGTGAACTGTGTGTGCAGCATAACATTTTGTTTTAAAAGGACTTGGGATTTTCAGGGGAGAAAGGAGGAGATTAATATAATTGTCCGTTCTTATTCTGGAGAAGGCAGGTGAAAGAGGCAGACACCTGGGAAAGCGGAAGGTGAGAAGGTTTGCCAAGGTTCTCAGTCCCTGAGCTTCTTTATTTAGTATGAGGAAAATACACAGTCAACTCATTAACGCCTGATGAATAGCAGGGTAACGAAGAGGCTCTGGGTTGTCCGGTGTCATTCTCACTGCAGTGATCAGAGGAATTACATCACAT
>JAHREE010000422.1:4302660-4322541 GCA_033628505.1 Tringa tobata | reverse complement strand
TTGTACAGAAATACAGGACACCTCCAGTAGAAACCCTGGATTCTCTTAAATTGAATCAGTCCCCTGTTCAGTACCTGCTGCATCCTCCCCCCTTTCAAGTGATGGCATCGGGCATTAGACCACAGTCACTGTCCCGCAAAGAAATAATACAAGAAATGTTAACATTTACAACGTTACATAAATATCCCCTAACAAAGGCATACGGGTAAAGTGTGGCAGGTAAATAAAGGTGACAACATAATGGTGCACACACTATTTAAAGCAAGAAGGGAGAAAAAAAAAAGCTTCACACCGACTCTTGATAAGATTAAACATCCTCCTCTTAGGGAAGGAAGTGAACCAGAACTGATCGGAGCTGGAGTCAGTGGAGTTTCGGAGCGCTGCGTGTCTGCGAGGAGGGTCATTCCAGTTCTTTTGGAAATCGATTACATTCCCCAGCTACCTACTGTTATATTGCACCAGGATATTATTGTACAGTCTTGCTACACAGCCCTCCATTATAGAGCAGCTCTATTGGCATTTCAATGTTCAATGAAGGCTAGAATTGCCACTGAGGTTTCAATTAAAGAAAATTCAAAACGAAAATGGAGAAAGAAAAAAAAAAAAGAAAGGTTGGGTTGAAAGTTTCCAGCAAAGGTATTTATGGCTGTCTGTCACCCTGTCTTTTTATTTCCTCTCTCCTGAAGTGTACTCGAAAGTGTCCATTTAAACAGACACGTTTTGCAGGGTTGTCGGAAGGAAATCTAACGGCATCATTCCAGTGGTGTAGTAATAAATAAAAAATAGATATCCTTACCCATTTGGTATAAACTCAATATTGCCCAAGTTAAAAGGGGGTAAACTACATTTACCTGTGTTCACCCTTGGCTGCATCACCACAGGATGCTGCTAGAACATATCAAAAGTTGTTATTCAGCCTATAGCAGGCTGTAATCACTATTTTTCCTAAGTTGTAGTCTGTGGCTGATGTTTGCCTCTCCTAAGGTTTGATTTTTTAATGTTTTATCTTTTGTATTAATGGTCTGAACAAATTGGGTTAATTGTTTTGTTGGCTGTAACAGACCCTATATTTGAGTTCAAGATTAACATCGCAGCCAGTTTCCAAGGTGATGGCCATTTAATTTTGTTTATGTAGAAGTGATTAACTAAATGCCAAAAAAATCCTGGTTAAAACTTGAAAACAAGGAGGGTCTGTAAAAAGCTAAACATAAACCTAAAGAATTCAGGTGAGCATGTGAGATCCTGTCTATAAGGGGGTTTAATTCCCTTAAACAATTTTATGTCAAGAATATGCTGATTACAATGAGTTTACAAATCTTTAATTGCACTTTCACTGTTAAGTCACATTTTTTAAAAGTTTGCATAAGACAGGGCTGGAATGAGAGGGTATAATGGAGGGCAACAGCCATATTTGAGAAGGAGTTTTTTTCATGCACAGGTCTCTCTCTAATCCTTATTTTTACATCTTGATTGCATTTCACAATAGCAACCAGGCACTCCAGGCAGTGTTCTTAGGGCAATTACTACAATTCTCGGGTGGTCACTCAGCATTAGATTTCATGCCTTATAAAACAACATGAGGTGTGCTATAATCACTCAGAAATATACAGCCTTTCATGTCCTATTGCTTAATTAAGGAGGGTGTTTTGCAGTACGGATATTATTGCTAGTCTGTGGGTTTTAATTTTACTATACAGTAAAAGCACCCTAATTCATGCCAGTAACGGGCAAACCTGAAAATTAGTGCATTTTCTGAATTAGAAAATAAGTGAATAAACTGCAGAAAGAAAATCTAAATGTGAACACCGCAATATTAAAGCAAATGTGCTCATTTATCCTGGGAAATATAGCTGAGTCTAATTCTGGTGATATTTGATAGCATAACACCTCGGATTTTTAAAAATATAATGAGGCTTTAGACCCCAGCCCTACAATGAGCTCCCTGTGTGTGGACTCCTGTGCAAACATGGATTTCAGCAAGGTGCCTCCCACGAGAGTTATCTGAGCATTAGTACCGAGAACCGGGTAATAAGATACGGGAAGCACTTGTTGAGGCAGCAGGGCTTTATGGTGATTATCGCTTCTGTGATTTGGTGAAATAAAAGCCAGTGATCTTCCAGTGACTTGTACATTAGCGTAAATACTGTAACTTTCAAAGCTATGCTTGATTTTTTGAGACACCAGTAAGTAGATAAATCGCAAAATTTGACCTACTTGAATAAAAGATCTCTAATCCGACCAAGTGCGCTGTAATCTCCATTTCTCTCTCTATTTTATAAAAGGCTTTTTGCTGGGATATGTAAGATGGCCAACTGCACAGACAATGAGTCACGGAGTTAAGTGCACTCACTCTGCCCATCTCTCTTTCTCCCTGTACCAGAAGTTAACAAAACTGTTGGCCCCGAATTATTTTGACACCAGCAGTTCTCTACGTGTAGATGACAAGAAGCACAATTTCTAACAAATCCCAGCCACACCAATGCTCCGGGTTCAAAGCCTGGTGTTTGAAGGCCATGGGGCAGCACATCATAGTACAGGCATTTGTATAGGATTCTCCAATAAGATCCAAATGTTCTCTTCTAGCACAATGGTCCCTGCTGAAGGAGCTGTTGTCTCCAGCTTGCTCCATCAGCCTTATCTGGGCAGCTCTGCCTGCCTCACCCCATGTGAACATGCCCTAACCCACAGCACTTTGCACGAGCTGGACGAGACAAGCAATGACTGACTTTTTAAGCTGTTTATGCTGTTTAAGCCAACCTTTGGTCAAGTTGGCCAAGTTAGCCAAAAAAGACTATTGGTCAAGTTGGCCAGACGAGAATATTGGCCAAACTGGCAAAACACCTTTCCACCAAGACTCTGCACAGCTCTTGTTGACTCACTCCAGCAGCATACTCCAAGAGCTCAGCCAGGACTGCAGTTCTTGTCCTGCCTTTGGAGGGTTTCAGCTTGCCAAAGTCCTGTCTGCACTTGGCTAGCAATCACTAATGCCTAATAATTATCGTCCCTAGTCTGGCGGAAGTAAGTTTAGTCAGCAAATAGCTAATTGCCTTGTCTACTGGAGAAGTTCATGGGGTCACCTTTACAGCTTCAGACAGAAATCCTAAATCATCCATAGACAGATTGCCCAAGTCATCACAATGGTTCTTCCACAAATGCCCAGTTTACGGCGTTTTGCACATTCTTTCCAAGAAACTGTCCTAGTCCTATGCAACTGGCAACTTCTGGGCATGAAACTGTTATCCCATGGAAAGGAAGGGAATTTGTCACCTGTCTGGGAGCCAAGTTTCACCCTCAGTTCATGAAGAAGTGTGTGATGTCCCTCCTGCAAGTGAAGAAACACTGTGTTTCTGCCACAGGAATTACTCAGCACTCTTCAGTCTGAGAGTTGACTATTTGTGACCACAAGCCCCAAAATTCCTCACTATCTCTGAGAACTACTTTGGGTCTATGACCCACAGCAGCAGTGATCTTAACAGCCTGTCTACAGTGCAGTGTGAGGAAATATTTCCTTCTATTGACTTAAAATTTATATGCAACCTACTTCAATGAAGCACACTTATTTTTCTTGTCCCCTTGGGAAAACAGAGGGGAAAAAAGAGAAAAGAAATGGCTGCTCCAGTTTTATTTATGTTCTCTGCAATCATAAATATCTGCATTCAGTCTCACTCTTACAAGCAAAACAATCCAACACTGCAATCTCTGATGCCAGGCTCACTTCTGCACTCATTGTAGTCAGTGGCCAAAATTCTTATGGATTTCACAGGGAACAAGAGTAGGCTCTATATATAAGCTCTCCTTATACATCTCACCATCTGTGCTGAAGTAAACAAAAAAAAGCCATATTAAAATCAAGCTCAGCTGGAAACAGAAGGAGAGAAGGAAATACCAGCAATTGCTAAATATAAAGCACTAAACAGTTTTAAAAGGTGTTACAAATAATGGATGGCTTTTTAAAAAATTACAGTTGCACTATACATGACTTCCTTAAACAGGCCCGTGTCGAGGCTCTTTCTTTAGTGAGTATGGTGTTTATTAATATAATGTATAAAATAATCTATCAAATTTATTACCAGTATAGACAATAATATAAAATATTTCAAATAATTGATAATTTTTCACTTGTGCAAGGAGAAAGATTTCTTCTTCATTACAACCCCAGCCCTGTTAGGGGCAGTGTGCATGTTCAACTTTGCAGTTTCATTTAACAGAGAACCACACAAGCCCTAGGATTTGTCCCCAAAGATTCTGCTCAGGAGTAACAGGGTGAGGTTCTCACTCTACAAAATACGATGGTGTGGCACAGGCTTCAAATCAGTAAAGTACCCCTGTTTAGGAAAATATACCTAAGACAAGAAGCCTTAGGCATGTGCTTATGTGCTTCCTTGAATCAGCCTGATTGCTGCAAGTATTTTCCCTGAGGCAGAGATAAGGTTTACAGACGCGGGTCCCAAATTTGGGCCAGCCCAAAGATAATTTAAATGCATCTCTTTCCTCTCCCTCTTTTCGCTACTGAAAGAGCACATCTTATTCCTATCTGCCTTTATTAAGCTTTTTATAAATGCACGAGAAAAAAAATAAAATTCAGCATCCCAGCCGTCTTCTTGGGTTTAAGATCTTAACAAATGAGGACACAGCTGGGCTACTTGGTCTGTGGATTTGCTAGCTGCAGGATTAAGTCCAGCTGAGCTGAAGTTTATAAACCAAGTTATTGACTTTAAAAATTCTCATACCGCTTATCAAAACACACCACATTGAAAGAACACCCTTCCCAGAATCAAACGTGGCAAAGCTTTCTCAATTATAGGCAGCCTCTCCCCATACAGCCGCCCTCACCGTAACCCTACTAGTCTCCTGCATCTACTTTATTTCACGACTAGCTCTCAAGTCGCTCTGAAAAATAGCCTTTTCTATCTTCTATCCCAAATAAGCAGGATCTGGGCAGCAAAAGGGTGGTTACATATAGCCCAGCAGTGAAACGTTAAATGAATAGTGCCACACCAGGCATCATCCTCCCCCAGCAAAGCCCAGGCTGCCATTAGGTGTTACTCACCTAAAAGGATTTGTTTCTAGTCTGAAGTTAGCACGGCGCCTTTGTACATTGCTTTTCACTAAAGGTCTGATCCAGCCGCCATTAAAATCAATGAAAAGGCTCCCATTGACTTCAAAGGAATCGAGATATACCATATATTGCAGTAGATAAAAAATCCCAAAGGAAACGAAAACCTCTGTCTTTTAGTATATACTTTCGATTTTTATATAGTCTTCATCATAACAATGTTCTAAAGGAAAGGGACTGGACATTTTTCCAAGTCAGTCAATGCTGAAAACTGAAAGAAAAAAAAAGAAAGTTTTTGATAAAAGCAGGCTCTTTCCTATTTATTTCAAAGTGTATTTTTTCTGTCAAAAATTGTTTTCAATAACAAATATGTGACCAGTTTAAATGCTAAATTACCAATAGAGCCAGGAAAGTATTTTAAAATATATAATCTTTGGAGGCATGCACATTCTTTCTACCCACTTACTCGTCAGTCACCAGACCTCCAGCTTCACATTTCTGTGACTTTGAGCCTTAAAAAAAAAAAAAGGTTGGATATTATGGCTTTTATTGCCTGTGTCTATAGGGAGGATCCCAGCATCTGCCTCTCAGCCCAGTGCTCTGTGACAGACATAAGATGGGATAACACATATAAGAAAGAGAAGGATTTATTAGAGTACAGAAGAAGGCTGGGCTAGAAATCCAGCTATGAAGCTTTATAGATGCATATATTTAAAACACCTTTCAGCAGCTTTATATACCATTACAGTTATTGGATTTTTCATCTTTGACTTAGATATGAATTATTTAATTAGAAACTTCAATACTTGCATAACTTTGAAACCCTTCCGCTATTGTTCTTATGCAAAAAAATATTTGCACCTAAGAGAATTTCCCAGCAGTCAAAACTTTTACTGAAAGCGGTAGTACCACTGAGGCAGGCCAGGTTATTCAGGTAATTTGGATCAGGCCACACTTTGGTTAGGATTACATCAGGCTTTCCTTGAATGTAGTGACCCAACATTTGGTTATCGTTTAGTGAACATGATTTTCTACCAAATTATTCCCTCTGGACTCTCTGGAATCCAACAGAAAAAGCTTTAAAGCATCCAGACATCTCCAGCTTTTTTAAACACTCATTTTAATTAATTCTCTGGTTTTAAAATATTTTATAATTCAGTATCTCCAGCAGGTCTTTCTTTTTTTCCCCCCAGTAGACTTCTTTGAAGGAATCACAGGCTGCTGAAACTACTCAGGGCATTTGTCTGTTATGGAAAGGAGATCACAAAAACATTTCATATCCTGCTGTTCAGAGTAAGAACAAGTCTTACTCACATGGTAAGGTCGCATGCGTGGTGGGTTCAAAGAAGAACGATGGGGAAAATACTCTATATATCAGATGCAATTACACAACATGTATAATCTACTGCAAGCATGTAACTTACCTAAGGGATCCCTGCTGACCTGCTCACCAAATGGCTCCATGAGAGGAATCCCATGGTCCACAGGGCTCTGCAGATGAAGGATGTGGGCAACACGCTGGGTCTGTCCCTGGGAACCACAGGCAGGACAACATCCTCCCAGGGCACCCTGACACGGGCACTGCAGGCTAAAAATCCTGACGTGCCATTAGCAGAAGTGCTGCGTTCCTTAAAAATAAAGGTCATTTGAATAGGTAAAAGACAAAGCAGGATGTGTGTCTAAGCAATTTATGTGCATTACATTAAAATGCCAGGCAGATGTTTTGCCATCCTACAATTGCATCATACCTGGTGTTCTAGGGGCACAGATACCATTCATGAAGAGCAGCAATTGATCTAGTTACTGAAGAGTAATTAGAGAATAAGAGGGGTGGACAGGCTGGTTCATAAAGCTGCTCTAAGGGGAGATATGTCTTTTTATTCCACATAAGCAGCAAACTTGCAGGCTCCTGCTGCTGCCCCCTCCCTTGCACAGACAGCACCAGGGTGTGGGATGCTGCTGGGACCGTGTGGGCTGCATGGAGGCACTCACGTACCTGGGACACACATGAACACCGTCCCTCAGTCCAGTCTCAGAAGGCCCCTTAGGGCTCAGAGACCCCATACAGGTCTGTGGCATTCACTGTCTGTGCTTGAATCGATCACCCGTTTCACAGCCAACTTTCTCACTGCCTTCTTGCATGGGCACGGGCAGCATGAAATCACCATCACAATATTCTGCACTGAAAGGCACCGATTTGAAAAATATTTTTATCTGTATCTATCAAAATTGCTTGGAATTAGATGATCTTTAAGGTTCCTTCCAACCTGAACCATTCTATGATTCTATGACAATATTACTGTGAGTTGGCAGAAAGCACACCGGACATTTAGGATTTGGCATCATTGAATGTATGATTTTTTTTTCTTTTTTTCCTAGAGAGGAGCACCCCCATTTTATGGAAATGTATCCAGCTTGACACCAGCTGGAAAAAAAAACAACAAACCAAAGGCTTGGGTGAACAACTGAAAACTCTGGGTCACGGCTGCAGTTCACAGGACAGCAGCCCCTGACACTGGCCAGAGAGGAAAGGGCTGTGTCAAAAGGAAAACCAATGATGAGCCTGTTTGATTTGGAGTCATGGTAAATAATGAATGTGAATCACAAAGACAAGATAACACAGTAGTTTTCACTGACCCTGATGTCAAAATGTTTCCCTCTTCCCTCTGTTTAATGTCCAAGAGAGCATCGCTGTTACCACTTTGCCTTTATCAGCACAACCACCCTGAGAAACGCAGAGGCTGGAAGTGATTAATTTTGGGACTCCAGCCCCTGATGCACTAACCCATGTGCCTAAACTTCACATGAGTAGCTGAAGACCAAGGGATTACTCCTGGAAGTCAAGTGAAGCACGTGTGTGTTTCTGGCAGAGGGTTTCTGACACGAAGGAGTCCCAGCTCCCCAGGATGCAAGGATTAGTTTTTATCCCTAGTGCCTAACAAGATATTGCTCTTTAGAACAGTCATTGGTGCACTGGAATAGGAAATATAAATGCTATTTCCAAGAGAGACGAAAATGTTTTCAGCATAGTAACAAATATCCTGAAACAGTCTGCACTGGTGAGTGAACAGAGGATTACGTTTAAATTCAACATTCTTAATGTACATTGCTAATCTTAAATTTCTAAAAAGATTAGCCATTTACAGGCTGAATAACAGCTTCTGCACTCATTCCAGCTAGTATAAAAATCATAAAGGTTAGCAAACTGTGTGGATCGGAATATAAACTAATCAGCATCTGGGATTAGGAAGAAATCTCCTCCAATTCATTGGTAAAGGCTTCCTCAAATACTAACCGGAGCCCATTATTTTGTTTGGTTGTTAATAACTCAGGTGACATTTGCCATATGCCATCAAAGAGCCTAGGGTCAATACGAATTTATCTCTGTTAAGGCCTGCAGATTCGGCCTCAAATTGTGAGTCCACAATTCAATAGCAAGTTGAGTATTCCCGTTTTTAAACAGTTTTTGAAAGTGGTGAGGATTATTTGGGAATCGTGTGATGCGAAAGTGCAAGCAAAGAGGCCGTGGAGGGGCCAAAAAGAATGGCAGTAAGATTTTGACACAGAACAAATATCAAAGTAGGTGATTTTCTTTTTTTCTTCACCAACTGTGCTAAAGTTGTCTTTTTAAACTGGAATCACTGTGTATCTCCAATCAAATCACATTCAAAGCAGTTATTCTAGTGTGTCCCTAGCTGCACTTCCACAGTAATTTAGGCACGTTATTCATATGCTGAGTTTCCAACAGAAAGGGAAATAAACTGGAGGAATTTTTCTGTAGTTGAAACAAAATACAGTGAAGGTTTGACCTTCAAGTAAGCATAAGACTCAACATGTTCCCCGTTGGTTTTTCTAGAATAGGGTTTGACAGCCTTAAATAGGTGGAATTAAGCCTCAGTTTCTTATGCTTCAAAACCTCTAGATAAGTCACAGCTTGTGCAAGAGGGGATCTGGAAGACCATTTTAGTACTTCTTTCTGAAGGGGCCATCTTTCCTACTGAGAATTAATCAATCAGATGTGGTATGGGATGGTAGTAGTCCTTGCCCAGAAAAACAAGTTGTCTCCATAAAACTGCTTTTTGTAGAGCTGCCAAGCAGCCCCGCTAGGAACATCCCTCACTCCCCGATGTTTCTTGCTGCAGAGTCTACATCCCAAACACCTGCAGCGCAGACCTGCTGCCTCGCCTGCACCTCTGATGTCCTCGGTGGACATCGATGTCCATCGCGCCTGCAATGTCCTTGCAGGGTGCTGGTAGAAAGGTTATAGAATCATGGAATGGTTTGGGTTGGAAGGGACCCTAAAGATCACCTAGTTCCAACCCCCCTGCCCTGGGCAGAGACACCTCCCACCAGACCAGGTTGCTCAAAGCCCAATCCAGCCTGGCCTTGAACACTTCCAGGGATGGGGTGTCCACAACTTGATTGACAGTTATATTTTCCCCAGAAGACTCCAACCACCAAAAGCTTTTACCAGGTCTACAACTACCATCTAAAACCAGAGGTCCACCTGTACCCTACCTGGCAGGGGCCAAGGGAAGTTGTCTAAGGAAGAATGTAAAACCGGGAGGTTACGTGGCGATACCTCGCTAGCACGTGTTCTCCCACTCCAGCTAATTACAGCAAAGGGATTTCTTAAGCCGGTGCCTCTGTGTTTTGCAGCTCTCCATAGATGTTTTTCCTTAGGGAATTCATCCAAGCCCTTTCTAAACCCACATAAACTGCTGGCATTCAGAGCGCTCAGTTTGGTGAAAGCCCTGTACGGAGCAGTTGTGCAGCGCGAATGGGGAGCAGAACAACTGCCTCGGGCTGTTTTGAAGCCGGCGCCTGCCATTTGCCTGTGCTGGCCCTAAGTCCAGAGGTGACGCTGTCACACACATGGAAACCCTGCCAATCGTGACGCCTGACAGAGCAGCCGAACATTCTCAGTTTCCAGGAATATGAGAGGTTCTTATGGTTATTTCTTAATGCCGAGTAAGGGTCTGCAAGCCTACGCACACAGTGCTACATGAAATAAAGAGTTCCCAGAGGTTTCTCGTTGGGCTCCAGCCAGCGAACACCTGCTCACATACAAAACTCTCCATTCAAGCCAAAGGGACGACACCTGTGAGCAGAGTCACCCCCACAATGATACCTGTCTGGTTTTCCAACTGGGAGAAAACATGTTCCAAGCTGCACTGAGTGACTGATGTGCTCCGTGCTAATATTTGTTTCACAAGTCATAAATCTGTTTCACTCCTGTGGTTCTGGGGTAACCATAAAACAACTGCTGAAGATAGAAACTGCAAGAATTTCAGCCACCGTCAATGAGTGATAACTCACTGTAGTTTGAATATCTTCTGTGTTTTACTAAATCAAAACTTAAAGGCAACTTTTAAGAGACACTAATATGATTTCTGAGCCTCTGAATACCTTCCAGATCCATCCTTTGAGCACCGAAAATTTTTAGCCATAATATATATAAGACTGATGCTGCAAAACACTAAAAGCCCTGAACTGTGGTTACCAATTGATGTGGAGGGTTTTCCGCCTGGGCTTTACATCTACATGCACACATTGCCAGAAACTAAGGTGGGTGCTCATAAAAATCATTAAGATGACTTCTGAAAATTATTGAAATAAGTAACATGAAAGACAAAGTCCTTGTTGAATATCACATATTAGTAGAGAAGTAAAAAGACAGTTCTAAATTAAAAGCTGTCTCTAAAACAGTGAGACTTGGAACAAACCAGCTTTTTGAGACAGAAGGAAACTTAACATCTCCCAAAATACCCAGGCATAGCATAAGATACTAAGAAATACACTTTGCAGCAATATTACTGCTTCTTCTTTGAGGAGTGTGATATGGAGTTTTGAGGACTCTCAGATATGGCAATTCTGTCCAGCCACAATACACAGGGAATGTAAGGGAAAAACACAACAGCTATAAGACAATTTTTTGGGAACACTCACATGCTTAACTTATTTGTGTGCAATCCCCTGGAATACATCAATTTCCCCAATATTCAAACACAAAGGGTTTTAAGACGAAGAAAACTTGCATCCAAGTAATGGAAGGAGGTTATTCGCCTCTTCGAAAAGGCTACGGGATTTACTGCACTGTATTCTGCCATTTCAAAATGGTTGTAAAAGTCTGTCCCTAGGCATAAAATCTGCTCACTTACTTTGTAGCAGTGCATCAGCTAATGAGCTCTTATTTGCCTTTCCAAATTAAATTACTCGTTACAGGTAGGAGGAATTTTGCAGTGGTGGGTTAAAAGTAATAGAGTAAAAAAAGCACGAGGCAACTTTCCTAGTCTGTTCTAATTCAAAGCTGCTTTACTGTTCTTCTAACACCAAAGTACTAAACTCACACATCAAGGAAAAGTTGCTGGGAAACTCTGAGGCAAGGTGCCCTTTTCTTTCACCGTCAGACAGCGGCGATGCTGCCGTTTTTCTCCGCCTCCAGTGGTTATGTCATCTCTGAGGTCAGTTTTCTGCTTCTTGAACATGACTTGGCTGTTTATGAAACGTGAAATCAGCATCAACAATTGGTAGCAACTTCAAGAAAGAAGCCTTGGGCTAACAAATAAGAAAAAAAAACCTCGTTTTTGCCCACAATGAGAAAAATCTACAGAACTGCCACCTAAGGGCTTTTATTGCCTTTGGCAGAGAAGAAATGCACATTTAGACAGTGCAGCCTAAACATTTTCACTCACTGAGCTCATCATTTATTTCGGTGGCAGACATCCCTATGTGAGACAACCTCGCCAGTCACCAATCCCTCTTTAGATTAAACATGAAAGGGGGTCTATCCTCCCATTAGCACAGGGGAGATGTACCAATACGGCCCAAATTAATGTCCTAATCATTCCCTGACAGAATAGAATTTAAAATATCCCACCTCTGTCACTCCAAAATCATACAGTCTGAGCCTGATCATTTGAAAATTGGTGTTGGTCATCAGGGACCTCAGATTTCAGCTGAATTATTCAGAGTATCAGGTACCACCACACAAATTACGCTGGGGCAGAGAGGAAGGGGAACGAAAGGGGGAAATCAGGGAACCTCAGTGAAAATCTAAACACAAGGCAGTTCAGCCAAACCCCGACTTCTTCTCAGCTATTTAGTTACAGAACTGTGTTTTTCTCCAAGAGAGTGCTTGCAGAAAACACCATCTTTGCGCATACTTGCTTGAATACACACTTGTATGGGTTTTCATTCTTAGTGTTTACTGGGGCCCTGGTTACATTCTCCAGCCAATTTACTCATATAATGTGTTTTTTTCTCCCTCTGGCTACCGTGAAACAAAGCTTCAAAAGGGATGGGCAGGAAAAAAAAAATTCTCTCGCTAACGTTTTTCTCTCCTAAATACTGAGGAATTCGACTTCCCTGGCACCATTCTCAGTATTTACATGCGTGTAGCTGCGTACATACCACAGCTTACTAACCCGTGCTCTGCACAAGGGATATAACTGAATGGGGTTATTCATAACCAAACCCTCATGCAGCTCGGCCAGTGCCAGGATTTTTAGCCTATGCTCACAGGGTTGTGATTAGACCTAGACAACATTATGAAAATCAACCTGGCTAATTATTACTTCAAATAACCGAGAAGGGAATGCAATACATTCTCCAGGAAATACTGTAAGAGAATCAAGATTTGGGTGTTTGCATTTGTTTGTTTGCAAATGTGCTCATTAGCTCATCCGTAAGATTTACGCTCCATGCAAGAATTACCAGGGGAAATTCTATAGACTGTTCAATGAAAGAAGGCAGATAGATCACCGCTTACCTCCTTCTGGATACAAAAGCCTCTGAGTTTCCAAATGCCAAAATTTTGTGCAGAATATTCATCACGATATTGTTAATCATATCCTTATTGACTATACAAACCATTTATAGAAAGTTTCACAGGATTTAAAAACAGAGCTGAGAGCCTGATCTCCTGTATATCTCACAGCAATATGTTTTATCCCTATTTTAAACCCCAAAATTAAATCACAGCAGTTTAGTCTTTGGGTAAGTAGATTTATGTATAAAAGGAAAAGAACCTGTCACTAATGCCCAAGACCTCTGCAGAAGAACAAGTGGACTAAATGAGAAACATCTAGATGATCCCAGTGTGCACATTGTGCCCGATGTACTGGAGAAGTTGGGTAACCTTCAAGATCCCTGCCAGTCTGACACGAGGCAAAAGTCCTAATTAATTTAACTGTTGGAATTAGTATGACCATAAATATGAAAGGAAAACACATCACCCAGGCACCTATGACCGGGGAAGGGTGGTTTTGCACCAGTGCAGAACACTGGCAAAAAGCCATCGAGGGCCTCACCTCCAGCCACCCGTTCATCTCGGATGCTCCAGGGGAACACAGAAAAATGAAACAACTCCCAAATAACCAAGATATATGTGGCCAATTTCATCCAAGAGAAAAAATAAATCCTTCCTGACAGTCTGCAAGACCTCACCGAAGCCAGGAAACAAGAGAATGATTATTTGATAATAATTATTCCCTTTCCAAACTGCAAGTGTTACGAGGATGGTGAGAACCACACCGGCAGTGCTGGTCCCCGGAGCCTCACAAGGGACTCGGTAACAGGAGGAATAACAGGTTCTCAGACTGTGGGACAAGGAACTGCCACCGATCTCCTGATAAAGCTCCCGTTCACACATGCACAGAAATATGTACAGGTTTTTCCGCAAAACGGTTGAAAGCATGCATTTAAAAATACATATTTATCATCCTCTTAAACATCCCTACCTTTGACAGCTTTTACAGGACAAGCAGGTTTATTATTTAGGGCTCTGTAGGATAGGAAATTGTGTCTTCTTTTAGGGGTGGATTTGTCTACGTTAAGCTGCAACCACTGGGTCCTGTAATGCCTTTGTCAGGTAGATAAAGTGGCTCCTCACTCTTGGATATCTTTTCCATGGGTCAGTACCTACCTGCGGTGACCAAGTCGCTTCTCAGCTTCTTCCCTGATGAGCTAAATAAGCTGAGCTGCTTATGCCTCGTGTTGTCACGCTTGTTTTCTGAATCCTTTTTCATACCTTTCCTTTGAACTTGCCTTAGTATTTCCATACTGCTTTTGAACTGTCAACACCAAAACTGGACACAGCTCCTAACAGTCTCCTCACCGCTGTTGCGCACACGGGCAACATCAAATCCTCTTATCTGCTTGATAGTACTCTTTTTTACATCTTAGGATTGTATTGGCCTTTTAGCCACAGAGTTACAGTGAGATTTCATTTTGAGGTGCTTATCCAAAAAGAATCCTAAATCTTTTTCAGAGTCCTTGCTTTCCAAAAGAGAGCCTCCTGCCCTGTGTAGCCTCTTGTCTTCATTCTTTATTACCTTGCCATGTACCTAGCTAATATTCAACCTTTTTTTTTTTTATTTTACCTCTTCATTAAGTACTTCAGGTCACTCAGCAATGATAATTTGCCCCTTTACCACTTATTTTTCCATTTGTTCACTGTTAACCTATGCCATGTGTACACCTGATTCTGTATCATTTCTTTGAGCAGTGCTAAAAACATTTGGCCTTTAGTCAAAACTTGATTCCTAAAGAAATCCATTAAAAAAGAGTTTTGTATAACATTGTCTGTGCAAAGCATTAACTAAATCAAAGCTGGGAGCACCACCACCATTTTCAACCTGACTTTGACTTTTATTGAGTATACTGGAGGAAAACTTTGTTAATAGTTGGAGCAACGATGCCACCTCCTCCCAGGGTGTTGTGATGACGAAGTCCCCTGACACCGGTGAGATACTGCAGGGACAACTTGTTTGCCTCAAGCACCTACCTCATATGTAAACTGTGGGGTAAATCAGCCCTTCTAAAATAGATGCCTATAGGTATGTGAGACCTCTGAGTGCCTCCAGGCTCCAAGCTGTGCTGGCACACCTGGCTGTACCTCAGATCCATCCAAGGGAAGCCCCAGGTGTCATCAACTTCCCTCTCTCGTGGTTTCTATGGGTCTGAAGGGACCCACTCTGGTCAGTCTGGATAGAAGGAAAGCAAAGGTATAGCACTATCTCCATCTCTCTCCAGAGCCTAGATACAGATCCTTACAGAGTCAGTGGCAACTAACTCAGGTGCCAACTAAGTCTTAGGCGAGGCTTCTGCAGCACCTACTTGTCTCAGTTTCCTCTCTGTGCACCTAATTCTGGTTCCCCTCACAGTCTGGCTTACGAGGTACTTAACATTTACAGGAAAATTCAGTATTTAATTAAGTTGAATTACATCCGAGCATTGTGCTGAGATTGTTTTGGAGGCCATCTAAAAATACCGAAAAAAAATTATGTGTAGCTGCTTAACCAAAATATTATAGCATAAATTTGAGTCCCTCTGTCAAATGACAGAATGGCAGCATGTCCTCTCCATGCTCAGGGTGTCACAACACTGTTTTCGCTCAGAGCTGAAATGAATTATTTGACAAGAATGGGGGGCATGATGTGTCTCCTAAAGGAAATGTGACTGAGTCATTTTTATTTTTTGTTCTCACTCTCTGTTCTAGTTATGCTACAGATGGCAGAAAATAGGAGTCAAACCAATTTAATACAGACATTCAGTTCAAAATGGCATGTATTTTAGTCTTCCCTGTATAATTATGAGGAATAGGTGGAAACATATTGTTATTGTTTTAGACAAACAAATGGAACAACACAACTCCCCCGAAAATCACCCTGAAAGTCCAATTCCCCCTACACCTCCCCCCCATAACCAGTGTCGTGGGGTTACTTTGACAAAACTCAAGCAACTGATGCAATGACTTCAACGGCAGTGAAAATGCCTCTCCATGTGATTGAGTGGGATGAGAGGTGACTTGGAAATAAAGTTGTTAAACAAAATCTTCATAAACTTTCAAAAAGTTCCCCAAAAAGCCTGATTTTCCTGCTATCCCCAAACCATTAGAGATTTTCACATAATTCAAGACAGAGCTCTAGACTTTTCCAACACAGTGAAATGGATCTTACTTTTATTACTGCCCATCAGAAATCAAAATCACGACTCCAGCAGAACCCACTTCTGTCTTCTGGGGGAAGTTTTAGCAAATGGTTCTGTCATGGCTAAGAGAAATCAACTCAATATACTGCTGGCTTTTAGACTTTTTCAGACTCTTCTCATTCCCTTGACAAGCCAGGAACAAGGAAGTTTCGGCTCACACACCTGAAATCGCACAAATTTTTATTTTGCCAGTTCCAAGCAAACGATTTCATAACCTTTGCCCACAGAGCATGTACCTGCAGACAGTCTGTGGTCAGTATAAAAAGCTAAATGCCTGAGAAACTCAGGGATATGTAAAGTCTGGAAGTTAGAATATGAACCTCTTGTGAAAAAATATGTGAAGAATGGTCCAATATTCACAAGATTAATATCTTCCTCATCTCTTGGTTAAAAAAATTTTATCCCCTCTATAGGTGATCAGCCAAACGCTGATCACCTGACATTCCTCTTCTTCTCTGATGATTGATTCATTTCACAAGAGTAGTTGCCTGCCTTGATGACTCCCCTATAAATGACGTGGAGATGGGTGTGGTTTGGGATGGACAAAGCAGAGGATCCCTTTCCAACCATTTCCCAGTGACAGGACCTTGCAACTGCTGGCTCTGCCTTCCTACCCCTGATACCAGCTTTGGTCACCCAGCAGAAGAGGGAAGGTTTGTTCAGGGAAGGAAGTGTTTCATTGAACGTGGTGTGTCCACAAAAGTCAGTGATGTTTTTCACTAGATTCCGCAGGTTTGCCATTTTTAGCAGTTTTAATCCATCTTAAATTTGTATTTTGGCAATTAACTAAGCTGCACACTTAAAAATTACTTTACATGTCACTTCCTGTTTCATTTGGGGATTATTTTTCTGCTAAATGCTAAGGATAATTGTAACAGATATGTACAGATGAATGCTAAAGCACCAGCGAACAGTCTTTATACTTCAAATAAATAAAAATACATGATTGGAAAAACCCTGAGATATCTTCCTGATCTCCACTGACTTTTTCAGAACCCGTAAAAGCCTGGAAACCTACTAAATATCTATTACCAGTTTTTCTAGATATTCTACCATATCTATTACCATTTTCAGGCAGCAGAAAATGAAAACATTGACATTACTATCCAAGTTGTAAATCTGTAATCAAGGAAATCTTCACTAGCTGAAAAGAGGAGTCAAACCTTGCAGTAAAAGTTTGGGTAGCAGATAGCAGATATTTCTTTTTGGCTCTGGCTTAGAAAAATCTAATACAACAATTCTGGAGGTGAAATTTCATTACCTTTGAAATGACTCAACCTGCATCAAAAAGTAAGAATTTTTGTTGTAACAATCTGAAGAGTTGTATTTTAAATCCCTTAAAATAAATAAGAATTTCATTCCCTGAAGCACGTCCAAACCTAGGAGATAGTGTTTACCACAAAGTAAGTGGTAAATATTTATGGCAAGCCCTTTGCAAAATCCCAGTACCCGATTACTGTGTTGGTCCCTGCAATCTGCCCACAGCTAATCTAACGGCATTGCCATCAAATATTTTGCAGACTAAAATGAAATCTCCAATAAGATGAATAGATCTGTGTGTCTTCTAATATTTTATCAGAAGATGGACTTGATGCTCTGACAATTCAAGATGCCATTAGTTTTGATATGATCAGCAAAGACAGGGGAAGTTGTATTATTCTCATTCTAATACACGACTTGTAACATAATGATCTATCGCTAAAAGAGGAAATCTCTTCTTTCAGTGGAGCAAGCCTTACCAGCCACCAAAGTCGTGCAGGCTATCAGCTGCCTAATCCAAAATTGGGATTCTCACAAACAATCCTCAGCCTGTCAAGTACAACCTTGTAACAGATTCTATTAAACAAGTCACTCACCCACCCAAGTAAAACCCTCACCACAGAATATTTGTTTTTCTGTAAATAGATCTTTTGTTTCATTAGCATCTTAAGGGTCCCTATTTTCAGTGCTATTACTTGGCTGTAAGTTTGCCTCCCCTAAAACATGTGCTCAATGAGAGGAGAGGATTTCCCGAATGCTGAGAAAGGATGTGAGCAGCAGTGCATCGTTCCCAGTGCCCGGAGCAGCGTGCCAAGCACGGAGGAATTTCTCCAGACTCAGGTATCATCCTTAATTTTTAAAGAACTCCTTGCATACTGTCACACCATGAGCAGGATGCCCCCCAAATTATTTTTCAGCCACCTGCCCCTCTCTACAAAGCCCACCTGTAGATGCCTTTCCCTCAGAAACACAGCGGAAAAAAATATATTAATAAAATGAAGCACTCCTTAAATTACTGAAGTTACTAAAACGAGAAAATCAAAGCAATAAAATTATTGTAGAATACTGTATTTAATGTAATCATATGCTTTTTCTTCATGAAAATTGTGGCTCATATTCTGAGTTAAACTGATTTATATCTAGAGTGAAGTCACTGAGGTTCAAGAAATTCTTTGAAATTCATTACCTGTAAGTGAAATCAGAATCTGACCCTATGTCAGCATTTGTAAATCAGGCATTTAACAAAATTTGAGGGGAAAACTAAGGTCAAGATTTGAACTCTATCTTCCTGAAGTGAAAGATTGTGAAACTACCTTCCCAAAATGAAAAACGCAGAAAATGGTGAGCATAATAGACCTATAGAGCTTCATAGCTTAAAAGTGCTGTCCAAATATTAGCTAAATCCTTACTATAAACCTGTGAGGCAGATAAGATGGAAGCACTTATGCTAAAAATAAATAAAACCTAGAACTGTCTCATATAACTGTAAGATTTTATTAAAAATAAACAGGACTGGTTGGTATCCTTAACCTCAAGGTCACAAAACAAAGTACTAGGCACTAGAGGATAGCGGCAGAAACCAGTACTCCAAAATCACTGTGTCTAATTAAGGATTCCAAAGAATCTCTGCTTCATGCTCTCTCCTGTCTCGAAGCATTCGCTGCGAGAACATTCAAATGCCATCGGGAGACTGACATGCTACTTGTTAGGTCAACAGTCCCATTGAGACTTCTTCTCATCGGCTTTGTCGGATTCTGGGTCAACTATATATGCTGGGCAAATAACACCGCATCAGGGCAAATAACACCGAACGGGGCTCTCGCGTTTAAAAGGGAGAAAAACTAAGGGGAGAAAAAAAAAAAAAAAAAGCTGCGTGGAAATTGGAAGAGTGTGTCGTGTGTGTGCTTGCTAAATAATTCAGTTTTAAACTGTTCTGAACTTCTGACCCTCACACTCCGCTGCGAGGTACAGGACTGGGGGTTTCGATGTTAATCCACGCTTTATTAACGACAAAAATGTATGGAGCCTTCCTGTTTCAGAGTGAGGCCATATTCTGCTGAAAGCATTCTAATATTAATGAGGATGGCCAATTTTAGGAATGTTTTAGCCCGCTGCAATAACGTGTTTCCATTTGTTTCTGAGGCTGGGAAGGGAGAAAAATGAAATTGCCCTTTTTAAGGCAGCACCCTGCTTCTTCCCAGGCAGCGGGCAGCGTGTGCCCCTTTCTTCATGAAACTCTGCGTTCGCCCGTTTCTGGGGGTTGTGTGATTCCCTCCCGTCCCCTCGCTTTGCTCAGCTGTCACTCGGCACCCCTGCCTCACTTTCAGCACCTTAGAGCGTCTATTTCTCCACGATGCGTTTTGAACCGGCAAAGGAGAAAAGAATTCGACGAAGCTTATTTTTATGCTTACAGGAAATATAAAAGACAAAGTGCTCTATGTTTAAAACTGCAGCTTGTGGTGCACATCAGAAAGAGCTCTACAAAGCAGCAGGCAGAGATTATACAGAACGCAGAGAGACAGATGCAGATTTCCACGCGTAAAATCCGTGGCGACTCCAAGCAGGGCGGACGT
>JAHREE010000422.1:4151882-4288195 GCA_033628505.1 Tringa tobata | reverse complement strand
TGCATAGTTCGGTCTGCCTGGTGGCTCTCCTCATCCCATCTGGCTGTGTTTTAAAGCAGTCTATTTTACATATATATATATTCTGAAAGTAGATGCACATGTACTCTGCCCCCAAGTTGCTGAATTACCTCTTCTGTCACTGTATCTTAAGCCTTCAGTTCTCTTATTTAGAATTATCTTGTTTCAAATTAATGAAAGCACTACCTACAACTATTGAGCATCTTAAGGGTGAAGCATGTCCTGTTAACTTGAGTTTATTTTTGAGGGTTTTTTCTGTCCTTGCCTCTTCTGTTCAGGCAGTAAACTCTTCTGGGAAAAGGGCTGTTATTGTTTTTGTCTGTACAATTAGGACCTCCTTCTTAGCTGCTCCTTGTGCTCTAACAGAACAAAAATGATTCATAATCTCTGAAAATGCTGCTCTTCCCCCCCACCCCCCCACCTCCTTCTTTCTCCATTTTAGTCTACAAAGATTCTGTTATGCTGAGGCAAAGCAGAACTTAATGCCACTGTACTTTTCTGTTTCTCTTAATTACTTATTTTTGAGGAGGAAAAAGTGTCCTGAAGAGGTAAAATGAACACTAAAATAACTTTGGGAATCATGGAATGCTTTAATAGGATTTTTTTTAAACTTCTAGCTCATTCTAATCCAGAGATACTGAGCAGTAAAAATTGGGCTTACTAGATGGGTGTATCTGTTTCTTCTGGAAACCAAGTATGTGCTTTGTCTCACTCCATTAAAAATAGCAATCCCAAGAATATATTGAAGGCTCTGAAGTATTTAGGAGGTGGTTGTTGCTGTGGAGGTCCACAGTCACGCCCACCAGAGGGCATTTTATCACCAATTTCTTGGGGATAAAGTTTTTTTTTTTTTCTTAAGTCACGAATAAAGTAGTAAATATTGGATGGAAAAGCAGTGTATGAAACATTGTACAGATAGCTTTTTTTGTTTATATATAAATACATATGCTTATTTCCTGGCTGTATTTATATGTAAATAAGTAATGATGTCAGCTTGAATGGTTGGGTTTCCCCCTCTGATTCCTAAATACTTTCTAATTTTACTTAGGGATAAGTGGGAGAAAAAGGAATTCTTTAAAGCTCTTCCACAGCTGGTATAGCCATCCGTTACCAGGAGACTGGCCTCCCTACCAAACAGGCGCAGCAGATACTCTGGATGATTGCAGTGTACCTCTGCTCCCCCTTTTTCAGGGCACTCAGGAGCAGAGGCTGCTGTTCAGGAGTCTTACTCATTTAGGAGGCTGGAATTTGCAAATACACTTAATAGTGAAGCCCCTGGATTTTAAGGAAACATTTGGCAGCCGGGGAAGTGTACATCTGCCAGATGGACCTGACGTCTTGCATTTGGCAGCAGTTAATGCTAAGGCATGATATGCAAAATCCAAGAATGACAGCTAGGAAATGAATTTTTATTTTAAAAACTGCATTTTGGTTTTGTGTTTTTTTTTTTTCTTTTCTCTCATGTGTCTTCCATTACAAAATAAAGCCTCTGCAGGAAGGAAAAATACTTCTGAAAATACCTTTTCTTCCCCTTTTTCAGGGTGCTTCCTTGTAAAGTTGACATCTGTGCTGAAGGTTGGGCTGTCCCAGTTCAGATGTGTGACCTTCGTCAGCCATGGTACAGCACACATAATGTGATTAATTCCCTTTGGTTCCCTGTGGACTAATATATTCACTCCACCAGAGCCCCCATGACTTGTTTGCAGCCTCAGCAGAGGCCTGGGGTCATCTGAGACCAAACTGCAGACCTGGGCAGGGATCTGAACAGCCTGTGCTGTGACATGTGGGCAGAGCAGTGGTAAAAGCCTTTGCTCCCTGTGCAGGATCCTCTCTGCATGTGGGTGGGACACGTGGTGAATGATTTGAGTAGAGATTTGGATACTCATCCTAAGTGCAGCTCTGGGACCTGTGGTTAGGTCCCCATGTTGTGTTTGTGGCCATATGAATAAAGATGGGAATTATTCAGAGCATGTCTGTTGCTTGCCAAAAGTAGCTGATGTCATGGGGATGGGTAATGAGAAAACGTAGAATTTTTACTTCTTGTTCTCCAAACTGTTCAGGTCAAAAGGCTGCACCTTGCTAGACCTGCAGGTCTCCCACCACTCCACCCCAAACTTGTGATTTCTTTGAGAATCTGGCCCTAATCCACAGAGGTTTGAGTGATCCTTTTTGGGGTAAAAGGAAGGAAAGGTACAAGCCAAGAGCATGGTTCTCTAGAGGAGTGTCTGGGGAGATACTTCCAGTGAGGATGGATGCGCTGTCCTTCTTGTGTGGTGTTAGTGGGGAGGCAGAAAGTGCTGTGACCTCCCCTTATTCCTGGTGATTCATGGGGAGACAAGAGTGGGAGCAGCGCTGGGGTCTGAACAGCTCTTACTTCTACAGAAATAGGGTTAAAGTCCCCAACAAATGGTGGTTGGGGAATTGTGTGGAAACAATCGCTCAGACCTTAAGGAAAATAAAATAAATACTTACAATGAAAAAGTCAGGTGGAGAGTTAATCGGTACTAGCTCCTGCCTCATCGTCAGCAGCCAGTCTCCTAGTAAATGCCTGGATGTTTTTCAGCCTCTTTATTCAGATGATAGATCCTTTAGTCAATTTTTTTTTTTTCCAGGAGTGTTAGTGTCTGTGCAAATAAATGACTTATAAAGGAATTTTATTAATCCTTTAGGACTGAAACTTTAAATAACATTTTTAGCTAGATAGATTTGCTTTCTAGACCTATGTCTTTACCACCTTGTCATCACAGTGTACTAGCTTAACTTTTACAAGGCTTGCAGGTATTATCTTGTGGTTAAGAGTTGAGGGAGTTGTTAATATTTTTGTTTTTCTTTTTTAATATTTGTGGACTCAAGTGTAAATGAACGTTAAAAGGACTTCGGTTCTGATCCTCTATTTTGGTTCCTTTGCTTTTAATGGGAATGGGCTGAACTAAGTATAAATGTGAGGCCCCAACTGTAAAGACTCAAGTCATCCAGTGCTGTTGTAGTGGGTGATTTAGTCTGCTAAGAACTTGGTTAGGAAAAAAATAAAAAACCAAACGAAAAAAACTCTGTTAGGATAAAAAAAAAGTAGATGGCAGCACTAAGCTGCTCTAAGGAAGAGAGGATTTGAAGGTGAGAAGGATGAAAAAGCCTGTTAAATCTGCAATTATTGCAACAGTGCAAAGCTCCCGCAACACTATAGTAACTCATATTAGCAGAAGAACCTTGCAATCTGGTTTCCCTGCTGTTACACTGGGAATAGATACTACTGCTTCCTCTCATTTCATTAGCAAGGACCATATGAGGTCTCAGTGTAATTCTGAGCTAAAACAAGCTCATATCTAGGTTTCCAACAGAGTGACTTAAGGATTTGACCTGGCTGCTGTTTGTGTCTCGGTGCTAACTTATTAGCACTGTTGCTATTGTATCAGAAACAATTCCTTGGCTTCCAAAGTATATGCAAAAACATACTTAATGTATTTTCATTTTGATATATAGGTCTGTGGCAAAGTTATGGGAGTTATTTGCTTGGTGAAGAGGACCATGTAGCCAGCTATGTTTTTTGACAGAAGTAGCCTGCACCAAAATGAAATCTTATAAACATGCTGATTACCCAGTATTTCAATTAGTATTTAGATGTGCTTCAGCAGAAGCCTTTCATATGGAAAGCAACTACTTGTCACCTTTTTCTAACTTTGCTGCTTAGTTCAGTCTCATGTCAAACACAGATTTGAAGCACCTCTGGAAGGGGGAGGAAGAAATAGTTGCCTTGGAGCCAGATGAGAGCCTTGTTTCAAAAGTGTTTTTGAGTAGAGAAAGATTGTCCTTCCATTTTGTGAACACCAAAATAAAGCAAAGAGAAAGTTCACTATTTTGTTACTGTTCTTGTGTTTCGAGGCAGTCTGCCCACCAATATTCTGAGTTGGCAGCATGTGCCTGGGGGAGGGTAAGAAACTTGGATACCTTTGGGACAGCTTTGAGCAGAATGGAGGAAAAACCACATGGTTTAATTTTGACATAAGCACAAAACCAGCTGTTTCCACCTCTTTATCTGACCAGCACTCTCCTTAGCAAAGAGGAGAGCCTGCTGATAGTACAGAGGGTGAGCTTCCCCCGGGGTGGGTGGTGTGTGGTGAAGGGAACTCTCTAGGTGATGCAAACCAGCAAGGAGGAGAAAGGTGGTAACAGGTGTCATCTACTGGGGATGAAGGTTGATTTATAGTATTTAAGTGTTTTATAGAAATGAAGGCTTGCAGAGCCTTACTTCATGAGCTGGGACTGGGGCTGCAGTGCCTCCCCCACAGTTAGTGTCTTCCCCCACCATACTTGTGGGCTTTAAGCCTCCTGTTGGAAGGTGGCGAGTGTTTTATAGTGATGAAGGGTGCAATGTGGAGAATCATAGCAGATATCAAGTTGGAAGGGACCCATAAGCATCATCAAGTCCAACTCCCTGCTCTTCGCAGAACTACCTGGAACTAAACCATATGACTAAAAGTGTTGTCCGGAAGCCTCTTGAACTCTGACAGGCTTGATGCTGTGACTATTTCCCTGGGGAGCCTGTTCCAGCGACTGACCACCCTCTCAGTGAAGAACCTTTTCCTAATGTCCAGTTTGAACTACCCCTGATGCAGCTTCATTCCATTTCGCCATGTCTTGTTGCTGGCCTCCATAGGGATTAGCACCTTCCCTTCTGCTGTCTGCCTTGAGGAAGATGTAGACTGCCATGATCACCTCTCAGCCTTATCGTCTCCAAGCTGAACAAACCAGTGACCTCAGCTACTCCTTGTAAATCTTGCCCTTGGCCTTTCATCATCTTGGTCACCCTCCTCTGGACACACTCTAATGGTTTGATGTCCCTCTTACAATGAGGTACCCAAAACTGCACGCAGTGCTTAAGCTGGGGCCATGCCAGTGCAGTGTCCAGTGGGACAGTCACCTCCCTCAACCAGTTAGCCATGCTGTGCTGGATGCACCCCAGGGTGTGGTTGGCCCTTTTGGCTGCTAGGGCTCACTGACTCATATTCAACTTGCCATCAACCCCAAACCTAAAGGAGGATGATCCTTGTTTACTTCGAGTGACTGATCCAAACAGCCCGGGGCCCAGCTGGGGCCTCAACGCAGTGGGAATGCGAGCCCCAGCGCCTGTCTTGGTCAGGGCCTGCTGGCATTTTGGCTCTTTTTAATACTGATGACTGAAAATAAGTGGTGGAGTTAGTGGCCCCCTGTGCTTGGCTGGAACCTGTGTCCTGTCCCAAAGGAAGCAGCACAGGTCACCAGGAAGGTGCCAAATCTATCCCCTGGCCTAAGGGCTCAGTTCGGCTCCATGTCGCCTCCTCAGAGATCTTACTTGGCTGCCATATGCCTTGTGCTGGGTTTATCTAGTCAGGAGTTTAGGAAATGGCGTGGTTGGTTTTTGAATCTGTCCTTAGTATTTTAAAAAACAACAAAAAGCCCTTTAGGAGGAGTTGTTACTTCAGTGTGTCTGTTCTGCAGCCCCCCCCAAGGCTTGATTCTGCTATTAGGTAAGTTAAGTGATTATCAGTGTACTTGATCAAGTGTGAATAGACAATCAATTTTGTGGTTGGGTATTTGGTGTGTTTAAACCAAGTAGCTAATAAGAAACCCCCCAAATTAAAAACCACAACCCTCTAGCAACCCAAGAACCCCTTACCTTGATTGGTTTGTAGCTTCTCCTGTGCTGAAAGTAACTAATTTTGTATGGTGCTGATTGGACATACTGTTTGTCATTATAAATACTGTAGGAATTTGGTGGGATTTAAGACTGCTAAAATAAAATGTAATTTTGGGAAACAGCAACTAAATTCTGCTTCTGAAGAACTGGATGTATTTTGGCACAGTTTTTCGTACAATTTTTTATGTCCTTTTGAGTAGCTGAGATGGTTAACTGATACATGTTAAAGGAAGGAAGAGTTTGTTCATCTTTCTGTCATGCCCTCAGAAGATGGGAAATGTGGTGTTTTTGTGCTTGAATTTAATTTCATGTGATATTCCTTTTCTTAAGAATGTTCATTTAATTTAGTGAATATTTTTTTCTGAAAAACAATATTTTCAAGGGCTAAATGTGTTGTATCCAAATGAATCTTTAAAACAGGCTGATCATTGAGCTACCAGACTTCTGATCCATCTAACCAAGAACATGCTTCCAGCAGTTCCCATGGTCAACCATTTATAAAAAGGGCACATGATGCTTTGATTTGGGTAGTTTTAATTATTTTTGTCTCTCACTACCTTTTGGGGATTATTCTGGAGTTAAATACCTCGTACCAGGAGTTTTTATCATGGACTCTTAAATCTCTTGATGTTCTTAACCATATAAATGGATCTGCTTTGGAGGGTATTCTTGCTTTTTTGGCCTTGACAGCCGCTTCTGGCTTCAAGTTCTGCAGTCTGGTTAGATATTTTGAGACTTATCTTATTTTTATCTGTTCTATAACTTGTAGTTTTTATTGAATTCCCCTTTGTTATGGGACCAACAGGAGAGAAACTGAAGTTATGACTTCTCTCTGCTAGTCACAATTTGACACTTTTATTTTGTCTCTAAAGTCTGCTATTCGGTCTTCAGTCTGCCTTCAAATAAGTGTCTCCACATCCAAAATGTTGTTGTTATGGTCCTCTGAGCCCTCTCTGAGTCTGCAGTATTTCCCTTGGATTTGGGTGTCTAGCACAGGCAGCAAGGAAGCAATACTGTTGATTTGATAGTGGCACTTCAAAACTGCATTATTGCTCAAGCTAACACACCAAGGGCTTTTGGTATTGTTTTCCCTGTCTCATTGAGCAGTTGTTCCAGGGTTTTTCCATGACCTCTCCGGAATGGAGCTCATATGAATTTTGCTGAAATACTTAAAAGTCTAGCTTGCTCTCCCTGAGGTGAAAATGGTCTATTCTGCTTACTTCTGTACAGATTATCATTGGTGTTTTTAAAGGATGGGAATTTCCCTTTTGCTTAGATCAGTGTCTCTTTTGAGCTGTTCTGCTGATTTAACACATTTTGGAGAATCTGAATTGGATCTTGTTCTATCTTTGGAACAAGGCTAATGTTAAGAAATTTGTGGATGGATGCTGATTTCTCATGTGTTTATCAAGGATGTGTATTCTGTCAAGGGTCCTAACATAGTTCTCCTTTCTTTAGCAAGCTTTACTGATGTAGGAGAGGGTGATTTGCTGAAGTTGAGCTGTTCCTTACTATTCTCAGTATGAGATGCTAACTTTTGTCTCTTTCTTTTTTTACTCTAATGAATAGAACATGAAGAGGAGGGGAAGAAGGAGCAGTATGACTTAGTGTACATCATGCCCCTTCTGTTTGACAAGCTACACAGCCCCTGAGGTATCCCTTGGCTCATGCTGGAGCTGTAGTACCTTTAGTGTTGACAGTCTTGTGTTTGAGTCCTCCAGGTCTACGCTGCAGCACACAGGTGTCTGTTGGATTCCCCACAACTGAGTAGTGCCCTTCTCTTGCTTGTGTGTCTCATCCCCATCGCACCCGTTCTCCCATGCTGCCTTTATAATGAGTCAAGTTGAATTTCTTTCAAAAACTTGATCAAAAAACCCACTCAAACTCAACCTCCCTCCCCCCAACAAATGTGGTGTCGGCTTCTGGCTGTCATTTCTCAGGTGTCTGAACAGTTGCCGCAAGGCTTCTACTTCTGTTCATTTGTGCTGATTTAAGCTGAACGTGGCTGATTTATGAAATATATCCTAAACAAAGTTGGCTGACTAGCAACGTTGTTTTCTTTTTTTCACTTCACGGGAACTTAATTACTGGGGGGTAGGAAGGGTTTGGGTGGCTGGTGTTTTTCTGGTTTTATTCAGTTTTTGTGAAAATTAGATCCAAACATAAGTACCGTGAATTTCCTTCACGCTGCAAATTCTGAGAAAATATCACTTATAAACACTGAAACAAACAAATAAAAACGTATCCTTGCTTGTTTGCTTTGAAGTAATACTTGTATATAATCAAATGACTCCAGAAGCAGGCAGACTGCTTTAAGAACAACATCAAATGCAATTAAAGAAAACACTCAGTTGGCAACTGTTGGACCTTTATCACAGTTAAGGCTTCTCGGTGCTCCTGAAACAATGTGAGAATGAATAAATAACCATCTTCAGAAAAATCTGAGGCGATCGTGTCTGTTTGGCCCCTGTCTTGCCATTCTGCTCAGTGACTTCCTGCATTTCTGCAGTGCCTTTCACTCGCGTATGTCAGACTTTGCAAAGCTGTACGGATGGTGAAGCTGAGATGCAGAGAGGAGAAGGGATTTGCCTGAGGCTCTCCAATCAAATGTATTCCCAGTTCTGGTGGCAAAAATTGCGAATAGCACATTTCTCTCTAGGCTCAAGTGATCTGTTGTCCTGTAGGCCAGCACTATTTATTTGTGCCTGGGCAGCCTTGAAGGTGATCTGCCCTCAGGGGTGGGTTGGTGGCTCTCAGCTCTAGCAGGGAGGTGAAGCTTTGTTGTGCTTTGGGCAGGCTGTAGTGCTGATAATAAAACCACAGCTGCCCAACTGCTAAGAACTTAGTCTTACAGAGATAAAATTTACTTCTAGTATGACTGTCCATCCTACTCCCCATAGAATAGATGGAGACAAGACAGTGATATTTTATAATTTTTTCCCTCTAAAGGCGAAGCAGTCCTTCACCTCAGAAAAGATTGAGAAATCTTCTTTGTCATAATCTGCCACAGCAGTGCCTGTGGCTTTCAGCACTTGAATTTTGCTACTTTATTTTGTGGTGTATGTGGTGTTCTTCACTTCAGTTGTATATTGGGCCATGGAACACTGTAAGCTCATTGACAAGACCCTCGGTCTGTTGCGGTGTGCCTCCCTGATGGCTGACAGCCCCGGAGACCTTGCCAGGGAGCTGGTGAACACAGTAGGCAGGGAAGTAGCAAAAAAAGAGCTCTAGCAGACAAAGACATGATTTGAAAGCTGAGACTGAGGCAGGGTTTTCTGAGCCTGGCAAAAGAGGCTGTGGTGGGGATTGCCTCATAACTGTATGCGAGTTGACACGGGAGAATTCATGTGAGCAAACCTGGGAGAAAAAAACAAAGTTGGCTGTGTCTTTCAACAGCCTGCTTGGAGGCTTGAGGTTGAGGTTCTGTAGATGCTGCAAGTGGCTTGAGGCAAGGTGGAAGAGGCACCATGCTGAAGGGAAATGCTGTGTTCAGTTTTGGGTCCCTCACTATAAGAAAGACATTGAGGTGCTGGAGCATGTCCAGAGAAGGGCAACAAAGCTGGTGAGGGCTCTGGAGCACAAGTCTTACGAGGAGAGGCTGAGGGAGCTGGAAGTGTTCAGTCTGGAGAAAAGGAGGCTGAGGGGAGACCTTATTGCTCTCTACAACTCCCTGGAAGGAGGGTGTAGAGAGGTGGGTGTCAGTCTCTTCTCCCAAGTAACAAATGAAAGGAAGGAAGAAGAGGCCTCAAGTTGTGCAAGGAAAGATCTAGGATGAATATTAGGAAAAATTTCTTTACTGTGAAAATGTCTTTATTGGGACAGGCTGCCCAGGGAAGTGGTTGAGTCACCATCCCTGGAGGTATTTAAAATATGTCTAGATGTGGTGCTGAGGGACACGGTTTAGTGATGGAGTTGGCAGTGCTTGGTTAATGGTTGGACTTGGTAATCTTAATGGTCTTTTTCAACCTGAATGATTCTATTCTATGGTGATTATGGGATGCTAGTATAGTTTAGATTCTAAATGGTTGGGTTATTTGTGCTGATTGTTGCTGTGTATGGGTAGTTGAATTGGGGCAGCTACTCCTAGCTGCTTGCTTCCTTAAATGAGATGCCTCTTCTAAGGCTGTGTAGCAGGATGCAGCAATGTTCTGGTTACCTGGAAGAACATGGGTAACTGATCTGCAGTACAGTGTGAAGTGATACCTCTAGCACCAGTGCTTTGCAGTGAGCCTTGGCATTTGCCCAGCAGTGAATGGAGCTGATAGACTTGTGTGTAGGGCCATGATCTGTCAGAAGGCTTCCTTGATGGATAGTCCTCGTCCTATTGCTACTGGATGCTGTGGGGATGACTCTTTATTGCCTGCAGGTGAGTTTTTTTGCTTGTAAAAACAGTCAGTCATGATGTATGAAGAGCCTTTTACACTGTTCTAGATGTCCGATGCCCAGACACTGACAATCACTGTCAGATATCTCTTTCTCAGTAGCACAGGAAAGCTGGTGCTGTGGAGTGGGACAGACACTCTTCAGCAGGAAGATATCCTGAGAGCATAGAGCTGGGGCTCAGTCCAGGATCAGAGCAGCAGTGGGTAATGCTGCTGCAGAGATGAGTGGTGTAAGCAGCAGGTATCAGAGCAAGTAGGGTGTTGGAAAGCTGAAGCACTGTCCAGAAGGGAAACATCCATGGAAGGAAAATGGGATGTGCAGGCAGGAGATGATAGAGCTTTTCTTGTTTGAGCTTAAAGCAGAATTAAGAGGATAATCTGCTGTGACAGCTGCCAGGTAGCTACTGTACTGCTGCGTTAGTGATGCACCAGCCCTTCCTTTCCTAGCACCCACGGCTGCCAGCTGCTGATAGAGGGACGCAGCCATGGATGGCCCAAGTGGAGATATAGTGAAGAACTTGGCTTATTGGGAAATGGAGAGCAATTACAGAGAGTAAAGTACTTCCTTTTTGCTTGGAATAAGTGAATACCAGTTAAAGATAGGCTGCAGTGTTGCTTATGCAATCCTGAAAACATTCAAGAAAGCCAGAAGTAGCAACTGAAGAAGGTGTTTGTACTAATCTTGTTGCTGAGAACACTAGGTGCTTGAGCCTTTGAGTTATTCAAATTGTTCCTGGTGTTTTATTTCCGTATTTGAAAACCATCTGAGAAGGAAATTACTGTCCGACCGTCTTCTAGTTGTGTTCTCATAGAGGTTGACGGTGCTTCCAGTCTGAAAATGGTGTTGCCAGTTACCTCCCTCTTTTTAGTTCTTATTGCTTTATTTGCCTTATCTCTTAGTTCTTGCCTTGATGGGGTTTCTCTGCATTCTCTGCATTCTCATGAATGTGCTTATGCAGGTGGTAGAACAAGTCTTCAAGCTTTGAATGGTGGTTGTGGTAGAAAAGAGTTAACATGTTCCCCCCAAAGGTTGAATACTTTTACTTCCTAACAAACCAGATGGGCCACCTTCTTTTTTGTTTTCTAATAACCATTTCAACCCTGCTGTGGTCTGGAGGGGTGTGCTCTGACCTGAGGATCAAGGGGTCATGAGTTCTCACTTCCCTTTTTGGCTCATTGTAGCCATTGCTTTAGGAATGAGGAGTCTCTGCTGGCTTTGGTATTGGCCACTTGAGAACCAGACCAAGAGGGTGTCCTAGGGCACCTTTTTTAAAGTGACCTATTTCTTTCAGCTGGCACTGACATCTCACCCAACCTGCAAAGCTGTGTGTGCCAAATTATGTGGTGGTTTGGTAGCTCCAGAGTCTAGACCACAACATGTTCTTAGCATGGCAACCAAACCCAGGAACTGAGGGGAAGTTCCCCCACCTGCTGCCTGGCAAAGTGCACACATCATCTATCGTTAATAATTGGCCAATGCAAGCTTTCACCTACATCTCACCTAGGAGGCAAAGGTTTGTGCTTTGAGCATGAGAAGGGTCAGGGTTTACTCTGTCAGCTGTTTGCTTGCTTTTTATTTGGAGAAAACAACAAAACAGATAAGTAGTTCAACACCATAAGAAAGCATCCTTTAAAAACATGTTTGACAGTCAAAAAAAGCACGTTACTCACTTACAGAAGAAAATGCTGGGTGTTTTCACAAATGGTTGCGTGTGTTACTGGCTTATGCCACTTCTGGCAAGTTCAGCAGTTAAACAATATTCTAAGCAGTGGTGGAATCCAGGGCAATAATGGGGAAATTCCCACTGATGAAGAGCTTCTTTAAAGACTTAAATTGGTCAAATCTCTTACTTAAGTCAGCGAAGAATGTTGAACTCTTCTACTTTCCAGGTGTGGTGTATAAAGGCATGTCCTTTTGAATCCAGGTGGACGTCTTTAGCTTGAAAAGAAAATCAGCCACATGGGTAGATAACAAATCTGTTCTGCAAAGACCTGTTAGTTCCACTGGAATGATGCCTGAAATGAGAACTTCTCCAGCTCCATGAAATACTGCTGGTAGATCTTTCCCCACAGGGAGGTTCAGGAGCAGAAAATGTGGATCATCCATCAAGCAAGTTTCTTGAGGTCTTGTACTACTTTTTCATAATTTCTTGTGACAGAGGGTGGCCAGTGTTTGCTGTATCAGTTGGTTTGGGGTGGTTTTTGGGTGGAAAAAATAGTAGCATTGGGGAAAAACATAGTAGCATGAAAAAGAGTTCAGTACTTCTGCAAAATGGGCAAACTGGTCTGCTAGGAAGTATCATAATTAAAAGCAAACTACAGTTGTCAAAATAAATGAACAAAACACAGTTTATGGTACATTAACTTGTTTGCTTTCTTGCACATAACCAAATTCTTTTGGATTAGCAATTGGTCTCCCACTCATTAGTGAGCATTAATTAGATTCTATTGTGGTACTTATTGGCAAATTCGAGAATAGGGAAAGAAAAGGACACAGGAATTGTTGGGACCAGGACCAATACACTGCTAAGCGCTTGTTGACTTGATCTGAATTTAAAGGCATAATTTAAGCTTTCCTTCATGGCAGGGGAGAACCAGCTGCCTACAACTCGCCAGGACGGCAGCAAACTCGCTGTTGTGTTGTCAGTCACAGCCCAGTTGCTCTGTGATTTGGGTTTGAATTTTTTTTTTTTTTTTTTTTTTTTTTTTTTTTTTTTTTGGAAAATGTCAGAGGTATTGCAGACCCTCTTGTGCTGCCAAACCCAGGCCACGTCTCCCCTTCGCCTCTGTGTCACACTGGGAGGGGAGCGGTGCAGCTCGGCCATTCTCGTGTTCTACCCCTTGGAGCTGCAGCTGCCTCCACTGTTACTCACAGCTTTCCCAAGAGACACAGAATGCAACTGGGGTGAGTCTTGCCAGCTCTTTCACCCTCTCTGAGGCTGTGTATAGCATTAGTGAAAACTGACCGTGGAAGAAATTCTCACGTTGCTGTTGGGAGAGCTAATGGCTGTGTCCGAAGCATTTCCATGCCACTGATATCGGGAGCGATGCACTGGTTTGTGTCACAGTCACAAGCAGAATCCCTGCAATAGAGGGGGCTTACGTATGTCTTTGCAGGTGGCAAAGGAGATGTTTTAGCAAATGCATTAATTCTTAGAGAATGATTGTGTGGAGTGGGGTTGTTCTCCCTTTGTATCAAGGTTTTGCTCTTGTCTGGTGAATTTTCTACAAGTAAGAGGTACAGGAAAGAAACTGCGTAATTTGTTGAATGGTTTTAATCAGATGTTAGCACTTTGCAGTTCCACATCTATGTCTTCCTAGCTATCTCAGCAAGTTCTTTTGGATAACAGTAAAACATGAATCATGTCACTCTTATCTTTTCTTGCTTCACCAAGCAGGACTCAAACGAGGAGGTCAGTTACAGTGATATCGAGCCAAAGATCCTCGGAGCTTTTTAGCTGAGAAAAGACCGCGGTGGGAAAGAAACCCTGGTGATGTGATATAGCAGAAGCTCCTTAGTGTTTCTAGCATCCAGAATGCCAAGGAAGAAGACATTTTTTTCTTGTATCTGAATGTTGCTCCTTCATCTTAGGTAGCGGGTAAAGAGCTTGCTCTTCTTCGTGGAGCACCTGTTAATCAGTATCTCCTGTGCTTGGCGTAGATGTTTGCAACGTTTTTGGTCAGAGGTCTGTTCCTTTCTGTTGGCCTGTAAGCTTGATACAGAGTTGGTGCTTTCCTGCATACTTTAATCTAGTCTGAAATGTGCTTCTGATAAATTTCTTCTAAATTTTACTCTCAAACTCTGTTACTTCTATTGGAAATATGATTGACATTCATTTAGTGATATCATTGGTTTTGTTTTGTGGTTTGTTGTTGTGGTTTTTTTTTTTTAAAGAAGTTTCTTTATCCAGAGTAATACGATAAGCCAAACCAGATTGAAGGAGTTGGTTATGCTTGGTCTACAGTGCTCCATTAACTATGTACTGCTGGCAAGTTTGGAGGGTTACAAATAGCTATCTTTCATGCTGAACTCCTTATTTTGAGGGTATTACAACCTCACTTGAAAATGCTGAAGTACTTCCAGTGGTTTTAGGAGAGATGCAAGTTAATTTTAGAACTTGTGGTAAAGCAGATTGTTTAGAAACTTGGGGTAGCTAGAGCATGAGGAGCGATGGGGTGTCATGACTCTCTGGAATAGTCATCTGTGGCTAACTGAGCTCGAGATGATGTCATATCTCAAGCTACTTTGAAGGCTACGGAGATGGATTTTTTTCCTTTGTCACGGGGAATCATCTGGGTCAGCTCCAGATTGGAACTTGCTTGGCCCTTTTGTCTCTGAGATTTTTTTTTTCAGGCGTGCTTGAAATATGGTTCATTTAGCAAGGTTTATCAGCAAAGCCAAGTGCTGTGTTAAGGTTAATATTCCTGCCTAAGAGACGGTTTCTTGCATTATTTCCATGTGAGTATTTTTATTTTGCTGTGATTGATGGTCAGCGCGTAACTGTGTGTCTAATTGCCAGGTCGGCTAAGTTAGGCTTGTGAAGCATCTTTGGTTATGCAGTGCTGAATGTCTGAATGTGAAACTGTCAGATGCACTGCCAACTGTTAAAATACACAGATTCAAATTATACGCCTTTGTACTGAATACAGTTCACAAGGGGCCCTGAGCTGCAGTCCTTGAGATAAATTGGGCAGAGGAACAGTTAAATACGAAGTTCTCACATTGTGCTGTGAAAACACTGAAGCTACCTGGCTTGGTCCAGTCAATAAGTGGAAGGGTAGTGGTGAGACTCACTGTGGCATCAGCCTTTTGGCAACATTTGGACTCAGCCAGGTTTTTATTTTTGTGCCTATTATTGAAAATTTAAACATTGAAGAGGGACATGATGGCAAGAATATTGTATTGGGATTATTCTAATAAATGCCATTGCAGTTCAGATTCCTAAACCCTATTCACTAGGGGCACATCAGCTCCTATCCTGATATATTCTCTAGGATTTTTTTTTAAAGATGATTTTATTCTGTGTAAATAAGAAATAAAACTGAGACCAAGCTGATTTTGAGGAAATTATTAGATGCTGTAGAATTGAGCAGGATGCTGCTGGCCTTCTAAAATTATGCTTTCAGTCTCTGTATCAGGAATATCAAGTTGGGACTTTTCCACAATCGCTTAAATCTTGCTGTGTGCTTTGAGTTTATCTGCGGGCGCATGTGGCATGTTCTTCCATTTCTACCCTCTACCCCCTCCCACAACTTCTTATTTCTACATGATTGTGCCCTATTGGATATAAAATAAACATACTAGCTCCAGAAGGCTCTGCAATGGAAAGACGAATAAAGATCTAACCTTCCCATGGTGACAGAATGCCTAAATAAATAGTTGTCAGTGTGAGCAAAGAAGCTGGAGTAAAGGTAGCTTAACTACGATGAAATATATTCAAAGAGGTATCTGTGTTAAAAGAAAGTAAGCTAAAAATACGTCTGCCCCTCCCTAATGTTGCATGGTGGGTAGAAGGGAAATATTTATCAATTTTTCACTCTTTCCCCCTCCCCCCCCCCCATTTGATCTTTAAAATTCTTACTGAATGGCATAGGGGCATTGTCATCAACTGGGTATGCAATTAAAAGTATTTTTTCCACCCAGTAAAACCACTTTTATAATTGTCTGTCCCATCACTTTCTAGCACTGAAAATAGCCTTTTTCCTGCAGAAGGATGAGGAGTGCTGCAATATGAAATCTTGCATGCAGAAAAATGTGTGCCTTTGTTTTACAGACAGCAGTAAAAGGATTTGTTTTGGGTGCTAAATATGTCAGCATTGTAAAGAGCCAGCAACCCACTTCATTTTTTAAATGTTCCAATAATTGTTCGTATGCTGTGCCTTCTTGAATTACGATTAATTGTGCAAGTCGCAACTTGGTAAGAACCAGCTCATGAATGAAATATTATATTCAGGGGTTTGTTTTTCTGGAGGTTTTTTTTTCGGGAGTTTTTTTTTATTTAAAAAAAAAAAAGGGGTGGCTAAGAGAGTCCAGCTGGCATTATCGCAGAGTAATACGGGAGAGCTGTGAGCATCGAGGAGGCACAGCGTGACGGAAGGCAGCCAGAAGGATTAAGGTATCTTAGAACTTCTTTGCCTCAGGCTTAGTCTGGTGGCAGAGGGAAAGCGTAATTCCCGCTTTACTTACATTATTTGCAGCGTGAGCAAGGGAAGGGGTCGGGGTTTTGCTGCTGCTGTTTGTGGGATGGGCACTGGGCTGTTATGGAACTGCAGAGGGAAGAAACGGGAGGGATGTTTTAGGTCCCCTTTTTCCAAAAGCTGCCCTCCTGTGGGTCTCTTGGCATGAAAAGGATAGTGAATGGGGCTGTTTAAGTGGCAAAGGTCTCGAGGGAGGATTTTGAGTAATAAAAGCACACACAGCTCGCACACACCACTTCAGTGTTAATGCTGGGTTGGCAGAACTCTGCAAATATTTTCAAGTATTTTCACTGGACGTTCAGGGGCTACTGTTGCCTCCTATCTCAGACAAATGTCCCATTTAACGTGTAAGAGGATAGGCTACTTCTTATTTATGCCCAGTTTTTTTTTTATAAGCAACAAAAATAAAGCAGTAGAAACTGATATTCTTGAGGTTTGTTTTTGTGGAAATTCAGTAGAGAGACTTTCTTGGATTACTGGGGTTTGAGTCTCAATGTCATCTGCTTCAGGGCTTGGTTTTATATTGCAGGCGTCAGGGATACCAACTTGCACATGTGTGTATACATGTACGTACATATTTATATGCTTATACATACACATACATGTATTTATGGATGTATATAGGTATATGTATTTACTGAAGGCCCACAAAATTAATAGTAAAAAAAGGCCCAAATTCTTGTTCAAGTTTTTCAGATTTATTCTAAGAAACTAGGTATGAAGTTGACAGTATCACTTTAATACTTGCACTGGTGGTATCTCTTAAATACTTTCCGTATTCAGTTTTAAAACATAAGTACTTGTGCCTCTTATCTTCTGCGGCCACTGTTCTAAGAAAGAAAATCAACATTCTTTGTAGTTATTTTACTTCCAAGGTATTGAGCCCTCGTGTCCTAATCTCTCTCGGAAGGGATTGTAGGAAGTGAAGTGCTGACTTGCTGTCTGTATTTAAATCCTCTTTGAGAACTTTTAATCTTTTTTATTTAATATTTTTAACGCAGTTTGCAGCACAACACTACTCACAACTGCAGAGACTTGCATTTCAGGAAGGTGAGCACAGCCTGTTTTGTGACGATTGAGATCTTGGCCGCTGGCATATTTAGTAAGCCCTCAGGACAGAGGTTGGCTGGACCTTAGGAACAGCCCTTAAATACACATGCATTCACCTTCTATAAAGCTGCTCGTACTGCTGGAAATACCTCCTTCACAGCGGGTATGCCAAAAGGCTTAACGCTGGCATTACATAGTATTGGGTTGACTAACATTATTGCCTTAGCTGGTCTGAAGTGGACTAAGCTAAATGCCACCCAACCCTTCCAGCACTATTTACAAAAGTAATTTGAGAAAACGTAGAGACCCAACAGGCGGTGGGCACATCCCAGAACCGTGGCAGATGAGCATGGTTTCAGAAGACTAATTCTTCACATTTCTAACTTTGGACATCCTTGGGTTTTGCCTTACTGTGGTAAAATTTTTTGAAAGGAAATCTTTCGCTTCTCCCATATTTCTGGGATATTCCTGAATCAGAGCCTTGAGTGTTTTATTAAATATATTTGCTTAATTCCTAGGCCCAATTGAGGTATTTGCATTGTGGGTTACTGTTTGGGGTTTTTTAATTTATGTCTGCTATGTGGCAAAAAATGTTTTTGTTCATGGCATATGTGTACTGTATAGCTTCTTAATATTGTTTAAGCATCTTTCAGTGCAACTTGACTGGCCAAAACATAACAAACAGCAAAGGTTTTAATAACAACTTTTTTTCTTCTCTTCATTAAATTGCCATAATTAGGGGAAGATGAGGCTACACCTTAGGAAGAAGGAAGAAAATTGCAGCTGGCAAGATTAAAGCCTAGTCTGAAGTGAGTTTTGATAAGATAGATTTGAAGAGGGAGGCTGCGTTATCACTGTGGCACTGTTAAATCTGTCTCCCAAAACAATTGCATGTAAAGCTCCACCTATGTGGCTAATCATGTTTGCATTGTTAAACATTTCCATTGCACAGCAGTGCTGCGGTGCTGCTTTAGATTAGATTAGCTGCATACTGTGTTGAACAGATAGCATTTTGAGTACCAACATGTCAAATGATACAGCCGGTATAAAGTGACTGAAGCAGCAGCTTCCGCTCTCTTCCTTCTGCCTTACCCAAACCTGCAGGCCTGTCTCCAGGAGGTGATTTAAACTCATTAGAGTCAACAGCTTAGTAGGGCTGACCAGAAAAGGTGATCTGAAAACATATTTTTTGTTTATATGTCGGAGAGGGAGACTGTTTTGCTTGTAGAAGAATACTAATTTTAAAAAGCAGCAGTACCCAAAATTCACTTTGACCCTCACAAAAGGAGCATGTTGCTGTTTTTCTGTTGCACAGCAATCAAGCCCTGGATGTGCCGTCCTGCATAAACTAAAACCTGGAAGTGGGTTATTAAAAAGAAAAAATGTTGGGTTTTTTGCCATAGATGCTTAGGTCCTAATTGGAGATTATTTTGGAGGGGATCTAGACAGCAAGGGAGGTGATGCAATATGAGAAAGGTGCACCTCATGCAGCAGTAGCACGTGCTCCTGGGGGGGTCTTTCTCAGATGACTGACAGGGGGGTGTCCCTGTGTTTGCACACCCATCTTCAGAGCACATCTGGTGTCTTGACAGATTGTGGATGCCTGTTGTATAGAGGCAACAATAGACACATAGTTGTGGCAGCATACATTGCTGGATGAGGTGAGTTTGTTTTCAAAGCACAAGCCTGTCTATGCCACTTATTTTGCGGGGTGGGGGAAAACTTATTAAAACTAGTTTTGAGGAACAGATTCCTTCTAGACTGCTTTAATAGCTCTGTTGACTGCTACTCGGATGGACAACTGCCACTGGTTTTCTTCTTAGTACGTTCACAGTGTCGTGACTCAGGCAAGCAGATACTCAATTATTAATGACTTATCTACAAAGAAAAATAATTAAAAACAAACCCAAAGCAATAGAGCACTTAATTAAGAGTTAGTGGTGGAGTTTCCGCTGTCTCTTAATGGAAAGCTTCCAAGAACAATTCTACCTTCCAGAAAGAGTACCTGCTTCAGCCTGCCTGATTAAAAATGCTTCCTGCGTAAACCAGAAGTTGGATTGTACTTTTAGGCAGGCAAACAAACTTATTGATTAGACACTAATTGGAGTTCTGCAAAGTGGAAAGGAGCCTGTATATATTTCAGAGACTTCATGCAGAAACTTGCATTAGTGTTGCATTGTAGATGATCCCAAGAGCAGCTTACGGGAGGTCTAAGTAAACTTTGTCCCAGAAATGAGTTAAGGCATTTTGGTTCTCTGTCTCTTATGGCATCTCTCGGTATCCTGTTGATTTATGAGCTCCCTCAGGCCTTTCAGCAATGTTACTGTTACTGTCCTTGCTCTAGTACCGTAGACTTCGTTGATGTCCATCCCTTTTCCGTGTCTTCAAAAACAATGTGTAGCAAATTTCCCCCCAAATAGAAGAAAAGCCAAGTGTCTGAAGTAGAACTGAAGTTTTCTGAAAATGTAGGTTAGCAGTACATACTTGTAAGGTGTAAATCCCTTATGGAAGAGCTGTGCATGCAGTGTGTGCAAACAGGTCTGTTCATCTCTCTGGGAGGCCGCATCCAGGCTGGCTCGTGCCTCCTGCCCTGCTTCCCTGGCATCTCCTCCCCCAGCAGGTCTCTGAAGCTCCTCCAGTTCAGAGAAGACAGCCCTACCAAGCCTTACAGCAATAAGACTTGCATGAATAAAAATCTGTCTGGGTCTCAGGAATTAAATCGTCTTTGTTCATGGGGCCAGAGACCACGATCAGCTGTTAAATAAATAAACAAAATTGACTCATTGAAGCTGATTTGAATTTCCAAAGGTGTTTGTTTCCTCATATCTCTCTTGCTCTCTGTTTTTGTGGTGTTGTACACTTGCTTCTTCAGTGTCTTATTCCCTACCCTGTATTTCTCCAGTTTTTCTTTCCGTGATGTAGACTGTCCTCAGTTTTGTAGTCCTGTTGTCCTGTTCATCTTCTATCCATGAATATGTTTCTGTAGTTACTGAGGATGCATAAACACCAAGTGTGGTAGGGAAGTGTCTAAACATAATTTGGTAGCTTGAAACAAGGAATAAAAGCAGCAGAACGTGACCAACAACTGCTTTGCAAACCAAATGGGTGAGTGTTGTGTTAAATGAAGTCACAGTCCTTTCTCTTTTATTTTTTTCTGTGTCTTAATGTGCTGGCAGTGTCAGTACTAGAAGGTTTTATTTTCCCCATAGCCCTCTGTGTGCTGTGTTAGCTGACATTAACTAGCTGATCAGGTAAATGATCTCAAGTCCTGTCCTCATGTCATTACTGTCTGTGGTGGTTTTGTTTTGCTTTTTTCCCCTCAAGACATAATACACCGGAGGAGGGCTTTAATTTAATTACTTGGAAAGAAGAGTCGGTGAGTGGTCACTCAAGATCTTGCAGAGGGTTTTAACCTACAACTCGTTAGTGTGGCTCGAGATGGAGTGATCAGTGAAAACCAAGCAGGCAGCCTTTTACAATCAGTGCAATCATCTGCTTTAATTATGTTACTTTATGTTCCCTATACAGAAGTAAGTAGCCAAAATTAAATTTTATAAGGAAGCTGTTAATGAATCTTAAGTCACTCAATTTCTGCCTTTTCAGTTAAATTAGAGATAATAAATAGCCGAAACCTTGGCAGTGTCTGTTCTAAAACTTGTCTCTGGCTGAACTGTGCTTCCTCAGAGAATTAATGAGCAGAAAAATTATTTAAGCTGCACTTTTTCTGTCCTTCCTGCTTGAGTTGTGTGGGTGTTGAACGCTGGATGTTGGCATCACGTCCTTTAGATGGATGGGTAGAGAGAACAGGGTTTCTGAGTTGCTGGACTCCTTCTGGTTTGCATCAGGGTTATGCTTTAAGCGTCATCCCTCCCTGCAAGGTGACTTTGGCAGCAGTGGTGTCATGGTATTCATAACCACGTTGCCCTTCCAATTCCTTGTTCAGTGTGTTTAGTAAATGAAGTTTTGTTTTCTCTGAAGGCTCAGCTTACCACAGTCTTCTGGCACATGCAGGCAATTGGTTCCCACGGTGTCCTGGTTTTGACTGAATTGACCAACCAGAAAGACAGATGACCCCTCCCTACACCCCACCCCTAAGGAAACCCTCAAACCAGGACACACAGGTAGCAAAGCAAGCATCTTCTGAGCAACATTGTCTGAGGATGCCGTGCATTGGCTTCCCACAAGCTAGGATGTCTTGATTATTATTTTTTTTCCTTTCACTCTAGCTATTCTGTGAAACTTAAGTATTGATCTATCCAAACCTGTATGATCTGAGTTTCTGTGAACCACCTTTGGGGAAGCTGAACAGGGCTGCTCCTGCTGGTATATGCATCTCGTCAGCTAAAATGTGGCCCTCTATTGAGATCAGCAAAGACTAGCATGTTCTCTCTCCCCTGAGGCAAATAAATACCTTGTGACAGTTAACTTGCTAACTGTGTATTTGTGCATTGTGTTGAGCATGATTCCTGATGTACCTAATTATTTTGAAATAGCAGATAAACAGCTCTTTATACTGGCTTGACCAAAAATATTTTTGTTGCTACTTTGATTTGTAAGAATGTGGCATTTTTTGAGGTGTTTTTAAGCAAGCATTCTGTAAGTGCAGCTGTATTGTTTGTAATACAGTTTTGAAAGGGGATTGTTGATTATTATGCCCTTAAAACTACAAGACAAATTTGGGTCCATTTAAGAAATTCATGTGCATGACAGAAGGCTGTCCAGCTGAAAGCATGTGCTGTGGCTGCTCCTTTTTTTTTTATGTAGGATGTTTAGCAGTGTGCTGGGGGTTGTTTGGGCACTTTGATTTTGTTTCTTTCTGTTACTGAGCTTTAGGAAGCTAAAGGAAAATATCGTCTGCATCTTTAGCCTTGCTGAACAGCCAGCCTGCTCTGAAGCTCCTGATTAGTGCAGAATTCAGTCAGAAAGTGTGATTGAGAGCAGAAGCTTGTCACTGTGTGTGATTAATGACAGCTCCACCTGCCATGGAGCTTCCTAAGTGGTAACAGCAATCCAAACTGGAGTGTTCTCTTCACTGAGTTGCAATTTAGACTGCAGATTTATTCCCTCATCTTCCATCTTGGTTGTGGGTAAATAGAATATATAAATATGAGTGTGCTGTGCAGCTCCCAAAATGGGTACTGCTAGTGCAAAGTGCTATTTAGAATTGGTCCAGGTGAACTCGCCGTGCCCAGGCAGGCAGTCCCACTGGCTGTCCAGGCTGCTCTGACTAGATTTTAGCCATTTTTCAGGCTAATTCTGTACTGCTTCTCAATGAGAACTCTTACTACTTTTTTTTTCTGTACTTTATTTCTCAATACAAAAGTCAAAATTTAACACCTCTCCCTGCTAAGCTCCTGTTTGGCTTACACTCTGCCCAAAACCTGCACAGAAGTAGGAGCAAGCCTGTATTACGCAGCTGGCTTTTGAGAGCAAACAAACCTGGTACTATACCTGGAGAAATAAAGGTACGTGGAAGGAGCTGATGATTTCTGCATGAATGAAGTCTTGCAGATATACTTAGTCATCCTGACTGATGTCACTAATATTATTCTGGAGCAGAGTCTTTTACATTGCTAGTTGTGCAAACTACAGCCTAGATCACAGGGAGCTGCCTGGGGAAAGCATGGATCTCTCAGTAATTGGCAAAGAAAGTAAACCTCTACTAGAAATGAAACTGTGAAAGTATTGCTAGTGGTAAGTAATGTGCTTCAGAATTGTGTAACAGTGAGAGCCTGCTCCTGCTCCCTTGTTCTGATGCCTCCAGTAAACACTACACACAAATGATGCTTATAGTTTTGTAGATGACAGATGTCAAATAAAAATACTTAAAAAAAATAAAGGCAAACAAATTTTTGTTCTGCTGTTCAGCAGCAGCTGCAGGTGGTTTGTCCTGGTTAAGCAGGTGATGCTCACAGTGGTGCATATGGTAATATTAATGTCTCATGGTAGGAAGCACAGGGAGGCTGGGGGAGTCTGTAACAACGCTGGAGGTCCGGAAGAGAAGAATTTGAGAGGTGTCCATGGTGGATGGTGAGGGTGACTCAAGCACATTCTAGCGTTGATCGCCTTTCTTAAAATAAAAGCTGCTTGCGTTCGTGACAGTGAGGGTGGGATTCGTCTCCCCTTACTTCAGACATCTAAGTTTAAGCTCCTTGCCCCAGGATGCCTGCACAGTCAGGCGAAAGAAATAGATTGCCCTCTGAATGCATCTGTTTTGGATACTGTAGGCACTAAGCTTAGGCTGGGGTTACCTTCTCTCTTGGCCAGTTTGTACTTAATGACTTGTTCCCTGACTGTTCACCTATGAAGTTCAACAAGGCCAAGTGCAATGTTCTGCACCTGGGTCGGGGCAGTCACCAGTATCAATACAGACTGGGTGCTGGACTTGAGGGTATTGGTAGATGAGAAGTGGAACACGAGTGGAACATTGCTCCCAAGCAATGGGAGCTTGCAGCCCAGAAAAGCAACTGTGTCCTGGGCTCCATCAAAAGAAGCTTGGCCAGCAGGTCAAAGGAGGTGATTCTTCCTCTCTGCTCTCATGAGACCCCATCTGGAGTACTGCATCCAGGTCTTGAGTGTCCAGTGCAAGAAGGACTTGGACCTGTTGGAGTGGGTCCAGGGGAAGGCCATGGAAATGATCAGAGGGCTGGAGTACCTCTCCTGTGAGGACAGGCTGAGAGAGTTGTGCTTGTTCAGCCTGGGGAAGAGAAGGTTCATGGGAGACCTTACTGTGGCTTTTCAATGCTTAAAGGATGCTTAGAAGAAAAATGGAGAGAGGATTTTTACCAAGACTTCTAATGACAGGACAAGGGATAACAGTGGTAAACTGAAAGGGGGTAGATTTAGATAGATATAAGTAAGAAATTTTTTTGTAATGACAGCAGTGAAACACTGGCACAGGTTGCCCAGAGAAGTTGTGGATGCCCCATCACTGGTAAAGGCCAGGTTGGATGGGTCTTTCAGCAACCTGATATAGTGAAAGATGGAAGGGAGGTTGGACTAGATGATCTTCAAAGGTCCCTTCCAACCAAAACCATTCTGGGATTTCCTGACAATGAATGTGGGTCTCAGGTGGCTTTTGGTGAGGGTTCTTTGCAAGCCACAATCTTCATGTACATGCTTAGGTGGGTTCAGAAAAAAACACTTTGGTGTTGGTTTGTGGTTGCACAGGGTGCTGGAGAGCTGCTGCATTCGTTGCAAGCAAAATGCTGAGCTCTGGTTGCCCCTGTGCTGCAGCTCTCTTCCAGTGAGCCTCCTTGGTGCTCGCTGCTGGGTAAAGGCTTCACACTCCATTCTAAACAAAAATATCAGTTTCCAGTGCTTCTGTTTTGATTGCAATAGGAGAGAGTATGTGCGCAAATACTTCCTCTGGCTGGTGCCTCTGTCTGCAGTGTGAATTAACATCAGTGTTTTGTCTTAGAAAAAAATAATTAAATAACATTACCACATTATGTTGTTACATGCCAGTATGACAGCCTAATAGGACCACTGCATCCAACTTTTCCCCCTCTCTCTCTACTTATTGCGGGAAATGCTATCAATTTAACTAATGAGGAAACCAAACACAGCAACTTGCAAGTATTTGTATTTTGGCAGGCTGGTGTCTCTACAATATAAGGGCCTGTCTCTCCTAATTCTTTGGTTTCAGGAGACGATACACTAGTTGTTTCCATTTCCTATCCTTACCACACAGTCTAAAGAGCAACATCTCTTAAAATGCAAGTATAGACCATAACATCTGGAGAAATATTTGATATGATTTGCCTTAATGTGGATTTTTGGGGAAGGAAATTCTGGAAGATATTTAGATGACAGGAGCTTTTATGGTGCTTTTATTTTTTGGCTGGCATCACTAAGTATACGAGCACATAAGCTCATCCTTTGATTTGAGGTGTTAAGGAGGTATTTCTGTCTCTGAATTTGGGGCCTGCAGGGAGACAGTGGCTTGGCCCAGAATCCCACAGATCTTGGTAAAAGAGGCAGCGACAGCCTGTTCCTACTGAATCTGAGTCCTGTTCCCTACAAAGCTGTTTAGAAACAAGACACAAAACTTCTTTAATGTGCAAAGGAGCATGGCTTTGAGACACCATGGGCATCTGTTGGTCCTGACAAAGTCCGAAAGCTAATCCTGGCTGTTGCTAAGGCCAGGTAACAGCATCACCTGGCCTGTGGCAGTTCACTATGCAAGTTGCTTGCAGCATGTTCAAGGGAATTAAGCTTGGAAGAAGGCAGTTAAATGCCTTATTCCCTGCAAGCAAAGAAGGTACAGCTGGTACTCTGCCTTGCTGACACATGGTGACTTGTTATGGTGTGATGACTTGATCAAGAATTGGGGTGATCAGAGAAATTAAGTCACATATACATACTGCAAAGCTAATAATATTTTTCTGAGTAGTGTGAAACTGGTGGTGGTTGTGGGTTTTTATTCTTTTCTGGGTATTTCAGTTTGAGCAGTTGTGCAAAATGAAAGGCATTTATTTAGTTGATACCAAAATATATTCTCAGTCTGTAATTTTGATAAATCTCCTTCCTGATACATAATTTAGTTACTGCCTTAAAGGCAGAAAGAGCTTTAAGTGTACTGTTGTTTACTTCCATTAAAGCGGAATTTTACCTGCTGACCTATGAAGGACTGTTAAGATAAAGTTAGCTTTGCTGTACATGAAATGCTGTTAAACTTAGATAAATCTAAACAGAATGAATTTGTATGTTGTGAAGCCCAACTGATGTGCAGAAAATGTAGCATAAGCATATATTTTAAGTTGCAAAATAAAAATTAAAAGCCCTTGGTAAAACTGCTTAGCCTATAACTCAAACTAGCTTTAGTTGTTTAGAAGCAAAAAAATATTAGCTTTAGTTTCTAGAAAGTGGGAAACAAGTATTACCATAACTCTACTGTCAGAAAAGTGACTGTAAAAAGGTGATGTCTTGCTCAGCAGGTCTGTTTCTAGCCTGTATTTCAAGGTCTATTTTCCGTATTTTTGTTTTCTTCCTTCCTTCTGATGAATGCTTTTGCTCTTGTTGGTTTTGCAGAGCCAGCAGAGTGTTGATCGAGGTGGGGCTGGCAGAGGCAGCAATCAGAATTATCAACTGCTTTGCCAAATTCTGCATTGCTGACAGCTGTGCAAGCCCATTGGGGACAGTGGGAATGCACAGGTGTCCCTGTGCACGGGCTTGGCCCACAGTCCCAGTATTACGGGTAGGGATGGGCAACGAGAAGAGAGTCCAGGATGACTCAGGAGTGTATTGTGGGGTTGTAGATGGTAATGTTGAGAGAACATCTTTTATTTGTAAACTGAGACTTGAGATAAAAGCACGGAAGCACAGTAAGCCTGGAATATTGAAGGGCCTCTTAATCTTTTTTTTTACCTCTTCCCTTTCCCCTCCATATCCACTCAAAGGAAATTTTGGTTTCAGTCCACTTAGAAGCGAGCTGCTTGCTTGGAGTATGAGAAAGAAGAAAAAAATAATAAATAAATAAATTAAAAAGCTCTAGTTTCTTCTATCTGGAATATTCTATTTTTTGAAAATTACCTTAAACTGATAAGGCTGTGGAACAAGTTGTCTGTGAATTCAGGCCATTTTGTGCCTTAAAGGCTTTTCCCTCAAGAAGTGAAGAAAATAATAATAAAAATAAATCCAGCCATCCAATTAAACAATGGAATTTTGAAAACTTAGGCGTAGGAATTAATCAGAGGCCCTTCCTCCTTTTATTTTTTTTTTCTGCCTATTCTAAACAACCCCAAAGCACTTTGCAAGCTACAAATGGAGGTCATACAACACAACCCAGTCCCTGTGGTCATTAGCCAGAAAACTGAAATACAGATGTCTCTGGGGCAAAACAAAGTAGTTTTTAAGTAGGACACAACTTTAGGACAAGGAAAGGATGTCATCGAGCTGAGCTGAGATTTTCAAGGTAACTAGAGAAGTTGAGCCCTCAGGTTGTAATTTTAAGGGTCTGCAGACAGCTAGCAAAGGGATCATAGCCTTAAATATGTATTTGTTGCATTTACCTCTGTTCTCCATGCCCCTTTCTCACCCCATCTCCTCCGTGAAACATGTGGTTTAGTTTGTAGCATCCCATTTTGAAGTTGTTGTTTAGAATCTCTGTTGCTCTTCCATTAAAACATCGTGGGATGGTTGAAGGACTTTCTCTTCAGCCAAAGCATAGGAATGATTTATTTTAACTTGGAATAATGTCACTGCTGTGGTAACTGAGGGAATAAAATAATCCTGCAGAACTTGTCAGAATGGAAGCATAAACAGAGGCTTTGAAAGCTACATTTCAACTGGAAATGAAAGTACCTTCTCAAGCTGTGATGGTTGATACATGTTAACAGTATTTTCACAATAAATGCTCTAAATTGTATAAAAAAATTTTAAGGAAACTTTTTTTAATAATTAGTATTTTTTTAAAAGACACTGTTTTACTAGATTTCCATGATCTCACTTAAATATAGTTCCATAAAATTACTGATACGCAGTTGTAGCAATTATGATTGGGTTTATTTTTTAACTTTAGCCTACACTACAGGTTGCGGAAGAGCACCTGAAGATGCAGCAGGGAATATTTCTCGTGAAAGCTTCAGGCAGGGAAGATAACTCTTGTTTGAGGCCTGTACAGCTTCTAAAACTTAACTGTGTTGCTGTGAACATGGGATTTGTAACCATCTTCCTGTTCTGTGAAAAGATTTTTAAAAACTGTTGATTATAACGCCATCTGGGGACTTGCAATAATTTTCAAAAATGTGAGAAGTGGTCTTTATAGCCATTCTGTGTAGAAGAACGCTGTTGGAGATGTGGCAAAGCTCGTGTGTGCAGCTACTGCAGGGTTGTGGTGTGATTGACATGAATTTAATGGGACTCTTTGGCAAAGCGTCCTCGCAAAACTGACTGCGTGAGACCCACTTACAAAATGATGGTTTTGCTTGTTGGGAAGCATATGGAGGAGATGCTGTCTCTCTCCAAAGTGAGTGATCGGGCAGGGTTCTTCATGACTTGCCACCTTCTCGTTTTTCTACCTTAGGATATCAGTTTGACAAGCAACCAAACCTAACTTTTGGGGATTGGCAATGGGACATGAAGCCAGAGTCTTAGTAATGAGCTGGGTGGTACTAAACTCTTCTTACAGAAAGGGCAGTATATGTTACTTCAATTCTGTATAATTATAAGGTTATTTCAAAAAATGGAAACACCAAGCATGATGTCTGTGGCAGAGAATAGTGGAATTAAATGGGAATAGGCATGTGGGACTTGCTGCATAATCCACCTCCAGTGCTGCTGACCATAAACTTCTGGCTGAGGCTGGTTTTAATATTAAACAGGACTCTATTATTTTAATGGAATGAGTGTGCAGCTGAGACATTAGCTCATGAGTCTTAATCCACTGTTGCCTCCGATAATTCATTTAGTTTTCAGTCTGTCTGTCTGCCTTTGAAGCTGTGAAATGGGTAAATTCGTAATCCCTTCCAGAGGAAACTGGAATTAAATCCTACCCTAGGAAGGTCCCAGGGGAAGCACTTGTTGCAAGGATGCTGCAGTGATGTCCTTTATTTTTCCAAAGCATGTGGAAGTACTGTGTCTTAAAAAACAGAAGAGAACCAAGAATGACATGAGGTTGACTGTCCACTAGAAAAGTGTGTGGGCTGTAGATAGAGAAATATCCTGGTGGTGGGCTGTCCCAGCAAGGCCTGATGGAGCAGATGAACACAGAGGATGCTGCTCTGGAGTCCTTTCCTCTAATCTTCTCATACAATGTCCTTTGCGGGCTCTCATTTGTGACAATGGGTTTCAGACCTTCCCTCCTCCCTCCTGCTGTGTCATTTTCCCCCATTTTTTCCTTGTCCTAGAAACAGCAAGACAAAATTAAATGGGATTTAAGAAATGATATTTCACCCACATAATGCTTGTTGCCACTTCTTTTTGCGTGGTCTACCTCTTTTTCCCCACCTGCTTCCATTTCTGCTATTTTGACTGGCTCAAGTATAGATTAACTAAAATCTAAATACCCATAGAAGAATAGGAGGCTGCTCCTCTCAGGTGGTGTTTGCCACTTCTCAATTCACCCTGTCCTACTCACTTGCAAGGTCGTTAGGGGGGTCCTGCAAATCCTGGCTTCAATTTGACAATTTACTTTTGTCCAGATGTTGTTTTTTAGGTTTCTTCTTGTGGCTATTGAGAGTGATCCTACTAGCTCTGCAAATACCACATCTATCAGAGCGTCTGAGTGGAAACGTAGGTAGGGAATGTACAGTGAGCCTGGCTGGTTGCTGTGTATGTTTTTTTCCTTGAAGATTGTTTTTTATGCATAAGAATATTGCAGCAAAATCACTGGAGCTCTTATGATCTATGATCTAAAGAACAATAAATGATCTATTGTTCTTTGACAGTGTTTTAGATGAGTATTATTTTAGGACTAGTAACCTTCTACTGATCTCTTTCTGCTTTAAGTAATGCTAATTTAAAATATATTTGTATTTATGTTGATATATATGATGGGGAGAGAGCAACTTCTCACCAGAAGCACAAATTGAAATGAATGTAGTACAATGAAGAGAATCATGGGTTAATTTTTTTTTTAAAAGAGATTTTGAGATAACTTTCAAAGACAGACTCTTTGTAATTTAACATCTGGACTTTTTTTCCTTTTTGGAAGTGGGGAAGCTGTTCTTTCCTCCAGCTATTTTCAGTGAGCCGGTTCCTAGAATTTTATAGAGAAAGGATAATATTTAGGTCATATGAAGTAGGCTGTTGGAGGCTTACTTCAAATATACTGTAAATATCATAGCAACAGTTATGAAAGAAAGAAAATAGTCACCTATCTCAGTATTAAACATCAAGTACCTCAGTTAAGCTATTAATTAAAACTATATGAAATGCAGTGTAGTGCCACATTAGGCTGTGTAAATGAACCAGTACGATTTTCTATCAAGGAGGAGAAGTAACCGTCCAAGAAAAGTAAATGTGGGAAGATTAAAGCTGGAATATTTTTGTTTTCGATGGAATAAACTGGAGAGGAAAAATAATAGTTCCGTTGTCCATCAGAAGAGGCTCTGCACCTCTTCAGTGGACAACCAAAATGTCTGGAACTCAAAAGCTGGGAACTGTTGTGTGGTCATCCAGTCATACCCACATCATAATGCTGAGAGATGTGCAAGGGTAAATAAAAACTCCAGACCTTGTGGACATAAAAACCTTCCTGAATGTAATATTTTTTTTTCCTGTAGCTCAAAAGAGTTTGTTGAAAGCCTGGAAATGGCTTGAGAGAAATTGGTAAAAATTAATAAGTAGACTTTTTTTTTATTGCTTACACCAGAGTCATGCAGTACCAAAACAGAGCATTTAAAAACTGGCCTAGGTGAGGGTTTGGTTGAGTACAGAGAGTCCCACAGTGGCACCTGGTCAAATTTAGTTAATCTCTTCTCTATCGCAAACTATCAAATGTTACACTTTGGCTCATGGGTAAGTGCTCATTAGCAACTGGGAGCTGCTAGTATCACTTTTCAAGGGCCTGGAGAGACCTCCTCTGAGGTGGTGTGACTGTGCTAGTTAGGGAAGGTTAAGTCAGGCCAGAAGAGGCACTTGCATGGCTGTTGCCCCATCATTCCCGACAAGGGCTACGTGAGCTCCTGGATGTGTCTCAGGCCACCAGTGTGCAGGGACCCAGGCAGCGTGCTGCAGCCTTGTAGCTGGCTGAGCAGAGAAGGTAATGTAGGTGTCCCTGAAAAGATGGGTGTACAAGAGGTTTTCCTTGAGCAATTTCTTTTTTCTGAATCCAGCCCTAAGTGTGTTCCTGGGGAAAAGTGGACAGTTGCAGGGAATATGGCCACCAGCCCAGCTTTCAGGCCATAAATAGAGTGAAGATGTGTTCTGTATCCTGTGTTTTGATGCTGTGGTTTGTCTCTGGTAGTTGCAGGCAACAGATAGAAGCAAGGATGGAGTGCTCGTGAAGTGATGTGTCCGTGTGGATGATCGCTGTTTGGAGAAATGTATTGTGTGATGCAAGAGGTGTGAAGCAGAGGGTTTTCCCTCTCCTTTTTTTTTCATACTATCATCATTTCACACTGGTGTCATTACAGAGCAGTTGTTGAGACAGTATTAGGTCTGCACTCCCACTGATCTTCCCTTCTGAGGGGCAGAAAGAACAAAGTTTTGAAGACAAGCCCTATGGCTTGGCTTCATCTTGTGGTTCAGCATGGAGCTCCCTGGACAAACTCTGTAGTTGGAAGTGGATTGGGTACATGAAGTAGATAAAGCAGACTTGAAGTCCTTTGTAAAGCAGTTAAAATAGCCTGGCACTTACTATGCAGATGTGTCCAAGTGGTATGTTGATGGGTTGATTTTGGACTGAAGTGCTGTTTTGCAAGAGAAGATGCTGAGGGTTTGGTTGGTTTGTTTGGTACGTGCTAAGAGTGCTATAAAGTAAGAGCCTGTGGGACTGAAAAATAAATGGGTTGAAGCATAACCCCAGTGCAGCAGATGGGTGCTTCTCTAGAGTCTCTTAGGTCTCTAAAGCAGAGTCCTCACTGCCCCTTAAATGATCTAATTGGGAAAAGAATGCAGGAAGAACAAGACTGTGTGGAAGTTGAGCTCAGGTGTCACAGAGTAAGTACCCAGTTGTAGCTTTACCTTTCTGTTCTAGCACTGCAAATGCTGATGGGTTTGTAAATGGCTCTCTGTTAAATGTATGCAAACCAGATTGAACAAAGCAATGATTTAAAACAACAACAATCTTTCATCTTTGGTGAAGCCAACAAATATTATAAAATCTAAATTGTCTGGAAGAAGTAGTTTATCTTCGAATCCTGACAGCATTCAGTAGCTGAAATATATAAATGCACTCAATTCTAGCTTTTGAGCCTAGATTTAATGAGATGCTCAGAGGGAAATCTTTGGATGGGCTTATATAAATTGTAGAAATGGGCCACTGTGTTGTCATAGACAACTATTTTTTTTTCAACTTGTGATCCATTTTTGTACGTAATTGTTTTATCAGACAACCCTTGGGTGTGCTCTTTACCTATCCTTTTTGAAAAATAATTTTCAGCAGTAACAAATAATCGTAGGCTGGAAATGGAGTCCTGTCACTGATGCTACTGAATAACAACTGATGGACATCAGGTGGTGCCTGAGCTGCTGGGCTCTGCGCAGGTGCAGCCCCAACCTTCCAGTTAGTAACTACAGCACAGGAAGGATGGAGGGACAAAAAGGGGGAAGGGTGTGGTGTGGGTTAAAAGAGGAAAGAAAGTATTTTGCTGTTGGTCTTTTATCCTAAAAAAAAAGTGCAAGTGATATCTGGAAGGTATGAGAGTTCACACTTCTCTACAACTTTCTTCTAATGTAGCAGTCTGTAATTTCACTGAGCAATCTGCCCTTCTCTTTCACCACTTGGTATAGCTCAGTGATGAGAGATTTTATCTGATCTCAGCATCTTCTATTTAGTTAGGAAATAGCCCGGGATGTTTTTAAAAAAGAAAGACATTCTTACATTAATATGAAAAAAAAAATATGCCTTGGCAAAGATCTGTTAAGAAGTAGAACCACCCTTGAAAACACTGAGGGTTGCATCAAATCTTAGAATAAAGTTGTTAAATTTGATCTGATATCTGCTCACTAATTATGAACTGAAATTTCTGGAAGCAAAGGAATGCCCTTTATGTTTTCCCTGTTGTTGACAGCTTAAAATAAGCTAATCTAAAATGTATTTGCTCTTAGTTCTCCTCCAGTGTGAATGTGAACTATAGATACTGGAATCTACTGCTTTTCTTTTTTGCAAAGAGCTAATATTTTGATGCCTATCAGACAAGCAATTAGGAACCACATCAACATTATGGGTCCAGCTGTCCTAGACACTGCTCAAGCTCCTGAAGGCAATCCTTTCCCTAAAAGAGCAAATTAAATGCATGGAGAAGGGAAACAGACCTACTGCATATCTGAGGCTCCAGAGACCTCTTTTTTTGATCTGGATCTAAAGCCTGGGTTATCTGAGCCTGCTTCTTTCCTATGCTATCAAGGCCAGTATAGTCTCACGTATTTGCCCAATAATGGTAATTTCTCAAGTACCACAGGATTTATTATTTTTTTTTCAGCCTTTTCTGTATTTTTCCAGTGGTTTAACTACCCATGTGGATGATGATGTTGGCAGATGTTTTGGCCTCATCAATACGACAGACTTGAAATATTTTCATCTTTTCCTCGGAAACCTCAATTTTGACTCTTGTTTATTCACCGACTTCACTCATTTTAATACTTGGTCTTTCCCAGAGGATTTGTTTTGAAAGTATTCAAATGCCCAGCTGCACTTTCAGATTTTGTTTTCATTGCCGGACAGTAAGCTGGAAATAATTTTCAAGTCATCTCCACTCCTCCTCCTGTGACCAGATCATGCCAGCGTGTGTCCTGTCTGTGCTCCAAGGGTTGGTTTGTTCTTGACAAGTTGGGTGAATTAATTGTGTCTTTGTATTCTTTTCTCTTCTTAGAAAATGTCTTGGTATGTATGAGCCTTGGGTTTTACAGCCTTAATAATTAATGCTGGATGGGATCCCTTCCCCTGCCCACTTCAATCTTTACATTCTTCTAATCAGAATTACTGGTTAGAGTTGGAAGGGACCTTTAAAGATCACAGAGTGCAACCTGCTTGCTGTGAGCAGGGACAATCTTCCACCAGACCAGGTTGCTCAAAGCCCCATCCAACCTGACCTTGAATACTTCCAGGGATGGGGCATCCACAACTCTGGGCAGCTGGTTCCAGTGTCTCTCTCAATGTGTTACTGAGTGCAGTAGTGGGTAATTCTCTGTGCATTTTGGAGTGAGGTCTGTGATAATAGTGCCTTTCTGGTAGGAGAAAGTGTTTTGTGGTTTGTTATGTATTGGGTTTTTTGTCTGGTTTTTTGTTTGTTTTGGTTTTGGTTTTGTTTCAGCACTGGTAACTTCTAATATCATTTGTTCAAATTTGAGTGTAGTTTAACTGCGCAGGATACATGTGGATGGTGTTCTACTCTTGTTCCATGTTACAACACTTAAGAAGGCTTCTGTGAGGTCATCATAGGGGGTTTATGCTGCCCCTGTGGTTAAGGAAAAGAGACTGGAAGAACATTTTCCATTTGATATGCTATTGTTGGACTTTGAGCTGGAAGACTGTGGGTTAACTGTAGGTTTGCTGCTGCCTTTTTCCATAGTAAAGATGATGCTGGAGGAAACTCTTTTGTTTACTGTTGGAAGCAGCTTAATGTATCTTTTTAAAGTAATCTTTATCTGATATTTTGAGTATAACTTAATTTTGCTGTTTTTCCTCTGTGTGCTTTTCCAGGTCTGGAAGTATTTGGGGATTTTTTTATCAGTCATCTATTTATCCCAGAGTTTCAACATTTTCTCTGAGTTAGTTTTCACTGGCAGCTTTCCCCTAAGCTGCTGTTATTGTATCTTTCATGCCATTGTCTGGTGTGAAATGTTAAGCAGCTTAGCCATGACTTTAATTTCTCTGTTAAAGCTGGTATTTTTAAATAGAGTTGGCCTGCTTAGCACCTCTCCAAAGTTTGTGCATATCCTCCCGTTACACTCTTTTAGGGCAGGTTTGTACTTTGTCTGTAGGTGATAGCAGCTTTCTGGGTCAGGCCCCTGAACTTAGAAGGTATTTTATTTTGGCTTCTCTCAAAAGCTACCTGTTTAATATTGTTAACTGCATAATTCTTATTTTCAGACTGTATTTCCCTTTATTCCTAGTGTGAGCTGCTTATTTCTCTGAAGCGCTATGTGAGAAGTTAAACGTGTTGTATCATCTTTCCTACAGAGAATATTCCCTGGCCTCTGATTTCTGCATCTTCAAAATTACCATCCATTGTAGGAAGTGGTTGCTGTATAGCCTATAACATGTCAATTTTGAATTGTGTTGGATATGCATCTTACAGTCCATAAAATCTTTTATTGATACAGATCTGAAACTGCCACTGTAATCGTGTTTAGTCCTCCAAGGTGGATTTTTTTCTCAGTACTTTCTATTTTGCCTTTTTAAAGTTTGGTTTTTGTTCTTGTTTTGCATGAAAAGTGATCAGATCAGATGTCAGCTGCGCTACACACTTTAATATCCTGGATAAGTTGAGCTACGTTTTCATTCCAGAAGACAGGGTTTTAATCTGATCCATGGGTAGATATCTTACTAGGGGAATGAATATTCTACCAACAAGAAACCCCAGAGCAATTTTGTCAGTCTTTTGCCATCTTGACTCTTTTTTATTGTTATTTTTATTTAATAATTTATTTCCAAGCACGCTTACCAATTTCATTCTTTTCTCTGGCTGTTGTCGGGACTCTCCAATGTAAGCAGATGTCATGGCTGAGGACACTGTCACAGAGTGTAGCAAGCTGTGAGTTCAGCTGCACAGTTGTCTGTTGGTGTGCAGTATCCTGTAATTGTCACTTTCCTATATCACATTTGAAATGCAGCTTGCAGAAATTGACTGTTAATTGGATCCCAGTCCTTCAGCATTAGAAATCCTAATTTAATGTTGCTCTTTCTGTAGGGAGGGAGAACGATTTTCCTGTCTTCATTCATCATGTCTATGATGAATTCTTATATTTAGTTATATCTTTTAACCCACTCCTCAACGTCTACACAAGCTGTGGATTTTTGAGAACACGCTCATCTGTTTTCTTTTACTTGTATAGCTTTTGACCTTGCTGATTTCTAGTATCCCAGAGAGCTATAATTGTAGCCAGTAGAGAAGCATTCATTTTAGAAATTGCTGTTGCATTTGGAATATGTTACCACCGCTCTTCCATGCTGTCCCCAGCTGTGTGGTGCTGGGCTGCTGTGAAAAGGGGAGATGGGAGCCTTCCAGTATCCAGTTTTGTCCATCAGCCCAGCCTGAGAAATCACTGAAGAGGATTTGACTAACACAGGTGAGGAGAGGCTTGCAAAGTGCAGTAGAGATAATCATTACCTGCCAAGTAATGGTTTTACGAGCCACAGAGCATAGTAGCCATCTTCAGCTCCTCCTTACTGTCTCTGGACAGAGCTGGCTTATCAGAGCCTCACCATCCAGATAATTTCTCTAAAGGCTCAATGTTTGAGATTCTTTTAGCATACAGTTTTTTTGTAGGGGCAACCTTGTTTGGCTGATGGACTTAACTGCCCTACTTGAGTACCTCTGTTTGCTTGTCCAGTCTGCACTTTGCTGCTGAGGGTAACTGGGAAGCCGGTGGGTCTGTAACACAGCAAATGACATGCTTTTCCTGTGACCCGTACTCTTCTTGACCTGTCTTGGCTTAGCCTATACTGGAGAAAGTTGCAACTCCTGGGAGAGCTCGCGAGGTTCCCAGGATGTTCTCAAGTCTCTGCTGTCCACGTGCAGATCCTAAGGAAGAGACCACTGGCCCAGGTGATGTTAAATTTGAATGATCTCTTCTTCTACTTAAAGATGGATGCTTTTCTGTTCCTAGTTGTGCTTGGTCCTTTTTTTTTTTTATATCCAGCTTTGTGTGCATGGCAGGGAAATACCCTTTCCCCTTTCCAGTTGGGAAATACGCTTGTATAGGAAATCTGAAATGATACTTGACTTGCTGTCATGTAGTATGGCATCTGTAATCTGCAGTCTATTACCATCTGTAGGTTTCTTGGCTTTCCTCCTATGTCTGCAACTATATATTAACCTATATATGTGTAATATATATATTAAAAAAAAATAATCAAAAAGAGTGTCTCTTGAATGCAATATTAATATTATCTGAATATCTTTTTTATGTGACATGGAATTATAGTGAGAAAATGTGCAGGCATGCATCTCCGGCTTTCCTTGGGAACTTGGACAGTGTTACGTATTTTACTGGTAACGCGTGTAATCACAGGTGGAGACTGTGCTGCAAAGGATAATCTCTTGTTGTTTGTTACACTGAGTGCTTTTTCTTTTCTTCTGTTTTTTAATGAGTCCATTTCTGAAGCAGGCTAAGCCTAGTTGTCCTTTTATCAAATCCCAGTTGATGATCGCTATTAGCAACAAGATAACATGTTTTCACAAGCTTGCACCTGTTTTTTTTATTCTTTTTTTTTTTTTTTAAAAAAAAGCATGTGCTGCCTTGCACATAAGCTTTGTCTCTTAGGTTATAAGGGTTTGATTTGAATAGCTGATTCATGTTCTGTACTTAAATACCTGCTACTTCGGCTCTGGAGAAGCTATAATGTGTTTTGTGGGACTTGCATTTCACTAAATTAAGTAACTTGGAGAAGTTTTAAATGCAGAGATTTTCACCTCTATTCAACAGTAACGATTTACGGTGGTACAAATGGAAGGCAGAAACTGAGTTGCCCCTATAGGTATGAGGATTTTTTTATAAGAAATAAACCTTGCTTGATGGAGGGTCTTTGTAGCTTTAATCAGTTAATTGCTTGATGAGAACTCGAGTTATTAAATCAACTGTGTGAATATCCATGAAGTGGTTACCGAGGTCCTTCCCAGCAGCTCTTCTGCAGACAAAAAAGGACTGTTTAGGCCGAGTCCAACATTCCTTACAATCAATGAAAAGGGTGTTTTGTTTGCGAACTTTGGATCAGGTCCTATGGCACTAGAAACAATGAAGTGAGATAACTTGGCATGTGTTCTGCTTGTTCCCTACCACCTACCCCACCGCTTGGTTTGGTTTATCTTAATTTTACTAATAAAAACCATATTGACTTTCTCTGAGATTCTTGTCTCTGGTAGTGTCTTCGTGAGCTTCTAAGATGCCAGCAAGACAGAATTTTGGAGAGGACTCTAATATTACAAACTGATGTAGGGAGGTGAAAAAAAAAAAAAAAAAGAAGGGTTTTCTGGGACATAACCCCTGAAATTTCAACATGTCATCTGCAGAAAACTTACATCTCTGGTGTTTACCTGTCTATGTGCCTAGTCTTCCTATAGACAATAAGTAGCATCTCTATGTTCCAGCACTGTTCTGAGTAAACATGTTTAGGAAGCAGAGTGTATTTGCCCTGGCTGAAGAATATACCAGAGGAGTTGTACTCTGTCATTTTGTTCAGGTTAAGTTGTTCTTAACTATCTCTTTGGGGAAAAACAAAAACAAACCCACAGCAAAATGATAAAATAGTTTCTTCATATCTTTCTATGATAGGCAACAAACATTCTTCTAACAGAATTACCTGTATTAAATTATGGATGAACTATATAGCAAAACTGACACAAACTTCAGTATTTTCTAGCCATTCTCCCCATGTGTGTCCCAAATAGCATTCCTCTATGGATATCCCTGTAATTTCATTGTGGGACAAACAATATTATACCCTACGTAGCAAAGTCCTTGATGTTGGGATTTCAGTGACGTGAGTGGGAACCCGGTACTCAATCTGTTTTCGTTTGTAGCCTTTGGGCAAATATTGCAAGAGTCTAACTAGCACCCGAGAAACTTCCTGGGGAGGAAAAAAACTTTTCTTGGTGAATTAACTTGCATATTTATTTCATGTGGAGGTCGGAGGGAGTCCTGTCTGGGCATAGAGGCTGTCACTGGGGCAGGTTGGGAGTCCGATTCTCAGGCAGAAGTGCTGGGGAGACACCACATCAACTCCCTCAGGGCAACCAGAGCCCTTGGCCAGCTGTTTGGAGATACCAAGGAAGAAAACAAGATTGGTGCTGACAAGTTTCCAAGAGGACATTTGCTCAGCCCTCTGTGTCAGGACACTGGTGGCTGTAAAACAGTCTTCTGGGTGAGGAGCTGAAGCAAAGAGTGAACTCTGGTAGGGAGATCACTCCTGAGAAGTTGAAGTGAGGGCTTTGCTTGTCTGCAAAGAGACAGATTTTAAGATTGGTTCATCTCTGCAGCGTTTCCCAGGCTTACGCCAGACTTCTCTCGGCTTGGCATCCTATCTTTGGTGAGCCCAGCTCCTGGTGTGCCTTGCAGCACCGTGTGTCCGGTGGGGACACCAAGCTGCCACATAGCATATTCCTCAGTGGTTCCCACCTTCTGCAAATGCTGAATCATCTTTGATCTAATCTCTACTTAGTAACTAAGAGTATTAAGACTCGTTCGCATAGGCTTTTAAAGGTGGTGTATAACTACAAGTCCATGTGATTTTTATTTCTTTAAGCATACTTCTTCTGATGTTAATGTTAATTCCTCCCTAATGCTCTTGAGCTCCAGTCTGAACTGATTTTGTTACTTGGTCAGGTCTAAGTCAGGGGCTTTGGAGGTGCTTTCATAAAATACTAGTGGGTTTTCACCCCCTTTTTGGTACTGTATTAATCTATGATGCTTACAGTTCCATGAAATACAGCCTTTAATTGATGAAATTAAGTTTTCTTGATCCAAGAGATTAAATGTGGCTGTAAATTTTTAAGCAGAACCAGTTGCTGCAATTCCCCATCAAAGAAAATCTTGTGGACTTGAACAAGTAGGACTTAGGGAGAGCGTTCTCCTGGGGAAGCTGATTAGTTAATACTTAAGTAATATCTTTTTCTTTCCTCTCCCTCTGCATCTCCAGACCTGAAACAACACAAACGATTCCTAGATCAAAAGAACGCTTGAGTCCCTTTTATCGGACAAGTATCAGAAAGTAGGCTCTTACTTTTCACTTGAGTAACAGCACAGGCTTTCACGATTCCTTTAATAAACTTAAAGTAGGTCATAATACCCACCACTGCATCCTTAAACTAGTATAAATCTTGGTTTCCAGAGTTTTAATTACAGTGGCTGCTCCCATTAGGTGGTCTTGTTTCATGGCAGGATGCTAGACAGCTCTCTTGCTCTAAGTCATTTATGTGGACTGCGGGTATGTCTGTCAAACCATAATGAGCAATGAAAGAATGAAGAATGTTAATTTAACTGATGCTGCTTTTGCTGTTAACGTAAGTACCACCAGCTGCACCTCGTAAACATTGCTGTTTGCTTGCCTGCATGTTGCCATTCAGCGGGACCTGGTGTGATTGATAGAGGCAGAATTAGACTGATGGCTTGTGTGCCGCAACTTCTCTCCAGCGCTACTTCTCTGAATGCTTTTTTGTTGCAAGAGACAGCTCTTAAACTTTAATTGCTTTTCAAACTAGCAAGTGCTGCTCGTGTCAAATGCTGATAATTGGTTTATGTCATAGAGGTATTATAAATTAAGGAGAGGTCAGCGTAGATAATGTGTGTATTACCTGCTGGAGAAACGATGGTTGGGTAGAAGTGACATTCAGGAGATGCTTGCTTTGGTGTGCGGGGGTTCTCGGTGCTCACACACGGCTTCTTAAACAATGGGCTCTAATAGGAAAGGACTGTCTGCAACAATAGCGGTGCTCAAAGTCACTTTATAATTAGAGAAATTACTGAATAATGCAAAACTCCACGAATGGGTTTTTTCCAGCCCATTAAGCGTTCATGTAAACCTTCAAAATAAAGCTGCATACCTCCTTTCACCTGTCAGTTGTGGTGTGCACTGAGCAAAAGCACATTTTGTTCTTCTTGGGTGGGTCGTTAGGAGGGTGATTAACCCCAAGAATTTGACACAGGCCACTTTCGCTCCAGTGCCAGCTCATCCAGCAGCATCTCTCCCTCCCACCCTTCCTCCGCTAATTAAGGTGCTCCTGTACCTCTTAGCGTGAAGCTGCTTCCTATTGACATCCTGCCCAACATTTTCTTCTTTGCCTTGATGGTTTCTTGAAGTGTTTCTCATCTCTAGTACAGCTCCATTCTCACTTTGTCCTGAGATACCCAGTTATTTTAGAGTGATTTACTACATGTTTCCATTTTTACTCCAGGTGTCTGTCAGGGTGCAATGTTCTGAACCAAAATGACTGCAGTTTTTAGGTTTTAAATTACTTCGGGTTTAAAACAAGCAATTCTCATTTAAGTAATTGATTTATATTTTTTCTGTGTTGCATATAACTTATTTCCATAATATTCTTTAGTTAGTAATAACTGAAATGTTACGACTTGCAACTAAATACCTTAAATTTATACCACTCTTTGCTAGTTATAGTAACATACTCTTAGCTATGCACGCTATTGGATTTTAAAGCTTTATATTCTTTGTTAAGTAATGAATATTGCAGTTTTATTAGATTTTTAACAGATTAATTCATGGCAACCCATACTTTGGATGTTCTGAGTGGCTACAATTAGTGAAGCTCCTTGTTTTGAGTAGAGATGGGAGAGATGCAGAACAAGGCAGAACTGGTGGTTGGGACTCACAGGATGTGATGGTGACGGTGCTGGGTGCCAGGCTATGGTCTGGTCCCTGTGCCTGGGAGGGATAAGAACTGTAGTGTTCCCTGGTTTCTTGTGTGTCTCTACCTACAGGCAGTGTCTTACATTGCCTCTTTTTATGAGGGCTTTTGATGTTTTACATGGAGCAAAGTAAGGTGGATCCTTCACAGCGTCTGGGTGCTGCTGCATTTAGTTTCTAAGTTGCAGAGCCAGATTGCAGCCTCACTACTCTGACTAGCACAGTTCTGTTATGTATGAAAACATAACAGTCTTGAAAGCTTTCAGGCCAAGTAGAGGAAAAACCCACACAGAAGTGGCCTTTAAATCATTAATATCATGGATGTAAGTCCACAGAGCTTGCCAAAACCATGTGTTGGGTACTAATGCTTGCCTGTGGTCACAACCTATCTCAGAACCTGTGTATATCTAGGCTTTAGAGTTTTTCAGTTTTATTGATTTCAAAGAGAATTACATATATGCAAACTCCTGGTGTCTGTGCACGTAGGTGTTGTAATGAGATGTTTCAAAAAACACGTGCATGTACTTCTAGGGGCTTAAACTGGTTATTATGTGGCCCCATGCCTCTAAGGCCATAACATCAGGCTATAATATCTTTCTCTCCCACTTGGTTCTCTTTTTCCAGCCTGTGACTGAGAAATTATCTTTTCTTGGTCTTATTGTCAGTGAATTGATCCCAGTAAAGAAAATGCTTTCTGAGTAACTGCTGGCTATGTTGAAACAGAGAAAAATGTAATTTTGGACAGCCAAGGCTTGAAAAATCTGACTTCTTGGGAAAGGTTACAGAAGGAAAAGTAAGTCTTAAGCAGTTATAAAATTAATAATATAGCTATATACTTGAGCTTTACTTTCTTCAAATACACAAACATGCTTGAATTGACCTCGAATGGCAAGGAGATCTCCCATGGATATTTTTTTCTGTAATTTCAAGGTGTTATCCTTTTACTCGTATCTTGAAGAGAATTCCCTGATACCATTTAACATTTTCTTAAAACTTAGTCTGTTTAAGCCCTTATATTAAACCTAAGTTTTAATACCTTTTTTAAATTGAATTTGAAATTATTACATTTTAATTCCATATAACTGAGAAATACTTATTTTAATACAACTTGGTATGAATTTTATTATGTTTTCTTAAAAGGAAAGACCATTTTTCTCTCTTACAGGAGTATTTCCATTTAGTGGGCATCTAAAAACTATTTCATTTATAGCCGCTAAAAATAAAACTATTTCTTCCGTAAATCAAAGGGTCATTTTAATGGGCCTGAAAAACAGAATTCCATTCAAGTTTCTTACCTTCAAAGCATGATGTTTCCACTTGCTATCTAGTTCTTTCTGGTTACTTTCTTTTCCCCCCACCCTTGAATAGGTTGTGAGCAAACCAAAGAAAAGACCATGTAGTTGTATTCAGGACTTGCTTCCACTGTCATAATGTATAACTTCAAGAGAACACTGGTCTTCCCCTTCAGTGTTGACTTCTCATCCTCTTTCCATTGGCCAACACAAGCTTTGGGTGGATCTGGTGAAGCAAATCTCAGTTCCTCAGACCGTGTTGGCACACAGCAGCTTTTCCAGTGCTTCTTTCAGTAGTGGTAGTGAAGGCATCTACCACCAAAGCCTTGTGCTGTGGTATCAAAACAGGCTTGGCAAAAAGTGGCAGTGGCTAAGAGTGTGTCCTCTTGCCAGAGGGGTGATCTGAAATTCACACCTGAATACAGTTTGGGGAAGTGAAGAAGGGATAAGAGACCAGGTGAGTTATGGAGAGGTGACATTCTTACCACCAGATACTACTTTTATCTAGTTTCAGAAGAGGCTGTTGCTGTATTGAGCACTGTAGTGGTCCATAGTCTGGTTATATTCCTAATCCCTAGATATCCACACAAATATATACTGATCATTTTTTTTCTCTCAGAAGGAAAAGCTTCTTTGCTTTAGAAGGTAGGAAAACTTTGGGTTTAAAAAGTCTAAATGAGTTTTGTTCACCTCAGTTTATAGACTGGACATAAGAAAACAAACAAGGAGATATGGCAGCCTTACAGCTCTTCCTGTAACCTGTAGGGCATCTGGATAAAGAGTAGTATATCTATCCGCATGGAAGCCATAGTCAGGATGGTATGGGTGAAACTCCCAGCTTCAATGCCCCTCACGAGCTGGTAACATTCCCTCTTCTTTCTCTCTGGCACTTGCGTAAGTTTTGCTGTAAGCAGATCTGCTGTAACAGGAATGCTTCAGTGGGTTAAATATTCTGTATTTATAACTGAATGGGTGGAGGAAATTAACTTTTTTTTTTTGAACAAAAAAAAAAAAGCCAAAACTTCCGATCTCATATTAAGTTGACGCAGGCTGCATTAAGCAATCAACAAGTAGCATTTTTGTTTTCAACGATTCCATTTCCCTCGTGCTAATTTTCATCAGGATTCCAGATAATGTACTACTAACCATTATTTTCTCACCTAGTTTGCTCAGTACTGACAGATAATAGATGATCCTATTACAAATAAATTTGACACTGCATCCATGAAAATGTGAAAATTGGAGTCTCTCATCATTATTTAAAATGTGTGCTCACTCACTCAAATGAGGTATAAGAGTCTACTTTGGAGATAAAGTAGGCCTGATTGCTGGAAAGGCTGCTTCAGTGTCACACAGGTTAATGTAGATGTATTATGTATTTATATAGCCTATAGGAGGATAACTTTTTAGCAAATGATTTGGACTGAATGTGCACTTGATCAGGAGCCTCATTTATAACCCCTGGCCACACTATTCTCATGGTGAGAAGTTACCCTTGCAATCACAAAGATAAATTCTGGGGCTTTCTATTGTAGTTTAGGAGAAAGGGTCCCAAGAAACAGGTGAGTCGAGTGTTAAATGCTGAACGGAGCTCCATATAGACTGAGCTATAGATTGAGATCCTGCGTTGGATGCGATGTCTTGAATAAAGTGGCAATTTTTTTTAGCCACAGTTCTGGAAACTGGAACAAAACTGCTTTTCTCTGAAGGTGAGGGTGTGCTAATGCTACCTGTACCTCAGTGAGGGTCTAATGTCAGGCTGTAACCTCCATGCATGAGAATTCAACAAAAAATTGATTTTTTTTCCTAATGGGTGTTAGGTTCATGGCCACATTTCCAAGTGAATTGCAGTAATGTAATGTCCTGGTTTGGGGAAGAACATCTGTCATTTGTCTCATTGGCCAGTCTGCCCCAAACTGTCACTTGTAGTCAGAAGTCAGTAATGAATGTGATGACACTCAGTGGGACTTGATGCAAAGGAGGGAAGAACTGGTTAAACATGTGACAATAAGCATTTTCTTTTGTACTGGTAACTTGCTTACTCAATTTGATGGATTGAGAGAGACCAATGTATTTGAAGCTCTTTGGAGCATGGACATCTTCAGTTGATTTGTCCTAGACTGTTTAAAAAAAAAAAAAATCATTGTTTTGCACTGGCCATGTATGTCTTTGAATCTGAGTTGCTGCAGAAGCGTGCAGCACAACGAAACGGTTTTGAAAGACCTTTTCTTCAACAGTGCATTCCTGGAGCACGGCGTTCAGGTTGTGTAGGTTGTGGAAGTGGTCTAGGAGCAGACAGTTGTCTGGACTAATCACATGAAGGCAGGCAGTGTTTCGAGAGTCTCTGAATTATGCATATGACAAATGAGGTTCATAAGAGAGGACAATGAGTGAGGAGAATTGTAATGGAGGTGTTAGAAGAGATGGAGAGCTTGTGCCTGGAAAGTACATCATCAGAGAGCTGGAGCTGTGGAGGCTTTTGTACTAATCCTGACATCACTGTTAGGCCATGAGGAGAAAACTGTGGAAGTAAACAGCAGCATCCCTGGTGCTGGAGCATGATCATCCTACATACTCTCTGTCCTCAGCATATTCTCTGTGTCAAAAATGGGTGTGTGATAGTCTTGTTCAAAGCCTTTGATGACAGGCTGCAGGACACTGCCTGGGGCTGTAAGACAAATAACAGTAGTCTTCTCCATAGGTGCTATCTGACTTTTTAAAAAATGAATGCCTTCCTTACTGTGCCGCTGCTGGTTTGTAGAGACACAAGGAAGCTCTCTGCTATCTGTGTAGCTGCTGAACTTGCACATGTTTTAGTCGGAGCTGTAAACAACTGTGTCAAGGGAAGCTCTGCAGTTCTTCACCTGGGGTATTCATGTCGCTCCAGATGTGATCAAAGCATCATGAAGATGGTAGGAACTTAATGATGTGAGTTGACTTGCTGTAATTCCTCATTCAAAGTAGTTGTGTGGAGACTGTCCACCAAGCTTACTGAGAAAGCTTGTTAGTTGAGAGGTGCTGGAGATGGCATTGACATGCTACCCATCAGGCATGCAGCTGAAAATACATGACTGCCAGGAAAATATGAATCCTTTAGGAAAATGCTTTCCTTCCACTGATCTCTTACGTAGGCATCTGGATGATTGCAAGCAGTGCTGACTCTTCCTGGGGAAGGTTAGCTCTCGGGCTACCCACTGACGAAAGTTTCTCAGCACCATATGTAAAGAGCCTAAACCCTATGTTTTTATGTAACCTAATTCCCAAATTAAATCTAGCAGCTCAATTTTAACAGCATGATCTCCTCATGCAATTGAATGAATTCTGTGATGGTCATACGTGCTCAAATCAACAATTTACATCAGGAGAACAAATTCTTGCTGTGAAGGAATTGCTTCTTTTTCTAATTATTCTCATGGAATCAAAAGTTTGATTGACTGTAACCTGCTCACCTCCCACACTTCCTCTTCTGCCTTCATTTGCTTTCTTCCCTTCTAAAGGGAATCTTTTGTAACTGATCTGGGTTTTTTTTTCTGCTGTTTCTTTGGGGATGACAGATTAAGCTACAGATCTTTTTTTAGTGTTGTAATTGGGAGGTAGAGAGAGACTAAGAGCTCTCTTATGCCAGTCGTCTGCTGGCAGTCAGCTTTGGACATTTGGTTCATTGCTTTGGAAAAGTGGCCAAGATCTGTGCCTCCAAGGTGTGAGGTTTTTGAGTCTTGGGGTATAATAAATGGGACAGCTGATAAAAGATTAAGAAATATAATTAATGACAATCAACATAAGCGTATAGAAAATAGATCCTGTCAAGCTAACCTGATATCTATTAAGCGTTTTTAATGTGATTGCAAGTTTGATATTTATGCCTTCTATAAGGTATTTGATTTGGTGACACCATTTTGATTAAGAAACTAGAACAAAATTTGATTTGGCACGTGTGAAGGATGGGGATCGAGCTTGCCCTAACTTCAGCCATTTACAATTTGGTGTCCTACTCAAACCTAGTTGTTCTCTGAAGTCAGTGGAGGGGAGGAGAGAAGGCTATTGCTCCACTCCTGAGTTGACACCAGCTTGTTGGACAAACCCATTGCGTTTCTTGTGTCAACAATCAATGTGGACATCTGTAGGAGAACTTCAGGGAGGCTGTGCTAAATCTGGATCTGACCCTACTAGAATATTCTGTTCAGGTCTGTCTGTACCTCATGGAGGTTGATGAGACAGGAAGAGGTGGTAGAAGAGTGGTGATGGTGGCTACGGGGTAGAAAGCCATGCCTTTAAAGCACTGGGATTTCTTGCAATTATTCATTAACCTGATCTAAGAGGAAAAAAAGAATTGATTAGCTTTTCTATGTGGGAAACTTTAAGAAAGGCAGAGTTTTCAGTCAGATGAATAAAAATATAGCAAAACTTGTTGTCTAGAAATGAAAGCCAAGAAAATTCATAATAGAAAAAAAAAAAACAAATAGACTTTGACAGCAGGAATAATTAATCACTAAAACCTTCCGCCAGCACCTCCAAGGCGTCATTAGAAATTTTATAATCATGACAGGATTTTTGTTTTTTCCTTCCTGAGCAAGGCAAGAAATTGAGTCCTGTGCCTTATAATATTCAAGAGGTCTGATCTAAGGTCAAAAAGGGATGGCTAGGATTAGTAAACAGTATGTTGGTCCCTGTGAAGAGAATAGGGTTTCCCTTGCCATGGTCAACTTGTCAGACCAAAATGAGTCCAAGAGAAAATGGAGTTTGCATTTGGGGAATCAGGGGTGACTTCTGTCAGTCCCTCTAAATCCACATGGTAACTTCTCTAGGTAGACACTCGTAGCTTTGAAAACCTTTTTTAGGTGCAGTATTTTGCTGGCCATACCACACTGTAGCAGTGTTATCACCTTGGCTATATTTTTACCTTTCAAACTACTTTGGGCCTAAATATTGCATAAGGATGTTACCTTCTCTTGGGGTATGGTGGTGTTAGTTCAGATTGTAAGAGAAACGGTTGCTTTTGCCCTTTTGAGCACAGGCTGTTCTTTCCCGAGCTAATGATACAGTGCTCTCCCTTTCCGTCTTGCAGCATCAGACCCAAGAGAAGAAGCTTTTAGGTTTTTTTTCCCTTCGTCCCTGCTGTCACTGGTACATCATGAAAACCAAGCACAGTTCCTGTTCTCCACTCAGTCTGTCTTTTTGTTGTGCAAGGCTTCACATAAGACAAAGGAGGACACAGAAAACTCATAAGAGCCAGAAAACTCTACTTTGCTGCTGCCCTGGCTCTTTCTCAGCAGCCTGTTCCCATCCTGCTGCTCTCCAGCTGCCTAATACGTTTCTCCCAAACTACAAAAGGCACGATGCGGCTGTCTTCACATCATCTACAGTTGCTTATGTTACCTGACTCCCCAATAGTCCCTGTGAGTCTTACTAGAAGAGTAGGACTTTCTATTAAAAACCTTCTGTAAATGGCAAACCAACAGGTTCCTTTTGTTTCTACCTTTTCTATTGAATTTTTTGACAAAACTCTGGAAAAGACCTTAAACTGCAGAAGGTTGGTTCACGATGTCAAAGAAGTTTAGGTCTTTTCAGCCACAAATGCCTCAGTGCTTTGAACACTCGTCTCTCCAGCTGCTTTGGTGAAACAGTGGAGTTGGGAAGGTATGTTAGCCAAGCTGTCCTAGAATTTTTCAGCCTTTTAATGGCAATGCCTTCAGACCATTGCAGCAGAAGGTATCTTTGCTAGTCTTTGCTTCAATAAAGAAGTAAAAGACCTTTCAAGCACATGTGCTTGCCTGTAACCAGCAAATGAAAACTCCAGCAAAGCCAGAGGACTTCTGTGAATTGTGAAGAAGCTGACTCCACTTTAAGGAAATCCACCCCTTTTACTAGACTGTATGTATTTGTTTACAAAGAAACCTCTATTTGGGTGAACAATTTTGAACTGAACCTTGCAGATCCATTAGAACTCTGCATTTGTTTGAATAAGCAGTCTTTTCAGCAGTCTCTTTTTGCATGTGAATATTTTGCCTATCTCTTTTAACTCTGTGAATCTTGGTAGCTTTCCTTGGGCTTTTCCTGGGAAATAAAAATTAAATAAACTTGGCGTGAGTAAGAAATTCCCATGTGCATCATCAAAGTCACTTGATTTTTGAGTGTTGCTACAGAATACCACAGAAATGTTGTTTGGGTAATGCAATTCTCTGTTTAACATGGTTTAGGGAAAGTACAGTGAAATACATTATTTGAGGATGGGCTCTTGAAGTGTCTGTTTTGAGTTTTGTTCAGTTGGGCAGGTATGTATGCTTTGACTTCATTTAGAGCATCAACGAAGGCCATTTGAAGAAAAAAGATGACACTTGTTAGACGACTAATGCTGGGTATCTCATCATCTAAGTCTATAAACTAACCTGTGATCTCTGTACGTCTTGGAGTGTTTTAAAAGTATTTTTGGAAAAAAGTGTCTGTAAATTATCTTGGCAAACTTTGTCATAATTGCTCATTGCATTTGATTTTGCAAAAATAACTTTGTTTATGATCTGATATTTTTAATGGCATATTTCACTGTTTCCATTTAAACTTCAAGCTGACATCTTTGTTTTTCCCTTTTAAAGAGTAGCATAATCCAGATGCCTGTCAAAAGACTTGTTGATGTAGCATTTTATGAGTAATCCTTCTGTTGGAGTATTTTGTTTTGTCAGAAATGTTTTGCCAAGCTCTTATAAAGCTCCCCATGAATGCTATTGATGTATACTTCCTTTTAAAGAAGTGATTATCCATGCAGGAATACAAACTGAATAGTCAGTTCTAAACCACAAATGTTTTCTCAAAAGCTAACGTAATGTCATAGGAGGAGTTAATTCATTGATGTAATGGAACAGAGGGGTACCAAGCTACAATTATTTTCCCCTTCCCTTTCCCCAGCTTAACTCTTTGAAGCACAGGGCAGCACTGGAGTTTGGGGGACTTCTTCAAACGAATTACACAGAATAACCTCAGGGTTACTGTCAGCCTGTCTAAATCTTTGATGAAGAGATGTTAATAGTTCCCAGCCTGCTTTCAGAGATGAGTGTGATTGCGAGAAACATTATGAGTAAAACATACCAAGTAGTCTTAGGAATCCAGCAATTATCATTTCAAACCCGGAGCTGTTAGACAGTACATCCAGTGATGCTGTTAAAATCTTTATATAAATATCTTGCGCTTCAGGCATGTGCAGACGTCCTCCTCTCTGGTCTTCTTTCTTGGGTGATTCCTTGTTTCAGAGCGAATGCTCTGGGGTCTGCAGACCATGCAGTGTTTTACCCTGCAAATTTGTAGTTGGCTGGTTGTCAGTTGGCTAGAAGAGAGATCTGTAAATTCTGTAATAAATAATAGATTAGGGCCAACATACACAATAGCGTTCTGCAGGCATCACCGTGCAGAAGAGTCACTTCTTCCCGTAAAGTCAAGTTGGGCTGTGACCATGGATGCATCCTGCAGTTCCAGTCCTGTGTTGTGGTTTTTTTTTTTCCTATCCCAGCCTGCAACACTTGGCTGTAGCTTTGCCCAGCTTCTGAGCCTGTGTAGATTCTTGCAGGATCCATAACTGCTCCCTGCTCAGACCATTTTCTCAGTTTACAGACACCAGGACAACAGGTCACCCCAGGCATCATAGAAGTTTTCCTTGTAGAGCCTGAATAGCCTCAATCTAAATATATGAAAGATACTGGGATGGCAGAGCAGTAGTCCCAAACCTGCACAGCAATGAGAGCTTTGGGTATGTCGGTCTGTTCTTAACTCCTCTGTCTGTGTGGCTTCCCAGTTGTGTGAAGCTCGGCTATTTGCAGGGTGACTGATTTTGATTTGCCAGATTTACTGCCTGTAAGCACCCTTCTTTTACTGCTTATGAAACATTTACTTAGCCTGCCTAATAAGTGTTTATACCAATATATATTGGAGCCTTTTTTTCCCCTTCTGCTTTGCTTTCTTTTGCCTTGTTTATTTGCAAAGAGAGTGTGCTCCAACTGTGCCTCTGAGTGCTTCGTTCCCTTTCTTTACCCCCTGCCCCAAGCTGCAGTATGTAATGTGGGGGAGGTTGTTTGCAGTGCAGAGCAGCTTGTAAAGGGCATTTTTTTAAAGCATTTTCTGCTTCACAGTTGATTTACAGCTTGTCTGCACAGGCAGGCTTTCATAGAATACTTTTGCATTAAACTTTTTTCTGATTAACTAACCTACAATAACTGTCTCCAGGTCCTTGGCTTCCTTTCCCAATGCATTTTTTTCAGTTGAGCAAGATGTTGTGGGCAGGCGCTGCGTGGTGCATTGCATTGTCCACACTGAGGTCCATGTTGCGCGCCTCTGCTGCAGGCTGTTGGGTGAACTCGGCTTCAGGGGGGCTCTAGAACAGTCCCCAAGGGACTTCTGGGCTGCTTCCTGCTTTCCAGGAGTTTGCACAACGCGGAAGAACAAGCATAAGTCATTCCCTACCCAGGGACCGATATGACAGTTGTGGTCTATTTTCTTCACCTTTTTTCCCCTTCCCAAAGAAGCACCATTGTTCGTACAAGGAGAATATTATTCTTGATCCTTTTATTTGACCAGTTATTGCTCAAACCCTTGCTTTGTTCTAGAGATAGTGATTTCTACTCTGCTTTTTCCAGCACTTTGGAAGCTGTTCAGCTTGCTCCTGGCAGGTGTGGTTGTATAGCAGCAGATGAGTCAGATCATAATCCTGTCCCACTTTCCTTCTGGTTTTCCTAGTCCTGCGAACACTGCACAAAATAATGCAGGTGTCTTGGTGGCAGATCCTGCTTGACCCAGGGAAGTGCTGCTTTTCGAGGCTTCCTCTGATTGCAGTGCTGAATTGCTGGTACAGGGTAGCTCTACTTTGTCCAACCCAGAACTGCTGAAGTTTGGGGGAATCCAGTTGATATAGCTGCTTTCCCCAAAAGATCCGGACTTGCTTCTCCCTGACCAGGTCTTTTGAGCTAAAATCAATCCTGATTATTTCATCCCTTCATGAAGATGCTCATGTTGATGAGGTAGATGAGCTGACACCAACTTCTTATACCATATTTTTTTCTGGCCTCCTGCTAGTTTTACCCTGAAGAAGGAGCTTCCTACTTCATGAAGCTTGTTACTACAGTGGTGTGGTGTCTAAAGCAGATGCTTGTCTTGCATCAGGCTGCTTCAAGTCATTTGATTTAGAACCTTGGGTACAATACAGGATATATGGCCTGTCCATATTGAGGTGGTTACACTCCCAAAGGAGAGATGGGGCTGCTGCTATAGGTATCTTCAACTTTGTAAGTATTGATACAGGGAATTGAGGCTTAATCTTTACAGGTAATACACTTTGATGGATGGAAACTCTTGCTTTTTGGTGTTTACAACTCCTTGCTGTGCTTCTGCCTCTTCCAGTTTCAGTATTTTATTGTAGTGGTTCAGAAGTGCCTGGCACATGCTCTCCTTGCTCCTCCTCAATGGCAACTGCAGTAAAGTCTTGGTAAGATTAAAATCCTTTCGTATAAACAGCCAAGACTTTCTAAAGTGGGGGAAGACAAGCCCACCAAAATGGTAGTAAATAATGTAAATTGCAGTATGTTAAACAGTAAAGACCATTAATCCTGTTTTTGCATTGCCGCAAGTAATAATTTTGACTCTTCTTTGGTACTGCATGTCCAGGATCAAGCAAACATGTTTTGAACTTAAGCCTGTCTTTGTGTACCATTTCATGGTGACGGATTATTGCTTTTCTTGCTCCTTTTTTTCTTCTGATCCTTCTTTCTTCAGATGCCCCATATCCAGCTGTGAGGTCTGTTTTGCCTTTCTCCATGGCACCGTCTAGAGGCTACAATACACTTTGTAAATATTCTTCATGTCTTTCACTATTGAGGTGTGAAAGAAAAAGGTTTCTTTTGTGTATAACTGTCATTGGCCTCTTAGGGGTCTTCCCTATCAGAAACCTATTTTAGCTTTTATTACTATTGAATGTTCTTCTGTTCTGCAAGGTCCTGGAACAAGAGCCCTGAGATGTCTCTGAAAGGAGGGTATTTCCCTAAGGAGATCTTCCAGAGTAGCTCCAGCCTGGTGTTGCCCTTGGAGATGATGGGGTAACTATGATATGATGAGTCACTATGCAAAGGAGAAATAACTCCCTTGAGTTTTTTCTTTCCTTTCCATAAACTACTTCATGAAAACACTGCTCTTTCTGACAAACAAAAAGCAAAACAAAAAAAGATTCTATTTTTGTTTGAGCTTTTTCAGGCAGTCCATGCGAAATTCTTTAGTCATGTCGTGAAAGTCAGAAATACCCAGTTGAAGTGTCTCAACAACACATCTGAAAAGTGTTAAATAGATTAATAAGTAGACCAGATATTTGAAAAGCTGAGCTCCAAAATGAGCCTAACCCTGTAAACAAAACAGGGTAAGGGGGAGGATGGGGCTGTGTGACAGAGAGGACAGGAATGATGGGGGTAATACTGATGTTTACATGCCTGTGCCTTCCCCAGGTCTTTTATGTCATCCTTCCTTGTATTATCTTTATGTTTTCAAGACGCTAACCTACAGCTGGCTAGTGATTAGGCAGGGCTCTGTTTTTTCTGCATGAAGTAAGGACCAAAAACTGCATGTGTTTTGTTGGTTGGTTTATGAGATTAATTTTGGGATGTCAGCTGGCCCTGTTCTCCTCCCTTTAAACTTTTCTTATAGTGGTCTGATCTTTTTTGTCCTTCCTCTCTGTGATGGTAGATCTTGCCTTGCAGCCAGCTCTCATTACTGATCATTCATTGAATCAGCATGAGCCATTTGATCAGCTAGTCAAGCCAAAGTTGCTATATGCTTCATTTGCAGATATATACTAAGATTTTACCAGTTTAATAAAGGTCTCTTAAAGGAATAGAGCATGACCCAATGGAGCTTACTGCTTGACTGATGCATCAAGTGACCTTGGATAAGTCATTTAGTTCTTCCGTGTTCCTTTTGCATCCTTGCCTTCGCCACACCTCTTTGGACTGTAAGCTCTTCAGTGCTGAGCCAGTTTTAGACTTTCACAAGAGAAATTGTTTGGTCAGGCTATTTAAACATAGCAAAAGTCATACAAGTATTCTGTAATAATATGCTAGCAGGACAGGGAGTGGTTTTGCACAGTAAACTTCCTACAGTTTGCAGGTAGGGATCAGTAAAGTGTTACTCTACCACCTCAAAATCATTATATAAACTTTTTGTGTAATTATAAAATGAAAGAGCTTAAGATGAGGTAATGGGAGGGAAGTCCTTATTGCATTGTTCAAGGGAAGTGCACTGTAAACTTCAAATGAGTTTGTATCAACTCAATTACTTGTATGCAGCGCTCTTCTCATTTCAAGAATCTTCTCTGTAGAAACTGAAGCTCCAGTCCTAAAACTGTGAAATCGATAGGTACTGTTATATCCACTTAAAAAAAATTGTATTGATTTGCAGATAATGACAGCAGTTCATTCTTGCAGGATTACATGCCACTTCCTGTCATAAAGATTACTTCCGTATATATTACATCTGAGATGGAGAACATAGGTATAAAACTGCTTTGCTTTAATGAATACTCGTTTTACTCTGGGCATTAAAATGAGATATATTTCTTTAAATTTATCTCTAGGGATTATTTTTATTTCACGGGCGAAACCTGTGTTACCAAAGTATCTAGAATGCTATTAAACTTTTAAATAATCTTGGATTGCCTTGTTTTGCAAGTGCTTGAACTAGTCCTCTCTTTGATAGCAACTAATTAAGCAAAATATCGCACTCTCTCTCGTCTCCTCTGCATCCTTGATTAGAGGGTTAACACCAACTTATCTTGGGTATTAGATGTTCTTTGCTAAACCCTAACTATCTACCAGCATCTAGCTCCCCGTGCTTCGTAACAAATTTCTGTCACCTTCAGGGGATTAAATTCTTCATGCCGATCATGGTGGCATGTAATGTCTCCCATTGTGCAGCTGTTTGTTGTTTTTTTGTTTTGTTTTGTTTTTTTTTTCTTGTGCTGTGGCTCATTTGAAGCCTATTCTTATTAAGCATAGGTGACTTCATCTTCATGTATTAAAATAAGTCCTTTTCAACTCTTTCTAGGTAATCTGGCTTCCCAGAAACCTCCTGCTAAATGCAAGGGTTTGCTGTCCTGTTTACTGACTTTTACACCTGAGGCTGACTTTAATACAGATTCTGGATATCGCAGGGTAAGTATTCAGATATCTGTTCTTTTTGTGGTTTGTTTTTCTTTCATGGTCTCTTATTTGCTTTCACAAAGGCAATTTGGGCTGTGGTTTCCCTTTTGGTGACTGCAGCAAGTCCCTGTTGGAGCATGTGCAGCTGAGCATCTGTCTTACAATAGAAAAATAATATAGTAAGGTGAATGCTAATGCTATAAACTCGATCAACAGTGTTTGAATTTGGTGGTATAGTTCGAAGAAGGAGCAAAGTTTGTATGTTTAAAGACTCATAGTTCTATATCTTTATAAAATTGTAAAAAGCTGTAAGGCACTTATTAGGGCGTAATGAACATTTTGAGTTTTAAGCTGACAAACGTGTTTGTATTTTTGTATGACAAACATTCTTCATAATGTACACAGTTCTAAATATTTATGAAGTTTGCAAGTTCAAGTTTAAGTATTTGGAAAAGGGAGGTTAAAGGTTACTTGGTTTCTTGGGGGCATGGGGAAGGGAAAGAAAAAACCCAGTTCCCTCTCTTATCCAATTCTACTATGCACATCAGAATAGAAACTTAAAATACTTGACTTCATCACTGAATGATTCTTGTGGGCTCTTTCACCTCCCAGCTACTGGAAGAAAGTGTGATTTAGTGGACACGGATTTGTTTTTTCTTTTTTTGCCTATTCCTCAGCCTTGATCCTCTGCTTCTACCTTCTCTTTCACCCTGCTATTTTTCTTGCCACACCACTTTCCTAACTTCTTTTTGCAATCCTCTCCTTTTTTTTTTTTCTTTTTCTTCATGGCGCTAATCCTGGCCCTTGGTGCAGTTTTAGTTGTTTCTTGTCCTCTTAGTCTCCTTCAGCCAGCTTTCTGGCTTCTCCCAACAAGATATATCAAATTGTGGGATAATTCAGGCTGGAAGGCATATGTGGAGATCAGTGCAACCTCCTGCTCAGAGCAAGGTCACCTAAACCAGGTTGCACAGGGCCATGTCCAGTTGGGTTTTGACTATCTCCAAGGATGCAGACTCCACAACTTTATTGGGCCCCCATCACCATGTTTCACCACCTCATGAAGCATACTTTCCTCAGCTATAATATGAATTTCCATTGTTGCAGCTTCTTTCTTCTTGTCATATGCCTGTGCCTTCCAAGAATAGGCTCATTCTGTCTTCTCACTGGAAAACATAGTGAGGTTCTAGGAGCTCAGTCTGTATTCCAGCCACCAGTGTCCTGCATTGGACTTGCTCTAGTATGTCAAAGCTGCCTTGTATTGGAGGGGTTACAGGCCCTGCAGGAAAGGGAAGGATCTGCTGGATGTGTTCTTGGTAACACAGCCCGGGATGGATGCACTTGGCTTTTGTTGCAAGGGCATGTTGCTGGGTGAAGTTCTCCTTGCTGTCTGCCAAGACCACCAAGACTTTTTTTTTCCTTTTTTTTTCTTTCCCACCTGTTTTTAATCTGTTTAATCGGTGTCATACGCTGTTGTGCAGTCCTTACTTCCAGTCCTTGCTGTTCCTTCACAGGATTCCTTATTGAACACCTCAGTATCCCTAACACATCTTGATCATAATGTTTCTTGCAGCCTTTTCCTATAAAGGAGTTTGAACTACACTTTGGAAACAGTGGAAAGCCCACTTTCAACTCTTGGAAATAGGCATATTTCCCTGAGCAACTAGTTTAAAGCTTTCAATGTAGCTTTGATAATTTAAAAATCTTTTTCAATTCCTATCATTAGTATGTTCATGGTAAAATAGGAAATTGTGTGTATGCCTGGATGTGTACAAGTGTGTATAGGAGAGTGCATTTAATAATTTTTTTCTGTGCTGCTAATACGTAGTCATAAATAGTGTGTATAATAATATATATGAAACTGTTGCTGGAAATTGAGTCTGAATTACGAATAAGGCTTTTATTTTATATTCCTTCTTTATGTTTGTCCCTGCATGTGTGTGTAATGCTGCAAATTGCAGATACCAACAACTGTAATTGTAGTTAAATCAAATGTTCTCCAAGTTTTATTTTTTTTAGTAACCCTCATGATGAATAACGTGTCTGCGTTGCCTATATGGTAATAGGCTGTGTATGTTGGGAGATATGCAGAGAATGAATGTTTAGAAATAGTCTCAGCCTCAGCTTGACATGCTGGTCAGATGAGCTGGATGGGGCTTTGAGCAACCTGGTCTCATGGGAGGTGTCCCTGCCCATGGCAGGGGGGTTGGAACTCAATGATCTTTAAGGTCGCTTCCAAACGGAACCATTCTGCCATTCTGTGGTCCTTGGGGAAGGGAGATGTGCTCCTGTGCTCCTGCAAGTTTTGAGGTCTAGTTCACTTGTAAGTGGAATAGGGAATGGACCAAGAGGGTGTCAATAGTTCAGGGTGTGGATCATAATTAATAGTTTGGCCAGGCTGGCTGGAGCTCTGGTGCAAGCTTCGTGGTCTATATCTACCAAGGAGAAAAACAAAAGAAAGCACTGAGCAGGCAAGTGGAGCAGAGAGGGTTAAACATACTGTGTCAGAGGAGAAGTAGTTGAGCAGAAAATAGGTAAGAGAAGTAGAAAGGAAAAGAAAATGTGCTGAAACCAGGATGAAGACTTTAACTTGCAACATAGTGTTTTGTTTTTAATTCAGAGAAGTGTTGTCCAACTCATGAAGAAGTAGTTATACCAGAGCCACTCATACAGTGATGAGTGACAGTTTAATTCACTTTCTGTGGTGGGGAATGTCTAGCAAATCTAGCTTGTGATAAGTTGCAGCATCGCCCAGTTCACATCAACGTGAAATGCTGAGAATAGGCTTAGGCTGAATATCAAATTACTGCCAAGTTGTTCTGTTAGGTTATGGTGTGCCTGTGGATGTTTCTACCACCATGGCTGTGATTGGGCTGTAACAAAAGAGAAAGAAAGAAAAATTAGTTGGAAATGAGAAGCTGGTTGTGTCCAGTCTTCCTCCTGAACGCTTCTGTTACTCATGAGAAGCTGTTTGAATGGAGCTTGAATTCCAGGATGGACTTTGACTCCTTCTGGGAATAGGCTGCACATAGGAGTTGCACCCTTGTCTGTCTTACCCATTTTTGGATGTTCCTAGCTGTTCCCCTTAAAAGACCTTTTAACTCACTTAGTTTTTCTGAAGGATATAAAAAGTATTTATGCATGTTGACTGTAGCCCTTTATATCTTGACAATCACATGTGGTTGCAATTTTTGTATTCCAACTGGGGAAGTACTTAACCCCAGGTTTTTTTTCTGGTTCAAACTGAATTAGTTTTCACCATATGCAGCACCTCTTATGAACGTGCGGGTGGGAAGGAGGAATTTGAAATGAAGACGTTGAGAGCTGTTTCTGTGATGCAGTTATTAAAATAACCCTGGATCTCTCCGCACAGCAGACTGATTGCTTTTCAGAGTATTTCTAAGGAGGCAAGGGGGTCAGGAAGGTATGTAAACTCAAAGCGAGACCTCAAATGACCACCTACGTTTAGGTGCTTGAACAGAATGATTGCATTTTGCTTTTCATTTTTGTAGTTTTTAGGTGGGTGACAGCAAAGATTTGGGTTTGTTCCATTTCATCTTTTTCAGGACAAGGAGCAAGCGGCATGAAGTAGAAAAAGTTAGTAACAGAAGTTCGAGGTCACGCTTTTGGTATGAATTTGTGATAAGCTTTGGGATGCAGCAGGGAAACCAAGGAATAACCTCGCTTGTCTTTGGAATGGTCTTCATAGAATAATTCAGTTTGAGAGAGACCTCAGGAGGTCATCTCATCCAACCTCCTGTTCAAAGCAGGCCAACTGTGGAGGCAGAGCAGGTTTTTCAGGGTTGTGTCTGTGTCCAGGCAAGTCCTTTAATGCTGCTGAGGATGAGGGCTCTGCAGCCTCCCTGGGCAGCTGTTCCGCTGGTTAAGCACCCGCTCTGAATTTTCCTTCCTTACATTTTACCAGATTTTCCCTTGTTGCAGCTTGTGCCAGTTGCCTCTTTGGCTTTTACAGCATGCCCTGGGAAGAGTCTGGCTCTCTGTGTGCTCCAGACCTTTAACCATCCACTAAATCATGACAAACTGGAGATCTGTGTTTATAAAGAGCTCAGATCAATGTTTATCAAGCGTCTATGCACCAGGCAGTATTTTTTTGTGTGTGTTTGAGCCCATTTAACATCATCTGCATTGGGTGGTTGTTTTTTTTTAACAGGGCTCTGATTTTGCTGTGCTGTTACATCAGGGAGCAAGGATGGACTGAGGCACAAAGCAACATTCATACTAACATCTCTATAGGTGCCAACACAAAATTACTTATGTTTCTTTCTGTCCATGCATAGATAATGCATGTCAGGTAGGCCTGGGCTTACTCACAGAGCTCAAAATTGAATATGGTTCCTGTTCCTATCTCTGCCACAGCTGCCTTTGTAATAGCTGTGCATCAGCTTCCATGACGTTAAAATAGAGATTATATACTCTTACTCACAGGAGTGCTGCGAGTCCTATGGTAACTGTTAAATTCCTTGAGAGAATACTGCTATAAAAAAAGGCAAAAGGAAAAAAAAAGTATGTTTACAGTATAAACTACATGCTTGTAGTTATACAGGGTTGTGATAACTCCATACTCCTAGTAGGTTGCTTTTAAACCAAAGTAGTATGCTGTTGTAATGTGTTGTGTTACCATACAAATTAGATGCTTTTATCCAAATTACTTGCTGGAAATTGAAGGAAATGTACACAAGGGTAGCTAGGATGGCCTCATTTTTCACATTCAAGATTCACAAGTAGAGACAAAGCTTAGAAACTTGGGGTTCTTTTAAAAATTAAGTCCTTTCATAGAAGCAGTTAAGTATCTTTTTTTGTCAGCTTTAATAATAATGAGTTTTTGGTGTCGGGATGAGTGATAATTGCAAATGGCAAAAAGTCATCAGAATGTTGTTACTCAGATTGCAGATTTTATTAATCGTAAAAGAAATTATTCACCTAGAAAGGCTGTTTTATAAGTGCTCATTTACATGAAGAAAGACTTGCTGCCTAATTTATTTTTTAAAGAACAAAACAAAAAACCCAAACTCTGTCCTTTCCCTCAAAACTTTGATTATTTTGTATTTCCCATCCAGTTTGCTTATGTCCTCTGCGTTCTTGTTTATCAGTGAGACCAATCTTATTTTTGCCCCTTCTCACAAATGCATCTGCTGCTTCTTGGATTTATTCCATCAGCTGAGTACTGTACATCTCCCCTGCATGCATTTCCTCCACAATTAAAAAGGATATTTATCCTTTATGAATGGCTTCTTAGGTAGATGAGTTGTTTGGCCCTCTACATGTTTCTGATTTCATGAGGTGTTGGGATTTGCAGATGTAAATTAAATTTTCATTCGTTTTCTCCCACTTCTTTTATGTTGTTTTCAACATGAGTCTTGATTAAGTAAAGAAATTGAGCACATCCTTTACTGTAGGAATACAATTAGTCGATAAGCCTGCCCTGTGAGCTTAAAACAGAGTACATACTGAAGTATCTCTTTAATTGGGGTGTTGGATGGTAAACTCTTCAGGCTATGGGCACAGCCTTTGCATGCTCCTGGTAGAGAATTCATAAAGAGAGCACTGCTACAGCATGAATATTCAACAACTGCCTGCCCCTTATTCTTTATGCTGAAATATTAATACAGCAGTGATTCTGCACCTAATCTTGTTGAGATGGGGTGCGGGTAGGTAATCCTGCTGACAAAATCCTGCATTCACCCAAGCCTTTGTGTATGATCATGCCTTTCTGAACCATGCTGAACACCAGTTACTCTTAGTAATGCAGCAGATCTGCTGCTGCTGCTAAAATGGTGATGGGCTTTCACGTGGAAGGTGAGGAGCATGGGCTCGTGTGGCACCAGGTCAGCATTTCAGCCTGCAGAATGACATTAGCTCCAAGGGGGGAATAAAGTTACTATTCACAGTAGCAAAAGGAATTTAAGAAATAATGCTATAGAAGTACTTTACTGTAATACCCATTGTGACAGACATCTCTTTGAACTTTGCCGGTACCACACTGAGATCCTTCAGCTGGTATTTTCACCACTTGGGTCTTTCCAGGATCAGATCGTAGGTGACCTGGTGGCAAAACAGCTTCGAAAGTGCAGGACTCCTGTGCTCTGCAATGCTCTGGACTGTCACTTGAAAGTAGGATTTCACAATTGATATTGCAGACTTCCCAGTCTATTTTCTAAACTAATATTTAAAATATGCTTCCCCAATTCTGGTCTTAAAGTTGATTGTTGAAACTATAATGTATTTCAACACAAAATTATGCAGGCTAAAGTGAAGATTGGTATAGTAGTGGAGCAGATTCTTCTGTTTCATGTATATTTGAAAGCTGAGAAAGCTTCTGCTGAAGTCAGACGACACAGGCTTGTCAAATTGTTCACAAACGAAAAGATTGCTCTTGGATGGAATTAATTTGCAGTATCTCATTTACCATCTTGAGTTTTGTCATGAATTTCCCCTACTCGGCAGCCTGAAATGCCAAGTGAAAAAGTGTTTCAGTGAGAGATAATATAATATATTAAGAAAATGTTATTGATCACAGTATGCTTTTACTGGAAGATGACTTTTTCTGACCGGAACACTAGGGACTTTGCCTTGTTACAGTAGGAAAATGTATTGTAATATGCAAACAGGATTATTGTTAAGGTCACAGCAACTTTGTTTTTACATTCCACTTCCTCTGGAAATGAGCTTCTCCACAACCAATGCTGTCAGCTGGGCTGGAGTAAGAACAATTTCAGTTTTAAATGTTAAAAAAAAAAAAGAAACAAAACAAGGTTACAGCAAGTTTGTGTTATGAAGGAAGGAAATGAATGCTGTTTTCCACATCACCAAAGGTCAGAACTTGTAATTTGATAGGCATTACTGTAAGCATTTTATTACAATGGTGGACTGTATTATGGTGGTTCTTTGTCAGAATCAATTAACCCACATTTTTTCATCATACATCTATTTATAGGCATATGTTATAGACAGAAAATGTTGCGCATTTTGTTTTAGAATGGCTTCCACGCATGAGGACTCTGAAGCACTTAATTTTCCTATTTAATGTGGGAAGATTAGCCAAGTGGAAGAGCCTGTGTTGCTCATGGCCAGCTTATGTGGGTATATGAATGTCATTACTCTGCAAAGCATGAGGACATAAATTTGTAGTGGGATGCCCAGTACAGGCAACCTAGAACAAGGGCACTTTTAAAGATGTTTGATTTAAGGAGGGCTCCTGCTGCACAAGCAGTGGCTCTGAGCTGTTAAAGTCCTGATAGCGGTGAGGTTGCTTTCTGCTGAAGGGCTCAAAAATTACCAAGAGTAAGCATGTTACTAAGATGATAATTATTTTAAGGTATTTTGAGATATTTCTAATGAAACTCATCCAATACACATTCTGCAAAACGGAACTGTTTACCAGATCTTTTCTGTGTCACTTAGGTTATAATGTTATGAGCCACGTTAACTTAGATGGGAAATACAAACCCATTTGGAATAAGTCAGTGAGGTTGCACTGAAGATCTGAGAATATTGTATTTTCTGCATTTGTTTTCCTTTTGTCTTGCTCCACTTCCAACATATTCCTCCAGTGGTTTTCTCTGGTTTTGTTGCAATAAATCCCCTCTTCAGTGAATTTGAAAGATATAAATCTTGACTGCAAAAATTCATCTCTGGTATGGTAGCAGGTTACTAATCCTCTTGAGGTTTCCACATGGCAACATCATTTCTTCACTTCAGCCAGCCATTTCCTACACAGGCAAAGCAGTGCTGCTAAAATTGTTGTCAATTGTCGTTATATCCTGAAATTTAATAATATTTATTTGTGGCTTTTTCTAATTTAGTTTGGACAGCAAGAAGTTGTTGATGTAAATCAGGGGAACTGGTCTTAGTTGTGTGAAAGACCTATTTCCCTGATTCGCTTTTGCAGGCTCTTCTAACACATTGATAGCCATGTGCAGGAGGGAGGTCACTTGTGTGATTAAAGCAAACAGTTACTACTAAGAATTGAAAGATTTAGATTCTGGCTTTTTAGGGAGTAAAAAAACCAAAACAAAACCCCAGTCCCTAGATTATTTTTCCTCTTTAGCTGCAAGAATTTGATATGGTTATTTAGCACAATAAACATGACTTGAAGTGCAAGCGTAGTAAAGGTTACAGACTTCTTGTTAGACTTCTTGCAAGAGTAAATCCATTGTGTTTACTTCTTAGGATATTTAAAATATACAAAAACCCCACTCACTATTTCCCCCCCTTGCTCTTACTACCATCATTTCACTTACTGGTCCCCATGGGACCTTCACTTAAGGCAACTTGGCTCGTAGGATCAACTCAGCTAGTGTGGATGTCTACCCTGTGGGACTTGTGCTCCTAAAGATGCTTTACGTTGCAGCATGTTTTCCTACTGCTTGGCAGGAAAATGATGCTCAGCCTTGGTAATTCTCTTCATCTTCCTGGGATCTTCCAGAGCCTGCCCCTCTCACAAAGCATCTCTTGGGTGGCCATGAGTCTCCAAAAGGCAGTTTGAGATGGCTGGTAATGTCCTCCCTGTGTTGGGTGAGATTAGGTAGAGTTTCAACACATGGGGTTTCAAAACCACACCAACACAGCTGTTCAGCGTTTCCTCACTGAAATGAATTTCTTTGTCAACCTTTTTGTGACTAGCTCTCCAGAATGCTGTTTAAAATACCACTGGAATCAGCTAAATCTGCCCAGCCCTGTAGATGAACTTTAGTACTTGGTTTGATGTGCCTGAAAAGATGAATTATTTAAACATAAATCCATTTAGTTTCATGTTCCCTGTCCTCATGAACCGAAAGATGAGGGGAAGGGGAGAGAAAAAAAGAAATCCCACGGGAGAACAGTTTGTGCTGCTTAAATTATAGCTAAGTTTTATTTGGTTTTGCAATGGTTCTTGGTAGGCACTGTAAACACAGGGAAGGTATCGCTTTTACTGCATTTTGCACTGAGCGTGAAAATTCAGTTGTAAGCAGAAAAGACAACAATCTCTAAAATCCCTTTGTACGTTTGTGGAAGAGTTTGATATAATGACACGGAAGATCTCTTAATCTATGCGTCTAGTTGTAATGCAGTAAAGAACAGCATCCCTGCTTATGAGTATGTGAGCGAAAACGTTTATGCTGAATGTTTATGGGGACACAGAGGCAGTTCTCGAAGAGCGCAAAAGGCTTTCCGTTTTTTTTTCCCCTGTTTATTTTTTAAAAAGCCTTTTGCATAGATGAGGGAAATGGAAAGATGCAGAATATCGTGTCTCTGACGGTGCTGGGGTTGTAGTGGGAAGATCATGGCCAGACTTGAGTCTTCCCTTGCTCAGTTGTAAGCCTGCTCGTGAGCTGCTTTACGTCCCTGTGAAAGGCAAACCTGCACAGCCTGGATTTGAATAATAGCGTTGCCATTAACGTCCAACATAAAAAAAAATGATTGGTTGTATGCTTGATTTATGGGAAGCCAGAAGTGGTGAAGTATACGGTACACAAGGGGATATTTATGCTGCTAATGCTTAAAACACAGCCGAATGTTCTGTGTGCTGTAGATGCTTTCAAATGGCAAAACCAAAGGTGCGTATAGCAGTAAATCCAGTTATTCTGATAGTTGAATGGCCCTAGATCAGGATCTGACTGTGCAGTCTCTTCAACATGCAGAGCAAGTCTGGTAAACCCCTGTTTAGTTACTGCCTGTTACAGGATTATCAGCTTTGAATCAAAGAAAATAATTTCGAATATGTTAGGATTTAGGGTATATTGTTTCATCTTCATCAGTTTCTAATGCAAGAATTGTTTTTTTCCAATTTATGTGCAAATAGGCTTCCAAAATCTGTTGCTGTGAACTGAAATTTTGTCAGATTTTTTTCTTCATCAAATTACTCCTGTTCTGCTAATAACTGTCAAATTGCACCTCAGCTCAGCATTTTCTTGATTTATCTTGCCTGCAGTAACTAACAGTAGCTCTCTGAGGTTTATCACTTGGCTGCTTTGCAAACAGGGTGCTCTTAAGATACTCAGCTGTGCATTTAGATTTTTTTGAAATGTTACAGCAATTATATTTGATTTTTAGAAGAAGAATTCATTGCTGAGTAAAACTGGATGAATTTTTCAAAACGTAGAGGGCTTTTTCTTGTATGTTCGTAGGCTGAGCAGACACACTGCATTCATCATTTTGCAATGTCTAAAACGGATATTAGGTCTATGGTTTTAGTATCTTTTATCAAACAAAACAGTGGTCTGATCTTTCTGCTAAATAATATTTTCTGCTCCATTTGCCCAAATGCACCCCTCCCCATATTTCTCCAGCAAAATTCTTTACAGGGAGGGAGGTACTGGAGAGCCCCTGGTTTGGGGCTGGTTGGTAACTCGCATCATCTAATAATGTTAGTGGTGGTTTCTTCTGGCTGCTTCCTTTCTGAGGCAGAAAGGTGTTAATTAAAGAGCATTTGCTGAGCTTGAGATTAATTTTGTGATACAAAAAGTTTACCTGAATTCCCTAAAATACTATTTCTAAACCATTTTCTACCTTTGAAGCAATTTATTTCTCTCAACCCAATATTTGGGGAAAACAGCTATAGGAATAAAACTATATTTTGTTGGCTACAAAACCTCTCCAAGCAAAGCGTATACTAGCCCATCTTAACTTGCTCAAGAACTTTACATTTTGAAAGAAGGTGTTTAGCATTAAGAAAACATGGATTTATACCTGTCTTGGTGTGCTGTGTGGACTTGAACCAACAAGATCGATGCATCCAAATTATAGCAGCTTTATCTAGTGCGAATGAGATGCTACTTACGTTTTCAGGTAAAAGAAATCAACAACTATTAATTTGGCAGAATTATTTATTTCTTACTGATGATATTTTCAGTGTATCTAATCAGAGCACTCATGAATAGAAATGAAACAATTTAAATAGAGGCAGTGTACATTGTATGATCTTGTTTTCTCAAACTGTTCCATAATGCAGTGAATAAATTTATCTGTTCTACTGAAAAGACTTCTGCAGAAATCATACACAGTGCTTTCACCTCTATTATTTAATATGACTGTTTTATAACTCTTGGAAGATGGTTATTTCTGCTTCTGCTACAGGCAGCTGGAAAAAATGTTCATTCTGGGGGAACAGCAAAGTAGTCTTACAGAGTCTGAAAATCCAGACAGATGCACCAGGAGTACTCAACTGAAAGGCCTGCTAGAAAACGATGAAATGGTCTTACTCCACGGCACTCCCCAACCCTTGAATAGCAAGCTCCAGATCTACAGAAAGTAAATTAATGAGTGAAAAGAGGTCGATCTGAATCAACATCCGAGCTCCTTGAAGGCCTGGTAGGAAATGCAGCTCAGCAGAGCAAATGCTTATGAAGTCATGTGTCACTTGAATTTTACTCTGAATCACTGGATAAATTTGGGACACCATGGGAATTTTAGGTGGCCTCACTGCTAAACAACTTTGACTGTCCATTAGGTCTGTGGAAGAACCGATGGGCATTGCAGAGGTCTGTGTTCTACCTGAGATGATGCACTATGGACTGTGTGGAAGGTGGTGGCTAAGGGTGAGCTATCTACTGTGCGGTTTGGGGTGGTGGTGGCCAAGGGCGACAGCAATGGCATTTGCAGTCATTGCTGATGGAGAGCTCTCATAAGTGAGCTAGGCAATCTGACCATAATGCTGTGGTCTGCACTGGTTAAAATTTCTATTAAAATTTTTCCATCTAAAATTAAGATTTCAGTTATAAAAGTATTTATTGTGAGGCTTTAGGAAGCTGAATTATTTTTTTAACTTTGGGGAGGGAAGGGGGGGATTCTTTCGCACAATCCGGATTGATTATTTTATGTGGGAAGCTTAACTTGTCCTTGATAACTAGTAACACAAATAGATGATATAGGTGAATCTAAACCACCCATAAATGAGGAAATCAAGGCTTTTTCTTATTCCTCCTGCTGAAAGGAGGCGGATACTAGATGCCATCCTTATTTCTGTTACAGTGCCTTTAGAAAGCTGTGACTTCAGGCAGTTCTTTTGTAAGCAAAGCTCTTTGCACAAACCCACTGTTCTAATGGGTTTTAGATTACAGTAGTTAATTCTTAGGTACCAGAATACAAATACTTGCTTCTCCTCACTAAAGCCCTCCTAGGACCCTTCAGTGTAAGCCATGGCATACATTGCACTTTTCCACTCTTTTTAACTCTCCTAATCCTTGGGAACGGACTGTGGACAGTGAAAATGAATCTGGCTGCTGTGTTTGTGATCTAGCCTCTTTTTTCTTTTTTTTTCTTTTTTTTTTCTTGAGGAATTTTAATCTCAAAATGAATTCCAGCACTTACATGCTCTTAAAAACCTTACTGGCAACCATCACCTCTTAATCTTTTTACATTTCTTGCGATTAGCAGTGCTTTCTAATCCTAACACCAGACCCAACACCAACTGTTAACTGCACTTCTTGTTTTACAGCTAAATCTAATCCTTCTAGCAGTCTGAGGCCAGCATTATATTTATCACTCTGAAATTACCAACTGTAAGATGTTGTGGCAGTTCTTGAGTTGTGATGTTGGGTTTTTTTACTTTTTCTTTCTTTGTTATGCGTTGATAAATGCAGCGATTAATATAAGGTTATTTTTTTACATACCATGATTTCCAGAAAAAGATGAAAATACGTGCCTTTTCCCCCCTCTCTGTCTTTTTTTTTCCTTCTTCTGGTCTGGGAGAAGCAATTTGCTTTCTACCTGAGTTTGTGATTAGTAGCGAGATGTGTAGGTGGAATATGTTTTAGTGGCTTTTTTCCCCTTCTTCCTTTCCCTCCCCCCACACCTATTAATATATCTGTTAGTAAGCTAATGCTATTAGGTTATGCAGACTCTTCAGTGTACAAGGAAAGATAAGACAGCTGTGAAATCCTTGCAGTGCCCCAAAACATCTTTCCGTTCTGCTGAAGGCTCTGTGAGTGTTTGTCCATGAGGCAGCAGCAGATTTTATATCCAGTCACTTAGCAAAGAAAGAGTAAAGAAATTGCTGTTATATATTTACTGGTGTGGGGCTGTTTTTTCCCCACCTGGAAGGTTGTGTGGGTGTTTACAGTCTCTGCAGGAACTACTCTGAATTTGCATTAAGAAAGGGGGAAAGGGAACGCTGAAGAACTGCAAACTTACTTCTCTTTGTTGCTGCTTGATTTTTATTTTTTTTTTTTTCCCCAAGGGAGAAGCAGAGAAGGCTTTAGCCAGGAGCGTACAGTCCTCCAAAATGCCCCTATTTGCTTAAATCCTAAAATAATTTTTAAGGTGGATGAAAAGAATGGCAAAGAGAAGCCAGGCGCAGAATAAGAAATAACACTTTTCTGTAATCACAGTAGGTAATAGCTAACTGTGTCTTCTGCTGCTGGGGTCTTTCCACGGTCTATTTTTCTCTGCTGTGATTTTTCTTTCCCCAACCAAAGGAAAGGCGAGCTGTATTTGTTCCTGGCGGTGCAAGCTTGAGAAAGTCTTTCATATTTTAAAGCAAGGTAGGAAGTTTTTATGTATGTGTGTATATACACATGTGTATTTCTGTGTTTACATATTTAAAGGGCAGTGATCTTACCTTTGTGAAGATCTCATGTCTGCAGATTTTGGTGTCTGATAGCTCACTTGTTTCTCTGTCAATGGACTAATAAAAGGTGATTCTTCTTCCTATGCTCTTTCCTTGCTTATAGCCTTGGACCAGGTCAGCTTTGGCAAAAAAAAAAAGCCACTTTTGTATTTAAAACAGGAACAAAAATGCAATGCTATATGTAGTTCAAAACAATCAAAATGTAACTGTGTCCTTGCCCTTCTGACCTTATTAAATGTATAGTTCCGTAAACCACTTTAATCCATTACTAGCAAGATTGTCTGGTGGCTGGAAGAGGGAACTGGGCTTTCACCTCTACTTGGACAGAGCTGTTCCACATCTCTGGTCGGGGGAGGACATGCTGATACCCAGGCATTTGGGCTGCCTTCATTTNCGTAAACCACTTTAATCCATTACTAGCAAGATTGTCTGGTGGCTGGAAGAGGGAACTGGGCTTTCACCTCTACTTGGACAGAGCTGTTCCACATCTCTGGTCGGGGGAGGACATGCTGATACCCAGGCATTTGGGCTGCCTTCATTTTATGTTGAACAGCTGGGAAATTTCAGAGAGCTATGTCCTCCCCATGTGCACATCTGTTTTGGGACTCCTCATGCCTCTAGCAGTTCCCTCTCCCTTTACTGCTTCCTCTCCTGGTGGTGTTTTTTTTTTTTTTCTCCCATGTCCCAGAGTTCAGCCAAAGTCCTTGTTGAGTTTGTAAAATGTTTTAGCCATGATAATTTAATTCTTGACTTTCCAAAGGGATAAGGGGTCATAATATATGATGAATTAGGACTGCCACCCTTTTAAATTATTTGTCTGCTTCACACCTTTGAGGTCCTTCTTCCAGGTAACTTTAAAGCTTTGAGAGGTGGAGCAAAAAATATATAAAGTACGTGAGTCAAAATTAGGCTTTGTAGTCAAATGCCTGCGGGAGGGGGAAGCTGGGACACTGCCTGGGCTCTCCCTGGCAGGAGGTACCGATCCCCACTGCTCTTCTGACTGCAAACACTCAGGCTGTGGAAGGAGGGGATGAAGCGAGAGCTGATTTTGGAGCTGGCAATGTTCATCCTGGGTCTAAAGTTACACCTCGAGATGCCTCACTGCAAGCACAAGGCTCATGGTGCGGAAGGGAGAGGCTGGGGACGGGGGAGCCCGAAATTTTAGGGTCCTAATGCCTTTACTGCTCTCTTCAGTGGGAAACTGGCTTATGAGGATATATTGCAAATTAGGAAACTATGTTGATTAAGAACTGGAGTGAACAATACAAGAGAAGCGTGGGATAAATACACAGTGTAGGGTAGAGGGGGGAAAAAGTTGATACCCTGTCTAAAACGTAAAGAAGCCTGGGGTGACATTTTCAGACTTGCTGCAATGTTGCTGATGGCCTTGGAGACTTCTGAGCTTGATTGCTGCGGTGGTTTTGCACCGTTTACCTCCTTTTCTCTGGCTGAGTTTCCTAAAGAGGGATTTTCTGAGCCTTGCCTCTGTAACTGTTCTCTCTCCGTTCACTGCTCCCGTTTCCTGCACAGCATCATACCTACATACCATACAGAAACATCACTCTAGATTGTAAAGATAAAAAGGAAAACATATTTATCAGGTGTTTCTCAGTTTCAGCAGAGAGAATATCTGTTCCTTTGAAGTCTTATGTCTGAAAACCGTGCTGAGAGTTGATTAATGTAAGAAGTTGGATCTTCCACCATCTCTTGCTTTTTAGTTCCAGTTTTGAGCTCCAACTACAGAACATACATGGTGGGTGGCAGATGATCCCCTTACCCTGCTCCTCCTTCAGTATATCCGGTGAAAACTTTTTTTCCCCAGTATGTATTTTAAAAATCAATATCCCAGTTGATGGGAAGGAAGGAGCGGCATGCAGTTTGATACCTAGGGATCTGCAGCCTGTTAGGTGTGAGATTGCTTTCTCTCTGCAGTGGTTACTATCTTGGGACTTAGATACCACCTGCAAATTTTGGGTTTATATACATAAGGCATGTGCTTTTACATTTTATGGTAAGTTTCAAAGGGACAGAATTGATCAAGGCTGCTATCACGAATAGTAGATGTTCCTTCCATAAAAATTGCCTGTATAAGTAAATAGTGTTCCAGAAAGTGGCAGTCCTAAGACCTTACATCAAATTTTATTCATTCTTTTACCTCTGTCAATGTAATTTCTCCAGTAGTTTTTAAAGCTTGGAAACTGATAACCTTCAGGCTACTCTGTACCTTAGAAACCTCTTCACCTTCCTCAAAATAGCATAAGCAGTGACCAGTGAAGCTGAAAGGGAGGAAGATAGTGATTAAAAACTTAATACGAATATGTGGAAAACGGGAAGAATCTCAAGTTCAGAAGACTAAGATTGAAGAATAAAAAATCTTGACACTGATATGGCCCTGAATCCCAGGAGGCCAGCAATAATTATAACAACATTTATCTGAAAAATCTCTTCCCTTACCAGTCCCACTCATTGGTGCCAGCTCAGGTGTTTGACTGTAGGACCGAGGTGGCTCTGACCATCAGTGCTGCAGGTGGGACGGGGAATCGATATGCAAAGCACGTTTTTAACTGCTTGAAACCCAGGAACGTGCTGTACCTGACCACAGCCTATTTCAAGGTCTGTCAACTTTGAGGATTCAGTGAGCTGGCAGTGTCTCTTTTTGAACATGCCCATGAAAATAATTGTGAATGATTAATTTTAATTACTGCTGGCTGAGGGCAGATCCTTGGCGGTGTGGATGGGTTTTTATTATGCCGTGTCGAAGAATTGTCTGAGCTGGGGAACTCTCAAACTTCTTGCGATAGGAAGGCTGTGCTGGAGGAGGAGCACGTCTGCAGGAGGCTCTTCTCCCGTCAACTGTAATCACTTAATGGTGGTGTAGCAGCTACAGCGACTGCCCGGGCTGTGCGTTAGTGCAGAAAGCACTTCAGATTGGGAGGGGGGATTGGATGGAGGTGAAGACAAGCCATGGCTGGTGTTCTTCTGAACTGGAAATGAGCGGAGGGGATCAGCATGCCAATCTGAAAGGACTCTATTTCTACTTTAGCTTTAAAATGCATTCCTTCTACCTTATTTGGCCACAGTCGTGCAGTAGTATTTTAATCTCTGTCAGCATTTAGAGTGGTTGTCCTCCGAAACGATCATGTAAGACTTGCTCGATGTACCCCCTGCAAAACCTAATCCAGGAAAAGTAGACTATTATCTCTGTTTTAGAGATGTAACTGAGACAAAGATCAGAGGCTGCCGTACTGAAATCTGTTTGGCTACCTAATGCCCCATCACTTTTGTGGTGTCTCAAAGGCTGTTGGAAAAGGGATAGGTTTGAGCCTCATCTCGCCTGTATCAGCTAGTTTCCGAGTCAGCGGAACATCTTTCCTCTCAGACATTAAACTGTAGTGTCTTCATTGCAGTTTAGGAAGATTTACTTGTTTCTAAGGTTGAAGTATGCATTTAGGTACATAGATTTCCTCCTCTTGTTTCTTGGGAATCTATCAGATAAGCCATTTGCCTCAAACTCTGAAATCCATAGGTGAAATCTGGTGCTTGACTTTATTCCTAGCTTTTCCACTGGCTTGCTTTTTTGACCTTGGTCAAATCATTTGACTTTTTTTCCTTACGTTTTTGCTTTTCTGGTAAAAGCATTCGTCTGCTGGGCAGAGATTGAATTTGTTTGTTTATTCCTTTTCTTTTTATATTCTTGTAAAATACTAACAGAAAAAACTTTCAGCTGGGAGTGTGTAGATCAGAATTGAAATTGCATGCCAAAATATCTTCCAGTCATTAAAAAAACCAAAGGCATTCCTAATTTAGAAATGTTTGCTCATGGAAATATTTATTCTCAGCCAATGAAATTCAGTTGAGTATTACTAGACTTCAAACTGTAAGAGTGTGCAGATCAGCAGCACTGATTTATGTCCCTATAGAGTTTTACAGAATCCAAGAGTGGCTTTTAGAAAGGTTTCCATGGAAGACTTGCTCCTTCTGGTTTGAGTGGAGCTCTGTAGAAAGCTGGACTTCAAGCCCTGAGCTGTTTATATGTTCCTTAAGATTGTTTCATTTTATTCTACTTAGATATNGGGGGAAGCTGGGACACTGCCTGGGCTCTCCCTGGCAGGAGGTACCGATCCCCACTGCTCTTCTGACTGCAAACACTCAGGCTGTGGAAGGAGGGGATGAAGCGAGAGCTGATTTTGGAGCTGGCAATGTTCATCCTGGGTCTAAAGTTACACCTCGAGATGCCTCACTGCAAGCACAAGGCTCATGGTGCGGAAGGGAGAGGCTGGGGACGGGGGAGCCCGAAATTTTAGGGTCCTAATGCCTTTACTGCTCTCTTCAGTGGGAAACTGGCTTATGAGGATATATTGCAAATTAGGAAACTATGTTGATTAAGAACTGGAGTGAACAATACAAGAGAAGCGTGGGATAAATACACAGTGTAGGGTAGAGGGGGGGAAAAAGTTGATACCCTGTATAAAACGCAAAGAAGCCTGGGGTGACATTTTCAGACTTGCTGCAACGTTGCTGATGGCCTTGGAGACTTCTGAGCTTGAGCGCTGCGGTGGTTTTGCACCATTTACCTCCTTTTCTCTGGCTGAGTTTCCTAAAGAGGGATTTCCTGAGCCTTGCCTCTGTAACTGTTCTCTCTCCGTTCACTGCTCCCGTTTCCTGCACAGCATCATACCTACATACCATACAGAAACATCACTCTAGATTGTAAAGATAAAAAGGAAAACATATTTATCAGGTGTTTCTCAGTTTCAGCAGAGAGAATATCTGTTCCTTTGAAGTCTTATGTCTGAAAACCGTGCTGAGAGTTGATTAATATAAGAAGTTGGATCTTCCACCATCTCTTGCTTTTTAGTTCCAGTTTTGAGCTCCAACTACAGAACATACATGGTGGGTGGCAGATGATCCCCTTACCCTGCTCCTCCTTCAGTATATCCGGTGAAAACTTTTTTTCCCCAGTATGTATTTTAAAAATCAATATCCCAGTTGATGGGAAGGAAGGAGCCGCATGCAGTTTGATACCTAGGGATCTGCAGCCTGTTAGGTGTGAGATTGCTTTCTCTCTGCAGTGGTTACTATCTTGGGACTTACATACTGCCTGCAAATTTTTGGGTTTATATACATAAGGCATGTGCTTTTACATTTTATGGTAAGTTTCAAAGGGACAGAATTGATCAAGGCTGCTATCACGAATAGTAGATGTTCCTTCCATAAAAATTGCCTGTATAAGTAAATAGTGTTCCAGAAAGTGGCAGTCCTAAGCCCTTACATCAAATTTTATTCATTCTTTTACCTCTGTCAATGTAATTTCTCCAGTAGTTTTTAAAGCTTGGAAACTGATAACCTTCAGGCTACTCTGTACCTTAGAAACCTCTTCACCTTCCTCAAAATAGCATAAGCAGTGACCAGTGAAGCTGAAAGGGAGGAAGATAGTGATTAAAAACTTAATACGAATGTGTGGAAAACGGGAAGAATCTCAAGTTCAGAAGACACTAAGATTGAAGAATAAAAAATCTTGACACTGATATGGCCCTGAATCCCAGGAGGCCAGCAATAATTATAACAACATTTATCTGAAAAATCTCTTCCCTTACCAGTCCCGCTCATTGGTGCCAGCTCAGGTGTTTGACTGTAGGACCGAGGTGGCTCTGACCATCAGTGCTGCAGGTGGGACGGGGAATCGATATGCAAAGCACGTTTTTAACTGCTTGAAACCCAGGAACGTGCTGTACCTGACCACAGCCTATTTCAAGGTCTGTCAACTTTGAGGATTCAGTGAGCTGGCAGTGTCTCTTTTTGAACATGCCCATGAAAATAATTGTGAATGATTAATTTTAATTACTGCTGGCTGAGGGCAGATCCTTGGCGGTGTGGATGGGTTTTTATTATGCCGTGTCGAAGAATTGTCTGAGCTGGGGAACTCTCAAACTTCTTGCGATAGGAAGGCTGTGCTGGAGGAGGAGCACGTCTGCAGGAGGCTCTTCTCCCGTCAACTGTAATCACTTAATGGTGGTGTAGCAGCTACAGCGGCTGCCTGGGCTGTGCGTTAGTGCAGAAAGCACTTCAGATTGGGAGGGGGGGTTGGATGGAGGTGAAGACAAGCCATGGCTGGTGTTCTTCTGAACTGGAAATGAGCGGAGGGGATCAGCATGCCAATCTGAAAGGACTCTATTTCTACTTTAGCTTTAAAATGCATTCCTTCTACCTTATTTGGCCACAGTTGTACAGTAGTATTTTAATCTCTGTCAGCATTTAGAGTGGTTGTCCTCCAAAACGATCATGTAAGACTTGCTCGATGTACCCCCTGCAAAACCTAATCCAGGAAATGTAGACTATTATCTCTGTTTTAGAGATGTAACTGAGACAAAGATCAGAGGCTGCCGTACTGAAATCTGTTTGGCTACCTAATGCCCCATCACTTTTGTGGTGTCTCAAAGGCTGTTGGAAAAGGGATAGGTTTGAGCCTCATCTCGCCTGTATCAGCTAGTTTCCGAGTCAGCGGAACATCTTTCCTCTCAGACATTAAACTGTAGTGTCTTCATTGCAGTTTAGGAAGATTTACTTGTTTCTAAGGTTGAAGTATGCATTTAGGTACATAGATTTCCTCCTCTTGTTTCTTGGGAATCTATCAGATAAGCCATTTGCCTCAAACTCTGAAATCCATAGGTGAAATCTGGTGCTTGACTTTATTCCTAGCTTTTCCGCTGGCTTGTTTTTTTGACCTTGGTCAAATCATTTGACTTTTCCTTACGTTTTTGCTTTTCTGGTAAAAGCATTCGTCTGCTGGGCAGAGATTGAATTTGTTTGTTTATTCCTTTTCTTTTTATATTCTTGTAAAATACTAACAGAAAAAACTTTCAGCTGGGAGTGTGTAGATCAGAATTGAAATTGCATGCCAAAATATCTTCCAGTCATTAAAAAAACCAAAGGCATTCCTAATTTAGAAATGTTTGCTCATGGAAATATTTATTCTCAGCCAATGAAATTCAGTTGAGTATTACTAGACTTCAAACTGTAAGAGTGTGCAGATCAGCAGCACTGATTTATGTCCCTACAGAGTTTTACAGAATCCAAGAGTGGCTTTTAGAAAGGTTTCCATGGAAGACTTGCTCCTTCTGGTTTGAGTGGAGCTCTGTAGAAAGCTGGACTTCAAGCCCTGAGCTGTTTATATGTTCCTTAAGATTGTTTCATTTTATTCTACTTAGATATTTATGTAGTCCTTATGAACTTGCTATGACCTTGGCCTTATAGATGGAGGCAAGCACTATATTTCCTTAGGATATTGTGTGATGGTGTTGGGAATTGAGCCCAGACCACCTGAACCTCATATGGGTGTTTCACCATAAATAATGCCTTCTTCATTGCCCAGAGGTTGACTAAGTTGTCCTTTTAGCATACTGTGATGGTAAATTTTCCTGCTTAAACTGGTCATGGTCATGTTCACAGCACCCAATTGGTGCTGAAAGTTGGCAGACTGGACAACACCCAAGTCTCAAACCACCCTGTGGAAATGATTCGAATTTGTCAACTTTTTTGAAGGTTGGCAAAGGGGGCTTGTTTTATCCTCTTCGTGTAGCTGTGGTTTCAGTTACGAGATAAGATACAATGATTGTGGCAGTCTGCCACTGTACTGTCTATACAGTTTCCTTTTGCCAGGATAATAATCATCTGGACCCTCTTAATTAAATTAGTGCAAATAATGAACCGTATGAAAACTGCATTGGGACTTTAAAATGCAACTGATGCATTCTTTTGGGTAGACTCACATATTATTGTGAGAGGAATTGTTGGACTTGCAGGGGTGGAAGGCATTTCTTTATACTTCAGGTTTTTTGGACTGAAGTCTTTAAATTGGCAATTTGAACAGGAGTAGGCTTTTTAATAGACTACCTCTATTTTCACTGTTTCTCAGAGGAAATAGAGCTTGAAAAAAAAACTGAAGATTTTTTCTGTATTTCTCTGGGATTTTTAATCTTCATTTTATATATATGGGGGGAAATAAAGAATAAATAAAATTGGTTGTTAGTACCATAATTGCTCAGATCATAACTGATGAGTGAGAAATGCAGTTAATAATCTTTAATTTTTCTTAGCTCGTGTATGTTCTTTCTTTCATAGATCAGTATAATTTTTATCTTGTTCTTCCACCAGTAACTATCTATCTATCCTCACGTTTAGTACAGCACCCTTTACTTATTTCATGCTTTTTTTTCTCCATTCCTTTTTCATTTCAGTACAGTTAAAGCAAAGATCAAAATACATACTTACACAATATGAGATAAAATAGGGGACAAATTGCAGAAGAGGGAAAAATCATGTGTACTATCAAAGTATGTAATTCCTTTTTTGCCTTTCTTGAGACTTTCCTGGTGTAATATGACTTGTAGTTATGCAAATGTCTTCATTGTTTTCTAGCCTTCTGTATGGACTAGAAGTAAATGATCTTTTCTAAAACACATGTGGAGAAGTTACACTGTGATGTTATCAGCCACACTTATACAAGGGGGAGTATTTGCTCCTGTGTGGTTTGCAGTGTTGCAGGTACCAAGAACTCCCTTCTCAGTCAGCAAGAAATGTGCAGGCAAAATTTTCCAGTAATCTGCCTGCCCGTTTGTCAGGATGTGATGGAGAAGATATGAAAGGATCTTCCCTCGTGAGTGGACTATGCTGCAGCTCCAGCTGCTGATTTATTTTTGTCCACGTGCATTTTGTTATGTAAAACATAGACCATAGAGGCAATATGACTTATCCTAGCTGAAGGATTTTGCGAAAGAATAGATTCTGTTTTCTGTATAGCTCTAAGTTGATAACGACATCAGTTACTCACGCTTCAGCCAGATATCAAAAAACAGCGATGTAATTTCAGTGCAGAAACCAGCAGAAGTCAGAGGATGACTCTTAATCATCCTTGCATGTCCCAAGCAAGGGTAGAAGTGTTTTAAAGAAAATATGTCAGTGAGGTAAGGTGGTTTCTGTCCAAAAAAGACTTCTGTATATAACTCCCAGGTGGCAGCTTGTTCCCTGTCATCATGACAGTGCCTCTTGAAGCCACTTAATGTCTCGAGGAGGGCATTTATGGAAAGGAGAAGGTATGAGGGAGCTAGGGTATCCAGATATAGGGGGATCCAGCTTAGCTGAAAACAGCACACCTTTATTTTAGTGTTACCTGCTTGGCAGCACCAGGGTTGTGCACTGGAGATGAGGTTGAATGAATATGTAGAGGACAGTTTGAGCCTGAAATGAACATTTGAGGGTGGTGGCAAAGACTTTTTCAGGCTGAAGTGGTGTTGCTTTCCAAGTGAAGTTGGAGAGTAGGTCGTACCCGTTGTATGGCGGCGTCACACACACAATGGGTGACTGGTGCTAAATGGCAAGAAGGGCAGCACCCCTGTGCTGCTGTCACACTGAACTTCGACCACACAGGTCAGCCACTTGGTCCTTCCCAGATCAGCCAGTAGCTCTCTTGGTCTTCCTGAACTGACTCCAAAGTGCCACTTGGATTTAGAAATAGTTATGTGTTTCTTGAGGGAAACCCTGAGTGCCCCTCAGAAGATGATTATGAATCTTTTTGCTTTTCTTTCTTTTTTTTTTTGTTTTTATAATTTAAAAAGGCTAGTTTGATTAAATGGCCTGCCCTGCTGCTTTCATTTGCAGAATAATCGCTGGGTATTTGTGTCTGCAAGTGCACACAATGGTGTCTTCTGCTGCTTTCCATAATGACAACACTAAATGTAGCAGAAAGGAGCTGGAAAAATCTGCAACCAACAAACCCATAAAACCCACAAAAGAAATAGAGAATCCATACTGTATTTTTAACAAGTGTCATGATTATTTTTTAAGGGGCTGATTTCTGATTGTTTTTGTTGTCTTTCACCACTTTAAATTACTCATCGCTTTCCTGTTCCTGGAGGATTTTTGCAAACCGCTAGATTTGTGTTAACATGCTGGGTTCATATTAATAAGAAAATTATGCAGGTTTTGTACTGTTCTTTTCCATCGCTTTCTTCTGCTGTTTTCTTTTAATTAATCTGCAACAGAGTCTACCTACAACAGATAATTCGCTGCTTGTCAGGTCAGGTGAAGGTAGCCCAGTGCAAAAGGCACTTAAACAACATGTGGAAAAGCTTCTTGGCTAATTGGATTGCAATACATGTGTTACTGCCCACTTTAACTCGACAGAATCATTTTAATCTGATTCTCTCACTGTTATTTTACACTTAGAATTTGTGACATTCAACCTTTTTTTTGCAAGACATAAATATTATTTAATTATCACGGACTCACAGAACCACTGAGGTTGGAAGGCACCTCATGCAGCCCGACCTGAGGCTGCCCTCAGTCTCTGCATGGCCTGATGCTTGGATTGTAGAGGAAAATCCAGACTTCAGTGATCTTAATGGGAGAGTACTACTTAAGGTTAAAAAAACAACACACCTTATTCATTTAGGACGTTTAAATTCTGCTTTATATACGTATATCCTCCTGCTGAGCTTAATGGAAATGTGTATGTGCTTCTCTGACCTATGATGCTGTTTAGTCACTGTCTCTGTACGCCTGTAAATGCAGAGTACATTGATTTTAATAGAACTATTTATTTTGCCTTTCCCCCCCTTGTCCATTGCCAATTCCTTTTTCTACCCTGGAGAGAATTACATTTCTTACCTGTGAGCTCTGCTACTGCAGCAAGCTGGAAGACAAGATGCTAAAGGCATTTGTTGGTACTTACTGAGTATGTCTGTGGTGCAGTCACAGAAGTAATTGCAGTGACATGCAAATATACCCAGTCTAGCTTGGTATATACAAATACACCAAACCAGGTTATTCACAAGCCAATAGCATTCTAAAACAGTCAGATGGGGTTCATAATAAGCAAGTGTACTCTGCTACTGCTCGAGCTAACTTATGGGGCTTGTATTTACCTTACGGTCATATGACCCTGTCCTTAACTCCTGCATGACGTGGTGGGTTGGTTTATTTCTTCTTTTTCCTAGGGAAAAAAAGCCTATTTTCCTTAATATTTTGCACTTCAGAAGCCCTTCCCTCAGAAGAACTTACTCTTTGGTCAGACAGGAATAAGGTAAAGCAGTGACCTGGTTCAGTGGGGGATGCAGCCACTTCTGGCATGGTCTCATCACCTCCCTGCTGCAAGGATCCTTACACAGAGAATGAATATCTGTCAAGAGAGCACTATCCTGTATTTTAACTTATCTTGCTTAATTTATGCACATGGGGGGAGCTGGGGAACGCATAGCCACTTTTTTGCATCATAACCACAGTAACGCAGTATTGAAAATAGATAATCAGGTTGGAGTTATCCAGGAATTTAACTCCATGGGGATGCTGACTTACATGGCAGGTGGTATTTGCTTTTCTGCTTTCAGTGGAAGAACGTGCTTTTAGCAGCCCAATAACTGTGTGCTCAAGAAATGGTTTCTGTATTGTCTTATTAAGGAAACAGTGATGCAAAATGCCACGAGAACCAGCTCTTGTAGCCGATAAGCAGTTAATGTTTCTTAAAAACTGCTTAGTGTGCAGGATTTGACAGCCTTGCAGAACGTGGCAGCATCGGGGCAGCCTGGGATCTCTTTATGCAATGCGATACGCTCATGGCGTGCCAGGCTGCGAGGACTCGTAGCCATTGTCCTAATTAATGTTACTCTTGTATGCAAACGTACAGTGCAAATTCTTTGTCTTCTGCAAAAAATCCCAGCTCGTGTGGTGAATTGTTTTGACAGTTGGCTTTCCTTTAGCAGTGGGGAGAATAGCGAAGAGCTACTGTCTAGACCTACTTGCAGAACTATTATGGCAAAAAGAATAATCTTACAGGAGAAGTTCCTATTTCCAGCACCTATTTGTACATTCTGACTCCTCTCCGTATAATAGGATTACACATTTCTTATCGCAACCACAAACTGGATGTGTGCCAGCCATAAACTGTGCACAGTGTAACAATATGATTGCAGGCAATTTTCCCCCCCTTCCTTTTTCTCTCCATTCCTTCTTATTTTAGGTTAAGGGGGGGGGGGAAATCATATTAGACAGTATAGGATGAATCATAGAGCATCACTTAAAACATTACTATAGCCTGGTATATAGAAGCAAAACCACTTGACCAATGGAAACCAATTACAGACAAGAAGTGTGCCTTAGGAGAAAAAGATATTGATGTTTGAAGTGTTTCCTTAATGCATACATTTGAATCTAGGGGGAGAATTAAGATTCTGTCGCTTTGAGGGAATCTTCATCTATTCATATGGTAAACGTGGGAGTGACACCTATAGCTGAATGATTGTGGACAGGCACTCATTGCGTTGCATTACTGTTTTACTTAACATGTGGGTTTGATTTACATAGTACTCTGGCAGTAATTCAGTCTGCTCTGCAGCGTAACGGACTGTAATATATTGAACAGATAAAATAATTTTGGCCTGAGGTAGCTTAAAGCTGAGTAAATGCTGGAGGGGAAAATCTAGGCATGTGGAGACTACCTTTAAATAGGCTACAAAAAACCAAAGATGGGGAAGCCCACCCTCATTTAAAATAAATATATAAATAAAAATCATAATATTAATCAGAATAATTAATCAGTAATCAGAAGTGGAAGTCTTTTATGGTTCTTAGTGTTAAATGTTGCTCTAACCATCTGCAGAGAAATGTGCATTCCTGGAGTCTGGCCAGGCTTCAGCATAGTTTTGTTGAGGAGAAGACGACCCAGATTGCCCTTCCTCCGTGGCGTACCAAGCGCATTCGCTATTGCTATTTTGGGATTTTTCAACTTTGGTCTGGGAAAGCGTGGCCCGTCTGCTGGGATGAGCTGCTGCAGCCATTTCGAAGGTTCAGCCTCTGTTGATGATGGGCTGAGCTGTGAACAAATGTGGCAATGTTAAATGGTGATTGGGATCTGCTCTGCATCTTGAAGCAGCAAAAATAAAAATGCCTGTCACTTGCTAGCCTCTGTTTCTGAAATATGTTCTTGCAGGAGGTGAGATGGTCATCTTTCTCTTGCTGTTTGGACTAGCTTGCAAATTTTGGGCAGAAGAAGAATAGTTTGAAATAGTTTTGTTCCTCAGTTCCAATTTTCGAAGGACAGAGCTTCGAAGATGATTGCTGGGTTACATCAGCTTATGAGGTTTTGTGTTTGTCCTGGATCCGTCTTTCAACATCTTTCCCTCCCTGAAACAAATGTGAGCTGAAGAAATGCGTGTGTAGGGCTGCCTTGGCTGAGGGATCCCCCGTGCTTTCTCTCTCCTTGCTCGTTGAAGTCAGGGTGGGAAGTGGTTAGTGCTGTGTAAATGCATTTGATATCTCACCAAAGAAAGCCTGTTAACTGAGTTGGTAGGAAAAGGAGTATTTTTAACTGAATTCTGCTGGCTGTTTGCAGGAGGGTTCAAGAAGTTTTAATCAGGGTAGAAGTTCCTTGCTAAGTGCATCATATGGAAAGGAGCTCTGCTGAAGTCGGATGGGAAAATCTTAAGTCAAGGCTGTGGCTGCTAAAGGCACCAAGCGCTTCTCAATCAGGCGTAGGTGGCATCTTGGCTGGGACAGTTGCTGCTGTGTTCTTGGCCCACAGACTTTTATTAAGTCAGTTACAATTCCATTTGACAAGTTTTTTCTGTATTAGTCATGGTTTTGAGGAGGGGTTTTTGGAAGGGTGGGGAGGAAGGCCAACACAACGTAGACTGGTTTCCTCTGGGAGGAGTTTTTAAGACTTCCAAGTCCCCTTCTCTCACCCAAACCTCAAATATATCGTGCCTTTTTGAGCTGTTTGAAGTAATACTGTAGGTCATTGAAATTCTAGTCATGCATACATAAGGTTTCTCTAAACTTTTAATGTGAGAGGCTCCAATTACAAGTGCTGTTGGATTCTGCACACTAAATATGGTTATTTCAGTAATTGATTCTAAAGGTATAGGTGTGAGGTAGGTTGATATATTTAGTCTGTAAATTGTATGTAGAAATTGGCAAAAGTCATCTGCATTTATTTCAGTATTCAAACACTGTTTCATTCGTTTATTTTTAAAGCATGGGAAATGAGTGTTTAAAAACCCCCACCACCAACAGAAGAGAGTTAGCGTGAAACTATATTGGGAATTTAATGTACAAGTTAGGAAATTAAAAGTTCCTGCAATAAATGTGACTCTGTCGTATTACAGGTATACTGCAACATAAATTTCCCAGCCTCTACAACAGCACTGAATTCTGAATATGTGCAAGATGGTTGACGTAGAATGGTTACGAGAATTACAGCCTTGTTTTTCCTAACTAGTTCATTTAAATTCTCAACCTTAATGTTCTGTTAACCTTCCATTTTCTTCCTAATCTGCTTTTGGAAAATAAACGAAGTATGAACCTTAAGTATCTTGCAACTCCAAGTGATGTATACATGGAGGGAGAAAGATAAGGTTTGATTGCAGTAACTTTTTGTGGCTTCATCAGTGTAGAATCCTTTGTCACTGATGTTAATGTTAAAACATTCCCTGTCTTCATGGAAACTATCACCTGTTGGATCTGGTCTCCCTGAGACTGGGGAAAATGGTATAGAAAACAGTTACTCATTTAGAGAGTCTGTAAAGCACTTTTCTGGGTGAGCTCAGCCTTTGGAGATTCCAGGAGCATGGAGATGGGTAGGAGAACCCAGTTGCATGGAGCAAGGTGGAACCATTGCATCGCACAAAGATATAGGATCCGTGCAGGGGGCTACCCTCTCCCATCCAGCCTTTAAGGTTCTTTGTAAATCTGCATCCCCCTCCTGTTGTGGATACACCCCCATCTCATCCCACCACTCAAACACTGGTATTGTGTGGCACTTTGATGGTGTGGTATCCACTCCAAGCAGGGCCTTAAAACTTCTGAGGGCTCCTTCCCTGATTTCCAGAGCTACAATAAATCACACCCCTCTGAATAATTGTGGGAAATTTAATCCATCTTTTCTGGGCTCCTATCTGCAATTAACACTTACTTCAGTGCATTGTATGATTTCCCAGTTGCATGAGAAACTGGCACAGAACTGATGAGGTTTGGAGTCACTTCTGAACGTGGGTCACCTTTTGTGCAGTATCAAGCTGTATGTGGTGCTGGGAGAGCTGAGAGCCAAGAAGAAAAAAGTTTCAGAAGTAGCCTCTACAAACTAGTAGAGGCCACTGGGAGATGGAAAACTGATTTTGCAAAATAAATCTGTTATATTTCATATACAATGCAATACTGGTCCCTTTTCAAAATCTCTTGTGGTTAAACACTTCTATCATGTCCTCACCACCTGCTGGAAATCCAACACGAAAACAAGAATAACCAAATCTTAAGTTGTAGCAGCTGAACCTGTTTCAAATAAATCACAAAAGCTATTGTTTACGATAAGTGTTATCTGATTGCTGGCAGAACCTGTGTTTATTGCTTTTGTGTATTACAGTCTCTTGTAATTTGGACAACTAAAAATTGTATTCCTTTTTCCATTGTACAGAGAGATTTGTAAGTAGACAGGCGTCTATAATTATACTTCGTGGGACTGGAGAGCATATAAAGCATAAAATGAAATTGCTTGGTTTTAATCTGAAGTAGCATCACATCAAATTTTCCACTTTTTTACATATCTTGGAACAAATATTTTTTTCATTCCTTGAATAACTTTGGAGAACATTTAGGGACTATCATGAAGAATACTCTGTACAGATTGTTTTCATATACTTGATGTTTTGAAATGTTTGCAGTGGAAGTCAAACACTGGGTGCTTATTGTACTAGTGGTCAGGAGGAAAGTTATAAAGTGCAGTCTGACAAGTGTCAATGACTATCTGGAGTGAATCTTTCATTTCAACACAGTAACTGGGTCTTTTTTCCCCTCTGACTAAAAAAACAACAAACAACAATCCAAGTGCAAATGGATCTCACAGTTCATTTTTTTCCATGTTCTCTCAGTCCTCTCTAGAGCTTTTTTTTTTTTTTTTTCTTCCCACATGAGAAATGAAGAACAGAAACCCCCAAATTATGTATAAAATCCCAAGTTGCAGCTGTAATGTCACAGCTCAGGTATGTTCCTCTCTGGTTTTTTGGGTGCTCTTGGCTCAAGTCTTTTATTTATTCACAATTTAGAATGTGCTGGCTTTTTCTCTGGGGGTAGAAGAATATGCATATATTATTTACACCTTTTGATTTTGTCAAATAATGTCACACTTCATGCTTTTTGAATGCTCAACAACCTGATCCTCTGAGTAGTCCCAAGAGTCGAGAACAGGCACGTGTGATCTACCACACACAGGCTTTGATTTGATATAAAGTGAGCCTCACTGCTGGCCTGTTCTGATTTTGTGTACTGGTGGTGCTGGCCAAGGTTGGGAGGCCATGACATTCCTGCTGGCAGCCTCAGTCATCCATGTTTGTTCCAGCTAGACTCAATGAAGTGAAACCATAAGAATGTGAGATGTTGACTCAATGAGAGATGCCTGATGTTGGCCTGGAGAAACGGTTTTAGTTATTGGTAACACCTGTGTGTTACAATCCTGTAATACAAGGAATGAGGTTACGCCCCCAACGAGGGATTTGATCTGTGATTTTTGTCTGTGAGAGCTGTATCTGTACTGGGAGGTCAGGATATGTGTGTTTGATGAGGTAGGAACTAACCTTGGCGTGGGTGCACGCTGGACAGTCATGAGGGCAACACCTTTACCCTCTGCAAAAGCAAGGGAGGGAAGGGGAGGATCAGTTTTGAAAAAACCATTTTGGGAACACACCGAAAGCACTTCTCTGCTTTTGAATCAAAAGCAGCAGAGGGTAAACCCTGTGAAAAAAAAAAAATTCCTCCTCAGAGTTTCATGACCCAAATTCCTTTCAACCCGGAATAATTCATCATGCTGCAAGCTTTGGACCCTTGTGATTGCTTGTCTTAAAAAGAGATATTTTTATGAAACTTAATCTGAATGTTCACTATCTTATAGAATGTGTATGTAGGTGCATATTTGAATGCCAGATCTGTGAAATCTGTTTTTCCAGCATTCATTTCTCAGACCCACACAAGCCTTGTGGTAACACAAATTGCATTGAATAAATAGAATTATGATGCTGGGTCAAAAAAATAGGAGCAGATTGACTGTGAGTCTTACCAAGGATAAGTAGCCTACTTACGTCTTCTGAAATTGCAGCACCTCCTCTTCTAGCTAAAACTAATGGTCAAGGATGGATGCATGGAACAATGATGGTATCTGCTCAATTGGAAGGAATTCACTTCACAGATGCTTATGCATCTTGTCACGCCAGAAAAATGAAATGGTACTTAGTGGGTAGGATTTAAAAAATGACAGACTTCTCAGGTATACAACAGGTATGCCAAGAAATGTAAAATCACAAGGCACCATGTAGATTCAATTCTCTGCAAGGGCAGGCAGCAGCTGTCTTACAGATGCAGTCCAGGGATGCCCACAGATGTCTGCTCTGTGTCCCTTGTTCTGAATCAGAAGCTACTAAACACATCCCAATACTCTGGAAGAATGTGAAGCCTAAAAGCCAAAGTACAGCATGCCCTTGGGAAAGAGGACCATGATGGTCGTTGCCAGGACTTGGGGCTCCTGTAATAGCCAGGAGCTGACCAGAGTTCCCATGGTAGACCCAGTGCTGGACCTGCTGTACCTTTATTATTTGTCCTTTAGAGAACTGAAGAGCAGGCTGCTCCCTCAGCTCTTCTCTTTTATCTTTGGTATTAAGAACAGACTTTTCCTTCCCTTTTCAGTTTAAACTCTTGCATGATTTTGGTCTACCTGCTTTGAAAGGCTAGATTAGAAAAGTAATTTTAAAATTTGTCACATCGACTAAAAAAGCCCTTCCACTGTTTGCTTGCTCTGGGTCATTTGCATCTGTGTTTCTGCCTCTGATCTGTGTACCTGACCTGCAAGTGTGGAATTTGGATGTAGTTTTGAGTGTCTCACCGTGCCAGCGTGGTCATCACTAACAGCTCTCTGTGTCAACCTGCAGCAGTCTCTCATGCTGTAGAAGAGGAGTAAAGGCAAATACAGTTGTAAAGCCCACTGAAAGAGACATCAATTTCCTCTTTCTGAAAATGCATTATCATTCCCATTTCAAAGATAAGGGAAAACAAAACCGTCTATTTAATTGTGTTTCTGTCAGGAGTGTTGTTTGGAAATGCTGGCCATTTGTGACATATTTTAGAGACTGAAGGACTTTTTATAGAAACTGTTGTCAGAAATTGCAGGAAGCTTTTCTGTGTTGCACAATCCAGTTGGCTCAGACTGGGTGATGTCCCTCCACTGGGACTGCTGGCCAGCCAGTGGGTGATGTGCAGGTGGCACTTGCGAGCTGGTCAGCAGTTACTGGAGGCCACTAGTTTAATATCTAGATACCTGTAAAAATATATAGAAATGCTCCTGGAATACTAGGTGGCCTTTTGTGACTACACTTTCAATAAGATGGTTCTTTCCAAGTATTTGTAATATACCGATCTCCTACAGCCACAGTGACTGTCATGACGATACCAACAAAAAAGGTTCACCAAGTATGTAACTGCTGTAGGTTTGCTATTTTAAAAAAAAATCCCTTATTTCACTGCTGGGACTGCTAAAATTTAGAGAAGATGGATGTGTAGAAGTTGCTGCTAAATTGGCCAGTGGTTTTCGTGGCATGCCTGGACTCTGCTTGCCCAACGCGTTGGAGAGATTTAGGCTTCTTGGAATGAGATGCAAGCAGCCAGCATACACAGTATGCAGCTGCCTTCTGCTGGTTGATAGAAAATTATAGCATTAAATAGAGCATTAAATCCACTTTTCCCAACATTTCAAAGCTTCAGGGATTGGCATCTATCTACTCCTAACCCCTATTTTAGGACCTTCTCCCAAAGGCAGGTTGTCTGCTCTTCTGACAAAAAAATCTGAACTGGCTCATGATGTTTTTTCTTACTGTTAAAAACCAGCACCAACAGTTGAAGTGCAGGAGCTGACAGATAGTTTGATGGGCAAGAGCAGTCAGTTCATGGCTACAGAGGTTCAGAGGTAACACTTGGAGACAGGTTTGGAGTTTGGGAGTTCAGAAAAGTTTAGTTAAGTGGCACCTGTGTGGGTTGTATTAGTATGGCAGCTGTATGCATGAGAGGCTCCTTACTCGTTTGAAGCGCTAAAGAAACGCAGGCAGGTCAAGGAGAGCTCATAGAAAAGGTGGGATGACTTTGGGCTGATACACCAAAGCACGTGGAGAGAAGCTCTGCGTGTGGCAGAGCTCCCCAGGGTTCAGGGTAAGGCCAGGAGGTCCCCCGAGCCTTGGCAGCACTCCTGGCTACACCCTGCACCGCGCTCCCAGGGTGCTGGAGCAGCCCTTTGGATGTTTTTCACGATCTGTAGCAATGTTTTCCCTAGGCCCGTATGTTTTCCCTTTTGTATAGGACTCTGCTTCCTTGCCTGAGGAACAGTTGCAGGCATCTATTTCCTTCATCCTTTCTGAGCCCTTTTCTAAGCTTCCTTCCCTTCGCAAGTCTTTGATATATTCCCTTCCCTTCCTGATCTGAAGACTGGTAAGCACAGCAGGTGAGGAGTGTTAGTGCTGCATCTGCTGCTAATTGGGCTCACAGGCTCATTCAGAGAGCGCTGGCAAGTGATCTACCGAGTTAATCAGGAGCCGGGGTTTGGAGGAGAATGTTCATATTATGTAGGGTAAGCAGAGATTTGCATGTCAGCTTTCAGAATTGGAGCTTACCAAAATGCTGCTGCTTTCTGCTGTCGGTCTCCCCGTGGTCCCCGTTTACCTGGGGTGTCACAGCACCTTGACTCTATTTATCCTGGGAGCGTGAGTGGTGCTGCCAGCCCCAGCTGGGAGATTAATGCCTGGCAGTCCAGGGTTTAGGGAGGAGGTTACACAGCACATTCTGTTTGGTGGTGGTGGTTGAAGTGAAGTCCTGGCTGTTTCTTCCTCTCTAGAGCAGCAGGTGAAATGCTGACATGTTTCCTTCTGCTGCCCCTGCTTGGAGGGCAGCCATCCCTGCAAAGGAGAGGCAGCCGGGCAGGGGGAGCCCCATCCATCTCAAACAGCAACACCTGAGGTTCTTCCCCCCTGGCCGAGCATGTCTGGCATCACGAAGGAGGTTCTTCCACCTGGCTTGGACATTAAGTTGGCTTTGCAGCCTTCCTCCTGGTTGCTCGTTCCAGACCTGGTGCCACCACGGGCTTCCCCAGCGTCTCCCTCTTCCCCTGTGCAAAATTACCCTCCTCCCTCCAAAACGCAACAAAAAACTTGCTTTTAAGATCTTTCTGTTCAGCAATTCGGTTTACAGGGTAGTGCCTGTGGGCTCTCCGGGCAGTGCAAGTGTGGAGGCAGCAAATGGCAGGCAGGAGGAAGGCAAGAACTTCTTAGGCTGACTTTGCTTTTGAAGCTGAGGTATCTGCCAACTACAGCTTCATTGTTTTTGCCTAAGGTCATGCAAGAACACTTGGCAGAGCAAAGAACTGAAGTGGGTCTCCCCAGATCCAGGTTACCACTCTAACCCCATGACTGTTTTTCTTCCAGCACTTGAAAATGGTCTGAACCTCCCATGAGGTACTTTGTGAGAGCTTTTTAGGCAAAGATTTTGCTCCAAAAAAGCACGACTGTTTGCTCTGTAAGGGGAAGCTCTTATTCCTGTTTCCTTTCTGATGTATCCCTTCTGTTCTTGGCTTGCTAACTTGATGATATCACTCCCCGTGCATTGGGCAAAAGCTGTTTTCCCTCTATTCAAAGAGCCAGGAAGAGCAGCTGCTGCACTGACTTTCGTCTCCAGTTCTTCCCACACTCCTGGGGGATGCCGATGGGAGCTGGGACCAAGGAGGCACATGGAGAATGCAGACAAAAAAGTGAATTTGCTGTGTCATCCTGGAGTCTCATCAGCCAAGAGGTGGTTCTCTGGTGCTTGTTCAGGAAGGATCCAGAGTTTGTGCAGCGTGTCCGGGGAATTGCTGGTAACTGGATATGAAGCGTTCCCAGGCTCTTTGTCAAAACCACTTGTGTCAGAGAAGGTGGGAGTCCTCGCCACCTGGTGACTTTCCTGTGACATGGTATGAGAAATGAGTTCTTAGTATGTTTTGCCTTTGCCACATGCCCGTATCGTAGGTATGGATATGATAGCATCTTTTTGGTTGCCTGCATGCAGTGTAAGAACTGCATGAGCAGTGTCCCTTCCTTGCCTTCCTTACAGGTGGCTTCCTTCAGTCAGTTACTCTGACCCCCCTTCTTCCAGAGAACCATCATCTGTTTGGGTCTTCAGTGCTTAACTCAGCTGAATTTATGTGTATGGAAACACTTAAATGTGCTCTTCTTTTTTTTTTATGGCCTTTTCCAATGATGATATCTCATTCTTTTTAAAAATAGAGTAATTGCTTCAGCACTATCCACAGCTCAGGCGTGCAGGTGCCTGGGTAAATTATCCCGTGCATGCATCTAGTATTCACTCCGGCAGTCTTCCATAATTGACAATTAATTTGTGAATCTTTTTCCATGCTGTTCTTTCACCTTGAGTGCTGGGCGTACTGGATCTCTGCCACCTCATATTTCTTGGATAAAGTCACTGTGGCTTCTTGTCTTACAATGTCTGACTCCGAGCCAGTGCAACTTGTTGGAAAAAAAAACCTTCAAAACACAATGTGTGTTGGAAGACTCATTTAAAAAAGCAGAATAGATGCTGGAGAACAGTCTCTGTAAAACAAAGAGAAAGTCAAAAATCTTGATCTATCCAGAGAAATTGCAAGGGAAGGTATTTACCAAATAACACAATTAGTCAATGCCTTTGTCACAACCGTTGCATTCTTCATTCTTTTGTTATGTGAAGAGGGGATGATATAAATCATTTTCTGGGATGCCTTATGTCCATCCCATTCAAATGTATGAAATTCCACTGCGGTGGTGCTTTGATTTCTAACCTTTAAAAGTTATGAGCTGTGACAGAGAAAATTATAAACTCCCATTTGTTTTGTGTGCTTGTGTGGGGAAATTCTGTCTCAGTCCAAGCACCATGAAAACTACAGTGCCTTAAACTGATTTATGAAGCCTTTTCCTTGATTTGCTTGCAGCTGGGATGTGTAAGTCCAAATTCAGTTACCACACCTGCAGTAAATCAGCAATATATAAATGTTTCCTAACTTGGGAGAAAATCCATTAGTGGTTGAATTAAACCTTTAAAAGACTCTTATTTCCTGAGCGTTAGGCTACTATAACTTTTATGTGTGATTTTAACACGTTCTGAAGTGTTAGGCAAACTACAAAGAGCCACTGAGTATGTAGGTGACGGTTCTTAATGTATTTTAAGAACGGTTTGCTTCTAGTAAAAAGGGCTCTGTCATGTAAATGTTGATGTATCAGCTCTAATGAGGGGGTTATAAAGCAGTAAGAACTTGGTGACTGGAGAAGTTTTGTTGTTTTTTTTTAACCTAAGGGACTATCTCTGTCTTTGTAATACCATTTAGGTTTCATTAGGGACTAGGAAAAAGCTTTAGAGAATGGGAGGATAAATGAGCCAGTATTTGCTAATAAACGTTCCCCTACTGCATCTTCTCCATCACCTTCTTCCCTTTGCAGTCAGGGTGGTTTGAGCTGGGAGCGGTGGGTGACCCGATGCCTCCCTCCGTTTCCTCAGCTGTGAAGGGTGAGGATGCCCGTGTGATGGCTGTGCCATGAGTGACCCAACTGCTTGAGCGCGTCCTGTCTTGGTCAATGGAGTTGGGGCCTCAGTGGTGGAGTGGGCTGGCTTTTTGTGGTGGTAAATCGGGCCAGGCACACGCTGCCCCATGAGATCTGCCATTTGAGCTGCTCGTTTGAGCATTGCCACCACATTAAAATGAGCCAGAGCTTAAATGGTTGAAGCACAGTAAGTCTTGGGTAACCCATGCAGTTTTGCTGGCCTGCTGCTGGCCATATGGATGTCGCTTGCATGAGCCGCTGGGTGGTGGCAAAATTTGGAGACCTGTCTTACAATTTCATCTTCTTTCTGCTCCTGTAATTCCCTCTCTCTTTTCCTTCCCTCTCACACCTCCCAAAATAATATTCCAGCCAACAGATCTGAGCGGGTACAGAGAAGTAAACAAGTTGCATCACTACACTAAATTGCTTTCTCTCCCCTTTCCTCCTCAAAAGCACAGAAGGGAATAGAAAAGGAAGATTAGTTGTGTCGGAGCTCCATGCCGGTGCCGTTCCTGTGCCGTGGATTGCTCAGAGCTGAGCATCTACTCTTTGTCTGGGATAAATAACAGTGAAACTCTGTCTCAATTTTCTCTGCAGTTTCTCCCACTTGCATTCATTTTAAAATTTCATTCCTCACTCTCATTATTGTGAGACCTGCTGTTCTGTGCCCAGGGGAGTTAGGTAAAACATTTTTATTTACTTTTGGTTTGGATTGGTTCCCCTTTTACCTTCTTCTCTTCTTCAATTTTTTTGGTGTGTTTTGTTTTCTAGTGACTTGGGGAGGAAAAAGGGGGGGGCACAAGGAAGGAGTGACATTTATATCATGTGTGAGATGCCTTCAAATGTAAATCCATCACCTTTAGCATTCAATTGCTGGCTAATTCTTTCCCTATAAGGTCATCTCAGTTTTTTCTTACTGTCTCCACCACTGGTTGTAGTCTTCTCAGAAACGTATGTGTGGAATGAAGAGCAACAGGAGTCAAGGACATTATGGAATTCTGGTTTGGGTTGTTTAGTTTATTATTGGATAACGGATTATTTGGCAATTTAGGGGTACCAGTCAAGCTACAATTTTGCAGTCCAGAAGCCTCAGCAGCAACAGTGGTTTAAAGACTTCACCCTTTTTCTCTATTTGTTCTTCCTGCAGCCTTTTCAGGCTACCTGTTCACTTGTGCTGATGCTGTAGTTTGAGGGACATGCCATGAACCAGATTATCAACTGAGCTGGTCTAAAAATAATCCTTCAGCATAGGGAGAAATGGTGGGGTTTTTCTAGCTGTATCAGTTCACCGCTTTGCATGGTTGCAACATCTCAAAACAGGAACAACATGGTGGTGATGCAAGGACGGGAACAAGACACCAGAGGCTGGGAAGAGGTAGGAACTCCATAAACCAACTTTCCCCCAGAAATTTTGGCTTCCCTCCTGGCAGATGGGTTTTGATGCACCTTGCTACAAAGGTTTTCAGATGTTTTCACTGTGCATCTCTCTAATAATTTCTGCTCTTGAAGCAGTTATTCGTGTCTCAGTGCCAGTGCTCTATAGTCAATACGTTAATGCAAGCCCACCTTTGCTAGCAGTTGCTGTGGCTGCTGAGGCAGAGACACACATCCCATTTGGCCGCTGTTGATCTGAGAACAGTAACCTTTGCAGAAGACCAGAGCAATGATGCGTTAAACCACAGCCACAAAATCTGCAAGAGCACATCTGTCGAAGCACCCAAATATAAAAGGCAACGTAAGCTTCCCCTTCTGCAGCGTTACTCAAAGGGGACATCAGCTGGTACAGAATTTTCACAGTGACTTCCAAATCAGTGACTAAATGGCTCCTAGGGTGAGGATGATGAGTATGTCCCTACCTCTGTGACAGAGAAGTAAGGATGATGAGGAGTTTGCAGAAGAGGCTGAGGAGACCAAGATGCTCTCGGTTTGCAGCGGAAGAACCATGGGCAAACCCATGTGGGTTAGCAGACCACTAGACTGTCTGTGAACGCTCTTAAGGGGAAAAGTTCAATCAGCTTTCACTCCAAAGAGCATTATCAGTGTATAACACTAATCCTGTGTAGCAGTACTCTAGCCTGACACAGGTACCGTGAAGTAGATTTTGGTGACGTAAATTGCCCTCACTGGTTTAGCAAAGTTGGCAGGCCAAAATACTTCCTTAAATTACACCGCTCTTCTGATTGATGGCAAGGAGTCTTTACCCCAAGCAGGTATCAACAGTTAACATGCCATAAACTCTGTAATATTAAAATTACTGCCCAGTTATTTTTGATCTTCTTGATGTTTTCAGTGTTCGGTTGTAGCATTTGTTCTATTTTTTTTAACGGGTTGTTTTTTTTTTCCTTTAACTGTGATTATTGTGCCTTGAACTTGAAAGTGCTGTGCTTAGTCAGTCGAGTGCTCGTGTTCCTGTGTGCGCTGTGCCGGACTGGGTCTAGGGGACAGTGTAGCCTGGACTCAGATAGTACTGGGTCAGATTTCAGCTCTCCCAGCCTCTGCAGTATCATTTTGTTTTTAATTTTAAAGCACATGGCTGAGGCAGGAGGGAAATCATCTTAAAATATTCACAGCTACTCAGATGCACAGGAGGGTTGTAGATTTCCTAATCTTTCACTTTTCAAGGAAAGAAATAGAAAACATTCTGTAGGTCACTCAAATCCTCGCCCAGAGAACGGTGGATTTATTGTGGCTGGAGACATCCTGCTGTTAGTGTTGCTGGGAAGGAGAGGGCTCATTCCTATTCACGCACAGTAGTCCAATTTTCCCCCATCTTTTTCTTTTCTTTTTCCCTCCCCTTTAAATTGCATTACCATGCTCTAGCCCCCCACCCCTCCCCGGCCGTGTGTGCCTCTCTGTCTCTGCACATTGCGTTGCTTTTCCCCTGCTGTGCCACCCTCTTGTGTGCGACGGCAGCCGCAGAGTACAATCGCCTGAAACGCTGATCTCCGAAGCACTGGCACAGAGTGCTTTAGAGATTAGGATTTTAGTGCATTATACTCAGCTGCCAGCGGAGCGGAGCGGTGTGACAAGGGGACACAATGCCGGAGCCAGGGGTGCTGACATGGAGCTGTAGCCCCTCTCCCTCCGGGGAGAGCACTTCGCGCTTCTCCTGCAAAACATTTTGGTGAGCGTATGCACGGTCGGGCTTGAGTTTACTCCGAAGAGAAATATCCAAGGGCAGGTTGAGAGCCTTTTCATCTAAATCACCTCTATTATTAAGAAAAAAAATAATAAATCTTACTAACAAAACAAAAAGAAAAAAGTTTTTACAGCAAGGTTTTTCTGACCTATTCTTCTGTCTGCATCCTCATTTTTTCTTTTCCTTTGCTGTATTTAGCTTTTGTATTTTCCCAGAAGCTAGACGTTTTTCCTCTTGTTCCCATAGACTTGCAAGCTCGTGTTGCAGCTGCAGCAATTTGCTCTAGATCCCGGTCTCTTCTTCGAGGTTCTTGGAGGATACAGGCGTTTTGGGAAGTGCAGTCTAGTACAAGACCTAAAAGTAGCCTTCTCCAGTTTCCAACGAGCCTGGCTGGGTTTTGCTGCGCAGCTGCCAGTTGCCACCGGAGCTGCTGCCTGTGTGCAGGTTTGTCTGTAAGTACCCACGGCCAATTCTGGAAGGTGGACCGCGGGATTTCATTATACTTCAAAGAAGGCCGTGCTAATTAATGCCCTCAGCTAGTGTCTGCTCTTCATTGATTTTGAAAGGATCATTACTTAACGACATAAAATCATTTTAAAAACTTGGTAACCTCTAATATCTTTATCAAATATCAGATAATCACACATTTTTCGGTGTATAGTTTTTCCATTGGCTTAAGGCCACTTAGTTATATAAATATTAACACTTTCTTCTGCTAGGTTTAAATCCTATTTAAAAGTGCTTCTATTCTGTATTCAGAAGGGAAGGAAATAATATCAGGTACCAGAAGAAATTCTTTCTTCTGGAACAGCGAAATATTTCTCCGGCACAGGCTGAGGTTTGTGCTGCGTGCAGATGTCGGTGAGCATCTGTCTCTCTCGAGCTCTTGCTCTGTTCAGAAGCTCATACCGCTGCCTGCTTTCAGTACCCCATTTCTCCTTCTTCTCCTCAGCACCACGCTTGGTTCCTCTTCTCCCTCATTTTCGTCTAGCTTTGTCCATTGGCACCACTTTTCCTTCAAGCTTTCTGCTGATTTTCACTGTGTTATTTCTCCCATGTTGTCTTGTGGTTGTACTCTTTGGCCTTGGCTTGTCCTTCAAACCTGAACAAGTTTTCTCTTGTTTGAAAATGGCAACTTCTTGGACCTGGCTGTTCTAGCATTCCCTCTTTTCTCATTTCCTTCTCTGATCGTTGTTTTATTCCATGCTGTAGGTTTCTTTCCTACATATTCTGTGACTTAACACATCCCTGTCAATTTTTCTCCTTTTTGCTTGATGTAACTTCCCCTTCACAATCCCGTGACTGGGATTTTCCCCTTTTTCCTCCCTTACTACCCTGTTGCTGGGAAGCCATGAGGCTCAAACTGCAGATCCTCCGCTGGTTTCCTGCTTTTCAAGTTCTTGGTAGCTACTTTTAACAACAAATTTATTTTCTTGTCGCGTGTAGTCCTGCACTTTCAGCGAGCTCTGATAACCTCTCTCAAATTCATAGTCTTGCCCACTGTGCTGACAGATTCAGAGCGTATTTCACCAAGCTGCAGTTCATGCTCTGCTCTCTACCACCTTCTCCCAACTTTTTTTTCCCTTTTCTTTCCTCGCTCCTGAATTTTCTACCTTCCGCTTACTGTCTTCTTTTGCCTCATCTTCGTTTCTATATTTTCCATATAAAAGCAGAGTCTGGTAACTTTGAAGCATCCTACAAGTGGCGATTTATATTTCTGTTGTCTCTTTTCCCTTGTAAACATGGGGACTTGGCACTCACCTTGCTGAGGTTAGGCGCAGTGGGAAATAAGAAATGAGAGTCCTTGAGCTCAAGTCCTCCTTAGCGTAAGCTGCAGCACACACCTGGCTGCTGTGCGTGCAAACCAGGAATTGCATATGCATGAGCCATCCTGGACCCCATCTGTGTGGCTACAGACATCCCCTCTCTCATGCTTTGGGAGCACTGGAGCTGTGGTGGCTGCCCATGATCTGCTCTGGGTCCCCTCTGGCTCCCCTGGATTCTGGCTCTGATGAGCCTCCCCTGCTCATCGTCTCTCTTGGAGAGGATTCTGAAAAAGCAGCCCTAGGAGGGGAAGCAAGACAAGGGAGAGGAAAATATCAGAGGCAGTGAAGTGGCAGAAAGGTCAAGAAAAGTAGGGATGATTTACAGCCTTTCAGCTGTAGTCAGGAAAAGCACACCAGAGATTGTGATGGGTGTTTCTCCAGAGGGAGAACACAGGCCAGAGAACTTCCAGCACATGCTAGACCTTGTAAATAAATAAACAAATAAATAAGTAATGTGCATATTGCAGAATTGTGAATATAATAGAATTGCAAAATGGAAAATAGGTGATTTTTTCCACAAATGGAAGTGTTGTACAAGGTGAAATCCAATTATAAAACCCCGCTTTTCAGTGAAAGCGGCTTCTAGGTGAATGGTACCACTGTCAGGGTTAGTCTCCTGAGTGACAGTCCCCAGTCTGCTGCCAACACACGTGTGGCTTAGATGGGTGGTGAGCTGTCCTGGACGCTGTCTGTTTTGTAGGATTTAGTAGCATTTATCATGTACAGTGCCTGTCCTGGAAGTGGCTTGGCACTGCGTTCACCATCCCTTGTGTGCCATGTTTTCTGTGTGAAGGAACAGGGGCCCTGCTGGTGGATGCCTGCTGGAGACCCATGGTGGCATGGTGCAGTCTTCCTGTGGTCTAGAGGCAGCTGTAGCACATGATGTGTTTGAAAAGCATGAAAATGAAGAATTGCATTCGAACTTTGCTTCTTTAGGTAAAAGATAGGAAGTCTTGCAATTGAAAAATTTTTACACTTGATTAACCCTCATCAGAGATGATCTTGTTTGTATGTGCTGTCCCACATCTAATATGCATCTCTGACCCATAAAGGTGTGTCAGATCCAGTGCAGGACCATTGTTACGAGGAGGATGTTCATGGTCAGGTTGGATGGGGCAGCTAGCATTCTGATCTAGTAGGAGGTATCCTTGCCCATGGCAGGGGGGTTGGACTGAGTGGTCTCTGAAGATCCCTTCCAACACAAACCATTATATGATTCTATGAAAACCATCATGCCAAGGCAGCTACATTTTCATAACATGAAATGCACTAATGTTGGTTTTGTCTTGCATCACTGGGAGAGGACAGATAAAGAAGGTCCCAAGTTCTCTTTCTTTTACCTCAATCAAGCTATTAAGGTAAAATTACGGCTCAACACCCCCGGGGGGGGACCAAAATCAGCAAACCCCCAACACATGCACTAAAATCTCGTAAGTGTATTTGAGTCACTGTGCAGCAAATCTCTGTCTTCAGCAGGTCTATGTGATCAAAAAATGGCACATTCTCTTAAAATTATGTCTATGCCACTTTTTCTCTGAGCAGCCTTAATGCCCTGCACATAGGGCTTCTATGTAGACGGTGCTGGTCCCCGGCCTGGGGCTTCTTTTCATACAGGGGAAAGGGAGAAAGGAAGAAATGAGAATCCTGTTAATTTACTTATTTGCTGTGAATGCTTTAGAAAAGTATCTGGCACAGTGTTTTGGCCAGGTAATGATTGTTCAGTCCCGACTCTGTTTTGGTACTCACTGCTGGCAGCCCTAGAGTGGTTTTTTGGGTTCTGCCCTTAGTCTTTTAATTTAAGAGATGCTTTGGGAAGACGCTATGCTGGGTATTAGCAGTGCAGAGCTGGTGCTTGTTCTGTACCGGTTGCCACCTGCTGCTGGGACAGCTGAGAAGCCGATGTACCCTCTGACCTCGGGCCAGCTCAGGAGCAGCTTAGTAATACCAGACACGGCGTGGTCTAGTGGCCTAAAATCCCACGAGCCAGGGAATAATCTGCAGCGTGACGCTGATTCTCCCTGTGCCCGTCAGGTCCTGCTGCCTGTTCGGCGGTGGGGATCGGTCGCCATATGGCTGTAGTGCAGCTGCACTGCCTTTAAGCTCACGGCTGTTTGCCTGAGCCCAGAGCCTGATTTTACAAGGCTCTTGCTGCATGGGAATGAAGGGAAGCCCCAGGGCTCGCTTGGCACAACCCGGGCTGGTTCTTGCTCTCAGCAGAGGGGACGGTATCGATGCAGTGGGCTGCGAAGCTGGCGTGGGTGCTTGTGGGACACCTAGTTCCTATATGAGATGGCATGGCCCATTGCTTTTCCCGTCATGCCATAGAATAATAGAATGATTAGAGTTGGAAGGGACCTTGAAGATCATCTAGTTCCCCCTGCCACAGGCAGGGACACCTAGACCAGGTTGCTCAAAGCCCCTTCCAACCTGGCCTTGAATATGTAGCCTTTCCGTTGTGGCAAGGGCAGGATTGCTGTGCTGCAGCCATGCGGAGCCTGGCAGTGCCATCATCGTTCCTTGCCTGCTCTTACTCTGCCAGTTTTACAAAAGAGAAGGGCTAGAGGGATGGCCCAAATTGTGCAGAGACAACAGGTCTACCCCCTGCACCACCCCGGCTGTGCTTGCTTGCTTGAGCAGCATGAGTTTGTGGGTGGTTAAACCTTGAGTTCATATCTCTGGCTATAAGTTCTAGGAAGGGCAGGATAAAAACAAAGCAAGAAGAAAAACTTCCACACCCAAAACATGGCTTGCATGAGAAGATGGGAAAACGATGCCAGACTTTTCCAGAAGCTGATGTCTATAAAAACAAAAGTCAGGGCGCTACTGCTCCTTAGACCGCCGGGGAGTGATGCAGAGAGGTCAGAGCTGCTGGGCCACTTTCTCACGAGGTTTTCCTTGTGCCAAGCTTTCCAGCAGTGTTCTGCCTCCTGCCAGACCACATCTGCGGCGGCCGCAAACTAGTGGGATGGGATGGGCTCGGGATGGGTTGGTCTGGGCATCCCAGGAAAGCTTTTTAGTGCTCTGTGAGACTTCACAGCTTGAAGAATACAAGGCCTGTCTGTAATCTGACGTTTATTCACATGCTGTTTACTCACAGACACAGAAGTATCATTTTTTGTTTCCTGTGAAGGAAAAGTATCCATTTGCTCAGCATCCTACAGGTAGATGCTGTCCTGCCACGAAGTGCTGTGATTTGATGCAGGGAATCTGCTTCCAGAGGAAAACCTCCTGCGACGGGCACCGGTGACTGCAAATTGCTGGATCAGATTTCCCTGAGCCGAGTGAGGATCTAAGCGGTGGTCAGGCTCACACCGCTGCTTCTCACGGAGGTGGTGATGCAGCCACACAATGGAGGTTTCTGCATTTTAATAACTGATTCATGCTGTATAAATAACTATTTTTATTTTTTAGTTTTACTTGTGTCGTATACATGCACATACGTATATAAAAAACCTAACTCTACTAAGAAAATTACATTGGAGAGGGGGGTTATTTCTCTCCTGCATCTGAAAACCAGGGCTTTAAGCTGCAGGTAGTTTTTAGAAAACCCCATGAGCATCAATGTCGGAGTAAGGTATCCCATATTTATTAAGCCACTGCCTTCACGTGCTTTAGCTATGTGCACAGCAGTGATAGCAGCCACGGGTCTCGCTACATGTTTACTCACATATTTGTGATTCAGGCGTATGTTATAGGGTGTTTTTTTCACTGGTGAGAGGCTGACTGCTTCCAGAAGGGGCTACATCGCTGCTCTTAGGGCCTTACTTCAAGTGGCTGTGGTGGATGATCAACACAAACCTATTAAATACAGAAATGTGAGATTCCCTATCAGATAACATTGTGCTGCTAATTCGGGTGTGACAGAGATGATGGGATCATGAGTGCTTGTTATAAGGAGATACCAGTGAGTAAGCAGGAAGGGAAACAGTCAGCAGCACTGGTGGTTTAATTCTTGTACAAGATACACAGGCAGAAACATATTTTTGTGACTATTTTAAAAAACCAAAACAACTGGAAGGCAGAAAAGTGGCTGCCAGAAAGCCTTTAAATATAGAGGGAGTTAAATCCAGGTGACGTGGATGGGGTCAGATCTGCTCTTAAAGGCATTTTCCCTTTGTAGCTCCTGAGAAGTTGGGTTTTTAAACATTTTTTTTTAATGTTTCTGTGCAGACACTGTATTACATTGGCATTGATTCACTGAGTTTATTTGTCAGCAGTAAAATGAATGAAATTCTAGAGGTACAATTTCAACCAGCTGCTGTTGTTTACTAGTGAGACTACCAGTGACCCTTAGCATCTATAAATACTTTACTGTGAATTAAAAGCAGTGAACTATCCAGTAGTTTTTCTCTTACTCATATTTCCCAGATTATTTTTTTTGGTCTGCCTTTTTTTTTTTATTATTGTTATTTTCAGTCTTGTCTCTACTGCTTCAAGAAAAGCCAAACATTAAGAGGCAGATTTAATTTCTAGCGAACAGTAGACTTGGTCATTCGTTAAAAGACTCATCAAGTTGTTAGACCGTGTGAAGATTTTTCTCTGGTCTGTGTGGTGCTGACTTCCAGTAATGGCCTTTTAAAGTGAAAATTCAGATTTAAAATATCTGAGCATTATTTTTAGCTCTCCTGAGCTCATCCTTCTTATTAAGGAGAAAGTTGTTTGCAGTCATTGATCAGTTACAATTGTAAGTCCCAAATAGCTTTAGGCAATATTGCAGGACTGCAGTTTCTAATACCCTTTTTCAGGGTGGGTATTTTTTTTTCCTTTTCACAAATTTTGGAGTTCTGACATGGACCACTAGGTCTTTTATTTTATCACAAGGCATGAAAACAAACACTGCTGTTGCTCAAGCCTAGCTCAGCATTACAAGCTGCTATGAAAGGGTTCACTCCTCGGTAGCCCAACCTCTTGCCAAGTAAAATTCTCCTGGTCCCTCCATGACGCTGAGCATCTTGGTCTACAAGACTATTACTTTCCCTTACACAAAACCACGGACAACATCACAGCCCCACAACAGAGTTTCTCCAGGCCTGATTAGCTTTTGTTAGAGATTTTGGGTTAGTTGGATGTTCAGCTTTTCCACCTCCTGTGAGGGTGTTCTGAGCTCCCATCTCCGTGCTCTTGCTTCAAGGAGGGAGGTTACAAATTTGACTTTCATGCTACGGAACAAGCCAGTGTCTCCTCGCCCGGCTTTGTGCCTCTAGAAATTGATGTGGATACAGTCAACACCACTGGGTTGTGCAAAATCTCCAACAAAAAGGCAATTTCAGTGCCATTCATAAAAAAAAAATAAAAAAAATCCCAGCCAGACGGAGGTGGTTGCTCTGCGTGGGTCTGTGATGGGATGTGAAGGGAGATTTCACGCCTCTCGGCAGAGCACTGCGAGCACCAGACAGCCCCTGTCAATCTCTGCCAGTAAAGCTGTTCCAATTTCCATAAGGTGTTTCTGCATTTTTAGGGTCGGAGCGAATGAGAGACTTCCCTGCCTCGGGATTCGGGCCGTCGGTGGTGCCACTGGCTTTCTCTCTCCTTTATACGGAGCAGAGATGTGTCCAAAAGAGAAAGCCGGGAAGGACCCACCCAAGAAAGGGGGGGAGTTATCCAGGAGCATCTAGGTTTTTATTAAAACTCAGCCAAATGCAAACATTTTCTTATAAAAACATTTTTTTTCTTTGTATTTTATGTTTTATTTTGGTCAGCCACCAATTTTGTTTCTCAAGGCAATTATTCATACAGCCCCAACTGCTGCAGGATAAACTCAAAAGGACAGGCCGTGCAAAATTTGTACCGGATCAAAATGACATACAGCAACACACTGGGAATATTTAAACCAAAGAAGCAACCAGGTTTAGGGTTCAGCTGTTTTTTGATCCCAGGCAATGGAGATTTTTCTTTAGCAAAATACATTTCTTATTTTCCAGTCAACTGTTGTTGCAGCCTTTTCTTTGAACTTCCTATGGGGAAATTTTTTTCCCGCTGCAGTTTTTCTTTCACTGACGAGAGCATCTTTTGCTGTCTAGAAATAATGGTTTTTTACAACAGTCCTCAAGTCATTTGAGGACTTACTCTTGCAGTCTGCTCTCGTGAGCAACCACACATTTGATGAAATGGCTGAATTTGGAGATATAATTTACAACTGTCCTCCCTAATTTTCTACATTAAAAAGTACAAAAAATCCTTGCAAACTTTTCCTGATGAGAAATTCTCCTTAATTTACCACTTGTGTCCTAAGTGCAGTGTGAAGCTTTTTCTTTCTCTGATGATCTTTGTGGTTTCGGAACAAGGACGAAGAGGTGTTAGTCTCCAGAAACTTTTGCGGAGATGCTTATTACTGTTTGGTAGTGTTTTAAAATAGGAAATTAATTTGAAGCTATTTTTCCTAAATGGATGAGTATTGTCTTTTTACCTGCAATCAAAAAAAAAAAAATCAACACTTGTTGAAGGGAAAGAAGATAATTATATAGTGAAATTGTTGCTAGTCTCTTCTTTTAAAGACAAAGAAAAATCCAACAGAACAGATGTGAATCTGCAGACCTGTAGTATTTAAGAATAATTGCTCTACCCGATATAAGCTAGTATTTTTTTTCCTTTGTAATTTCAGTGTAGTTTTTCTTGTGCATTTCCAGGATGGCATTGCTTTTTCATAGGCTAGTCCGTGTTTCCTGAGCTCGATTAATCCTTTTTTTTGGAAGTGGCGTGCTTTTATTCCCCGTGTTGTTATCGCAGCAGGAGGAAGGGGAAATGTGTGATGATGGAGGAATTTTAACGTTTATGTATGCCACACATGAAGTTAGGGATCCCATGAGATTTGTTTGTGTTCTTGTATATGTGTGGATGAACATCTGTGGAATGACAGCCTAACAACTTCCTTCTGACATTATAAAGGGACCATAATGGTAGTATGTATATTTTTTTTTAGTTGGCTTTTTGTGTTAACGCTTTCATTTCCCTGCTGATTTCAAGCCTTGTTCATTCCGTCAATCAACAAGAAGGTTGAGAGTTGATTAGACCTTGAATTTGAAATTAATAATGTTGGAATACCGAGCCTGAATCTTCAGGTAACAAGGGGCTAAATTTGGGCTTCTTCCCCATTATTTCCTGTACTAACTTCTTGCTGGAGACGCAATCTTTTTCCTTCTCCTTCTAATCTCCTCTTCCATGGTCTGAGTGCCGTTCTGCAGGTAGTCTAATTGTCAATTATACCTCAACAACCTGAAGATGCAGAGGTGAATACGCCTCGCTGCTTTGTGTCTAATAGAGGAGACATGAATTTAAGAGAGCAGAGAGATGTTGAAAATTCTCCATGAAGTTTTCAGGCTGTAATTCCTGGGAAAGCTGGGCTGGGAAGGGCTCTCAGGTCGCTATGTCTGGTCACTGCTGGTGGATCTTCATCGTTTACAACCAGGCTTACAACCTGGCTTGCTTTGTCTCTATCTCGGCTCTTTTTGTACCCTGTGAATTAAGTTTGCGTTAGCGGTAGGCAAATGAGTATAAATGTGTCGTGAAGTAAGTTCAGACTTACTTAGAAATGGGAAATAGGATTTGAAAGCAACATTTTAACGAGTTTCTGTGTTAACTTCCCAATAGGAATAATAAAGACCAAAAAGAAAAACCAACCCCAAAACCCCAATAACAACAAAATGCCTCACAATCTATTTTTGAGGGCCTGATCCAAATCCCAAAGCACAAACCTAATCAACTTCGTAATAATTAGAAAGTCTAATGTACTTTCCTGGTAATCTCTGCCTCAAACCCTTAATTTCTGTCTGAGCTATAGCAGATTTTTAGGACATTAACTTGTCTGGTTTACAAATTCAGAGCCATCAAAAATCCACACCATCCTTATGTTTTTTTTTTCCGGTGATTAATTACCACATGAAGCCAGGCGGTGTTTCATGTGTATTAACCATTTCTGTCTTGATTTTAATTTTAGTTTTGTCTTCCCCTTGAATTTTCTGATAGATTAAAGACCTGTCTTTAGAGGCCGCGATCAACTCCCCTGTTAACCTTCTTCTGGATAAGACAGATTTTGTTTCTTAGGACTATGATTTATAAGGCAAGTTCCTGTGCATTTGCAGATGGTATTTAGTGAATTTTTGATTTAATTTTTCCGTTTTGAAACGGAGACACTAGTACTTGCTTTACTAATTCTCTATGCTTTTCCTATATACTGAAGGATTTTATTCAACCTCATAACAGTGACATTGCATAGAAATCTAATGCTCAGTTGGTAATTTATGATAACCCCTTCTCAGTGATGGTATATTGATTTCCCCAGCCTCTTCTAAGGGGAAAAAGGGTGGCTTGAATATTAGAATTCTCCTAAGATGATAGCTGTGTTTAATATTGATTATCATAACCATATAAGCTCTTGAGATCTACTTGAGAGAAAGTTGCTAGAAACTTTGAAAAACACATGATACCTTCCAAGTAAATAGTAGGTTACCCAGAACTGATACTTCTCAGAATAGGCAATTCAGCTCCTGCGTGTGAGAAATATGTGTTTATGCTAAAAATCCTGCGTAATTTTCTGCTTGGGGAATTGAGACTTGCTAACAAAGTTTAATATGCAAAGCTGAAAATCTACATTTAAAACCCCTTTTTATGCAAAGACACAAAAAAATAGCAATTTTTAATAAGTGAACGTATAACTTAAAGGAAAAAATGCACAAACCGTGTAAGCTGTATCAGTGGCAATCATTTGGCTCAGCAGCATAACACGGGAGACGTGGAGCTCCCATCGAGGAGCGGGGCAGCAGTCCATGGAGCAGCACCCAGCCATCCCGCGCAACTCCGTGGAGACACACCACCTCTCATTGAAACTCCACAGGGAACAAAGGTGGGTGGAAGGTTACCATCGGAAGTGAAATTTGGCCAGGATGGCTGGGGTTAGCGCTGCTGCTCCCGAGATAATTGCCACCAGCCTAACCGTAGCGTTCAGGATCTCTGCTCGACAGCTCATCTGAAAAAGAGTCATAAAACCCAATTCAGATGTAAGCACGCAACAGCAGCCACCCGAGATAAATAACTTCACTTTAATGGCATCTATTTTTCTTTGTAAATGGCTTTAATGTCTGCTGTGCTATATAAAGGCTTTCTGATGTTCATTATTAAAGTTGCATGTAATGTATTTTAACCATATCTAATTTGAGAGGTGAAATGCACGGGAACGTGCAACCCAAGGAGAGCTCCTAAGTCTCTGAGTCCCAGCTAAGAGATATGGTCATGTCGTGAACTTAACTGTGCTCCCTCATGAAACCCTTTAGCTTAAAAATGCTGTTGGAAAACTCTTCTCCTTACCTGATTTCTAACCCAGTTCTATTCAGAGGAGGTTTATACCATTATTTGTCAATGTTATTTTTCAGTGTCTCTTGTAGACTACTGTTGGGTACCTCAGTTCTAGATTAGATTTCATCAGTCATGAAAGAAAATATTGTTTTATGTCTGATAATCCTTACCAGATTTGCACATGCAATGGATATTTAAAATAAAGTCTGGAACACAAAGTACTCAGTTTGTAATGAAAAACTTTAGTTTTTGTTGGAGTAGAAGCTACTACAATTTCCAGTAATGGTCTTGCTATCCTGGCATGCTTGTTCTGACTCCTCGCATCTGTGAAGACCAGCACTTAGAAGCCAGGTATAATTTTGCTTTTGAAAGCTGAATGTCTCCTTGCTGGAGTTTTTAGATGTGACTTTTTAACTCTAATGGTGGCATTTTCACCCTGAGCTTTATCATAAGGCTTTACCCAAACATTTTATTCATAGGGAAACCCTGATTTTATTGCAAAAAGTTTTCTGTCTATGCGTAAAAGGGGCTTTTGCCAATCTCGTCTTGCTACAGAGCCCAGGTTGCAACCTTACTATATATTACCTGAAGTTCACAGAGTGGAGCAATAATACGCATTAATTTGACCTTGCAACTCCATTAAAATAAAACATGCGTTCCACTTTTAATTCTGAAAATATGTGCATCAGAGTATTAAGAATACGGAATCAATAGTCATCTTTTCCATACGTAACATGAATGTTAACATCCCGCATTTAAGGTTGGATTCAGCCCTGAAATTTGGTGATAGGTGAAGTTTCACTTTTCCCCTCATGGAATTTTGGATGTGTTTTCTGCAGAAGTTTTAGTATGCAGTTGCGCTAGCAGGTTATTTAAGAATACTCCTGGTTTCAGCTGATTTCCTTAGCAAATAATTTTGTGTGCTTCGCTTTGCTCTAGCAATTTCCATAGCCTCTCCGATAAAATACTAAAAAGGATCACATAAGCTTTACCCCTCCCCGTAACATTTAGCCTGTCTATTCCATTATAGCAAAATATTGCATTTTACGTGCCAAGCCTTAAAACCTTCTTTCTAAAAATGGTAACTGTATTTAATAACTAATTACTCTAATGATCCTACAGAAGTGCTCGAGACCTGTTTTAGTAGTGGTGTCAATTACAACCATCTGCACGATGAATAAAGGAACCGTGGCCCAGCTGTAGAGTTGAAACATGTTGGCATTTTCCTACGGGCGGCCATATGGTACTTAACGAAAGCGAATTGTTCGCGCTGCAAACAGCTCTGCTACTGATGAATGATAACGTTTTGTTCTGGAAAATGGTTCCACAAACACGGGGAGTATTTTTAAATGCTGGAAGTGTGTCTGTAAGTGACAGGCTATAAATGGGAAGGTCTCTAGAAGGAGGAGAGGCGGATGAGAAAGGAATTGTTTCGTTTGCCTAGGGGTGTTCTAGCACAGCCTTCCTGTCTCTTAATAGCAGTATCTTTTTTCTGCATACATAGCCCTGAATCTGTAAATTTTATTTATTTTGGTAAGGAAGAAGATAATTAGAAATGTAACTCTCATTTGCCATCAGCATGCCCAAGCTTGAAGCTGGTGTGAGTTTTAAAATAGTGAAGCTGAAGCTGTGAAGAATTAATAACTCTTTGCCTCGCGTATGTGCAGCCATTTTCTTGTGCTTGGAAAAGGAGCGTCAGAGTTGTAACCGCAGTAAGTGGGTGAGCACACGGGTTGGAAACACGTCCTGGCTTCCCAGCACTTGGCATTAGTCAGGGAAAAAAGGGCAGATAACACATCAGCTGGAGAAAATGTCCTCCATTGTTTTTTATTAGAAACAGAAATAGGTTTTATTCCCCCCCCCCATGCACATGACTGTCAAAGAGTGGCTCAATGAACTCATCGTGAGATTGATAACTCTTTACCTCCAAATCATTAGCCCCAGATCTCATCTGAATCAACAATAGGCTGGTGCCATTTCATGGCTGATAGGCAGCCATTTAGGTAATGAGTTTGGTCTCAGTTCAGTTCCTAGTATCTGTCTTAAAGAAGTAACTGCTGCTAATGACCCGAATTGATCATTTTATTAATCTCGGAAATTGATTTTTTCCATGTGGCTTATTGCTTCTGTACATGAGATGTAATTAGAAATTTGCATCATCTGAATTCCCGTTTGGTTGATTAGTAAATCTCTAATTTGGGGATTTTTGTTTTGTCCTGCACGCTCTGTGTGGATGCAGTTTGATGATTGTTTCTAAGGTTTTGGGCGCAGATCTGACAGCGGTGGTGCCGCATTCCTCACGGGGAGGTTCTTTCTACCTTTTGCCAAGAGAGGACTGGGTTTATGTGCCAGCGCTCCTGTATGTTTGCAGGCACTGGAGCTGCTTAAAGCCTCTTGATAGATCTCGCAGTAGTTTTGCAGAAACAATGTAGTAAAAAATCTCGCCAACCTGTACCATCCGAGTTCTCATTACCTGTGCACAGAGCTATTTGCAAATTCACAGCAGCAGTAGGGCTACAACTCCAAAGCCCCACGCTTTTGGACTAGGAACATCTGTCACTTGAGCTCAAAGCAAATCTTCCTTAGCTCTCAGCAGCACAGGGTGGATAACGGTGCTGAGAAACCCCAGGTAATGAAACCGTGGGCCCCAGTTTTGCTGCCTTCTAACTCAAAGTCCAAGAGTTAACACAAGGAGGGAAAAAAAAAAGCTCCAGAATCAGCTGAGTTACATTTTCTTGCAGCCTCCTTGCAAGACTGTGTTTTTATCTGATTCCTCTTCACAAATCATGATCTTGTGTTATAGATACAGCTGAAATGCAGGCGAGCAACAAGATCATGGTGGGGTGCAAAACCCACGATGCCTCTGAAACCTATGTGGCTGTGATCTAAGAGGCATTAAGTGGCTCATTGCAGCACATTGTGCTCCGTATCCTTCTTGCTATTTGATCTGTTACAGCAGTGCTGTCTGATGCAATAAATCTTCCTCATTTTTAATTAATAGTTGTTCATCTGTATTGCAATAATTTCAAGTAATGTTTACATTAAAAAGAAAGCACGAGGGGAGGGAAAAATATCTCCAGGCAGGAGTGTAGTAAAAAAAAAGATCTTTTCATCCAACTGAGAAGTAAATACTATAATTTGGGAGCAACGTGTTTAGTGTGTGTTTTACAGAGGAAGACATAGCCCTGCCATAAGACTGGGGTAAGGTATGTCTCCAACTAAGCCCTACACAATTATTTAAGGTATATTTCTGCATTGCATTTTCTCTAGGGCTGTGCCAGTTTCAGGTGTTCGTGTAGCTTCTCTCCTGCAGTTTACAGCCTGCCCTCCCTCCTCTTCTGCCCTCTCACCTCTCACGGGCATATTCTTCTTTTGGAGAACCAAGTTATCCATTAGATCAAAGAAATTGTTTTGACTTAAAAATGCAGAAACAAAAAGAAAGGTAGACCCGTGGTTTCTGAATGTAGAGAAGCGTATTACCTTGAAGGCGAGGTCGTGAGTCTTATAAATATTACTTACCAGGCACATAGCACACTAATCGTGTTACGGGTTTCCATGATGTTTGCTCCTGAAGGGAATGAGTGAAAAAATCACAAGTCACAGATACTTGCAGGATGGGCTGCTGGGCCCACCAGTAGCCTGCGGTGCTTGCTCAAAAGGCAATCTGCAGAAAGCTGATTAAAGGGAAATATGACGGTGATAAACTTTAGTCATTGTGTTTAAGCAGAATGTGTTGGAGAACCTGGCTCAGGATGGTTAACCGAGTCTCAGTATTTGGTGTATTTGTTGTTGCTGTTGTTCATCCTTCTGGATTCCTGTGACTTGGTGCTAAAAATGGATTGGTGGAAGCTGGGATTGTTGGTTTGTAGCCATGTCATCATGGAATGGAACCTGAAAATGTCACCCAGAACATATTTTAAGCGTAAGAGCATTTGAAATAAATAAATTAATAAAGTTCCTGAATCTGAATGCTTGGGTCTCGATTCAGTTGGCTCAACATAGGCATCCAGTGCCATTCAAGATGCCTCAGGGTCTCCCGTTGTGCCTCCAGCTTGCCATGCCAGATGGGTATGGGTTTCCTGGAGGTCTGTTGTCATATTTGCCTTGCCGACTCTGTGAAGATGTCTCGTATACCCTGGGGCGTCTCAAATGGTGCTAAATGCCTGTGTTTAGGCAACTAAATCAGCCCTTCACGTTGGAGAGCAGTGCAGTCAATCTCAGCTGCCAGTATGTACTCAACATAAAGGAAACTTTCTGATTCTAATTTCAGGTCCCCATTGCTGGCAGCTTGCTTTTGGCCAGTGAAATGTTAATTTTGGATGATTTCTGCTGGGAGGTACAGCAGAGCCATGTCTGCCCATCAGGGGCTACATCTGTCAGTAAACTGAAGAACTCCAGGACCCAGGCTTTAGCATTGCCCTAGAGCTGCCCAAGTCTTGCTAAGGTTCTGAGCATGGTTTTGGCATCCTCAAAGACAGACTGATGAAGTATGGGCTAGATAAATGGACATCCCAGCAGTGTGTCAAAGGTGGTCAGCAGTCCCCTGGGCTACATTGGGAAGAGCATTGGCAGCAGTTCAAGGGAGCATCTCTTGTAAGAGGAAGGTCTGAGAGAGCTGGGAGTGTTCAGCCTGGAGAAGGCTCGGGGGGGGATCTTGGTAAGGTGGGTAAATAGGGGAGGAGTATGGAGGACAGAGTCAGATCTCCTCTTTGTGGTGCCCAGTGACAAGACAAGAGGCGATGGGCACTGAAAGGTGAGAAACTTCATTTAAACATAAAAGAAAACTTTTTTACTGTGAGGAGGGTCAAATGCTGGAACAGGTTACCCAGAGCAGTTGTGGAGTCTCCATCCTTGGAGATACTCAGAACCTGACTGGACGTGGCCCTGGGCAACCTGCTGTAGGTGACCTGGCTCTGAGCAGCAGGGTTGGACTAAACTATCTCCAGAGGTGCCTTCCAGCCTCAGCAATTCTGTGTTGTGTGTGATTCTGTGACTCTTAAGGCTTAATCAAATAAAGGATTTGGAGTTTAACAGCTACTGCCACGGTCAAAGGTCGTTTCAGTGATGTGGCAGCAATTCAAGCTTTTCTACATCCAGACATACAGATTTCAGTTCCTGCAAAAGATGCTGTGATCTTTGCTGTAATTCCCTCCCAGCGTCTACAGAATGCATCAGGAATTGCAGTGATCCTCCTCTTCTTCACAAACCCTGTGAGCTGTGATTGGAGAAACTCCCCTTTTCTCAGTCCGTAGCAATGTCTTGGTGTGTAATCCAGCCAAGGCTTCATTCCTTCAGCGGGGGAGGCAAGCAAAGGTCTACGCTGGAGTATTGAAATGGTATCGTTCAGTATTTTGGCCTCCAAATTCAGGTTTAATCACCGAAAGTTCCTCTTCCCACTCGTGCTTTAAAAACAAATTTTTAGCAAAATGGAAAAATTGACCCAGTGGAAGTTATTTTGTTTGGACTTCAAAAGTTTTTCCACATACTGAAGAAATGTCTTCTCTGGCTGAGGGAGAGCTCGCCTCCAGTTTCCTTTAGGAAAATATTTACAGTTGTTGTTTCAGTTTGGAAACCTCTCCCATATTATGGCACTTCAGCTACATTAAATATTTAAAAAATTAATGACTGTAGAGCTGTGCCATTGCATAAAAGACAGAAACTGAAACCACTTATGAATAGAACTGGAACAGACTAGTCTACTTTCCAAGCAGAGTGAAACGCAGAAATAAAAAAGCTAATCAGTAGTTATCCTAGAATCATACTTACTTTTAATAATATGTGTGTACACATCTCAGAGTATTTCAAAGAGGAGAACTTAATATAATATGTATTTAGTAAATCTAAGTTTGTTTTGGATGTCACAATGTAGAACTGAGACAGACAAGCTTCCATTTGCTTCGTGTGAGTTTCTTCTCCACATTTTTTAAAATGTTGGCTTTATTTCAAAGACAGGAACTCTACCATCTTTGTTTAGACAGGAAGCATACAAAACTTAGATACTTTCAGCACTTAACAGTGCAGTAAGTTATTTCTGATTTGCGATTTTTCACCTTGAAGCAGGACACCAAATAAGCTGGTGGAAGCCTCAGAAGTGATGGGAGTTTGGTTCTGCTTTGGAGCGTATTGCTGAGGGGTTGTTTTCGTACAAGAGGAAACCAAATATGACAGAACTGAATTTAACACATGGCAGATAGTCACTGTACTTTGGAATGTTTTACAGGTTTAATCTTTATTCTCCCTTCCTTTAGCCTGGCGCGCTGAAGGTAGGATGATGCTGGCCTAATGGCTGCTCTGTCCTGTGCTATCAGTTGGCTGGCAGATATTCTTCCTTACCAGATGGTTGTTTAACCATCTAAAGTCAAGCCCTCAGTGTTGTTTGGATAAAACTGTGATGTAGGTGAATTTACTGCTACTGGTTGGCAGAATAGAGACAAGTACACACACGTATTTTTACAATGAGATATAAGTCGGCTTTTGTTGAAGAAACCATCAGTTGTGGTCATCTTCGATTTTTGGTTCTGATACGAGCTGCTGGCACTGGGGTTGACTTCTTGCATAGCCATACACAGTATCACGCCAACTCTTCATCTTCTCAGCCTGCCCCTCTGAGCCCCATGCTGTTGCATCCCAAATGTGTCACCTTCCCCTGTAATGCCAAGGAGAGCTGTGGTGGGAGGCACCGCAGCCCACCAGCTCCTGAGCTCTCCGGCTCCTCTTTGTTCAGGGGAGATCCTGGCACATTTTGGAAACTCTGTAGATGAGTGTCTCCATCCACAACAGACACCCAGGGACTCCGGAAGTAGAATAAGACAGAGGTTTCATGCTGTGGAGCAGCACAAAGTTAAATTTAGGCGAGCAGCAGAGAGCTTTGTATTGAATCAGCTGCTGATGGAGTAGCCAAAACTCCGACTGCGGGAATGGATACTGGGTCCAGAGAAAAGGCAGCGATGTTGTGCAAAAGAGTCAAATACGTGTCACCTGCTCTTGTTTAATCATTTTGCTAATAGTAAATAATTGAATAATTGACTATATTTTTTTCTTTACTTAATCCTACAGCAAATCCCCCAAGCCAGGGTCATGGACTGAGATCTCCTTGTGTTGGGTGGTGTGTGCACACAGAGTAATATCGGCACCTGGAACTCACTCCAAGTGCCCTGGGTGCAAAGTGTGATGCAGGAAAAGATGGGCTGGACCGTGGCAGAGGGTGGTGTGTAAGATGAAACACAGGAAGGCAGTTATTCAGAGCAGGAGTTGGAACACACCCTGTCAAATGGGCGCATCTTCTGTGCGTGGCACCAAACACTTTGAAAGGAGGGAGAGGTTTGCTTTGTTCTCCCCTCTTACAAGCTGTTCTGTGGATATTTACAGGGAGCGTTGGCTACGGATGAGTGGCATTGGGCATTGTGCTGAGACGGTGAGGCCTGACATGGCTGATCAAAGGTGGGAGTCAGCGTGCCAGGAGCGCAGAAGGGATGACAGTCCGAAAGGGCACGGAGGGCAGAGATGCACACGCTGATGCAATGGAGAAGGGAGAGGGCAAACAGTCGAGGAAAATAATCCCTGTAGCAGCCTTTAAGAGGTCACCACGCTCCCTCCTTGCAGCGCTTGACCTTGATAAGGTTTGAGATTTCCAGTGAGACAGCCCAAGTGACACAGCTGTATCTGCGATGGGGAAGGAGAATTTGTGGGATGTTGTGACTTTCCTGAAGGAGCCAAGCTGTATGTGTTTTCATCTCAGAGAACATAAAAAAGCTATTTAAAAATTGATGTGCATATATTAGACCTGTTCCCCAGCCTTTCTCTCCTACCCTAGGTTTCACAAGTACTAACTGAGAAATCAGTATAAAATTACTTTGAAGGAAAGAAACTTAAAAACACTTTCAGCAGATCAGAAATAGCAGTATGACTTTTACAACATTTGGACAAAATATATGTAATTGACACAGCTCAGTGGTAGCATGAGGCCTCATTTTTAATGCACTTAGGGAAGGAACTGTGAGATACACTGGTATGATACAGAGAGAGAAGTAGACTTGTTAGAGTCAAAGCTGCATCCAGGTTCCACAGACCAAATCTAACCCTCTTCTTCCACAACCTCCTGCAGCTTTTACTGGGAAAAAAAATTATTATTGTGAAAACTGCCAGGCTCACTTTGAAAAAATTACTAGAGTTTGTCTTCAGATTTCAAAGAAAATTAATCAAATTGGTTTTTATACTCCAGTTATCTGGTGAAACCTGCAAGGAGGATGAAGTCGGGTGTATGTTGTATTTTTGCTTCTTCATTTGCTTTATTGTTTAGCTTTCAGTCTCATATAAATGTCATCCAGAGTGGCCATCCAAAGCTCTGGGTGCCCCTGATGTATGTTGTAATATATGGGAATGTCAGAGATACAAAGTAAAAGTGGGTAATTTAACGATCCTGTGAAAAGGCATGTAAGAATGGTTTGAGGGAAGGCTGCATTTTTGTTTAAAGCAGATATTTTTAGTTTCTTCCCATGGCAGAACCAGATAGCTAACCCATAGCAGAAACTCTAACTGGATGCCTGATGCAAATGCAAATGACTTTAAGGAAAGAGCTTTTTCAAACATAAATTTTTCATTTTTAATTAGTTATAAAGCTAAAAGCTGATATGCAAGTATTGTCACCAAAGTAATTAAACTGGACTTCAAAAAATTAGTTTAATTATTGTTGTGCACGTTTGTGTACAGATGACCTTAATTTCCGAATAAATATAGCCTATATTGAAGTAGCAAAAATCCGCTTTCCAAACACAAAAAGTGGTGAGCAGTTTGGTTTTGAAATCTGAATGTCCAAATAAGTTTGTACTGCAGTAATAAGACTGGAAGGTTGTTTACTTTCAAATATTTTTTTTTTCTTTGCTAGTTCTAATGTATTAACTGAAAAACCTGTCTCAAAACATTTGCAGTTTTACTCCCTCAGGTAAATTGTTAGAAGCGCATAGAAACACTCTTGGACCTTCTTGTAATTTTTCTCAGATTGTCACAAGAAAAAAAGGAAAAAGCAAAGGCAAGAAGTTATTAAAAATATAACAAAAAATTACTGAATATTATTTTATATCTTGTTCTGATGAAATCCCAAACTCTTGCTTAGTGAAATTAAAGTGGCCAGCATAAAACGTGTGCCTACTCGACACTTGTGGTAGTCTCTGTTTTTTCCAGATCCCACAGCACTTTCCCCACAGCCTCTGGTTTGGGAAGGTTTCTGCCCGTGGATGATAATGTCAAGGAGAACTTCATAACATGAGAACATGGTTGGTTCGATATTTTTTTCTCCCCAGAGGTCTTGAGCAGCCCTTGCTCACCAAAAGCCTCCTGAAATCTCTGAAATTGAAGTTATTTGTTTTGTCCAGCTGTATCCTAGTTTATGGCAATATTTACCCATAGCCTTCCCAACATGCCTGTGAAAAAGTGACCAGGCTACTCAAGTTAAAACTCTGGTTTAAAAACACGTCATTTGATTTAGCCACCTCTGGTTTGGGTTTGGAGTTTCTGTTTGTTTGGCTTTGTTCTTAGAGGTGTCTTAAAACCCCATTAGGTGGACTGGCTGCAAGGGACTGGTGGGGAGGGGGATGGTTCAGCTGGGAAAATCTTCAACTAGTGGGGTTTTTTTTGGAAAGTTCCCTTTTTTGTTACCTCAGAAATCTCTGAACGGAGACGTAATTCTCCTGCACAGCAGGAATTAAAGCAAGGAGCTCTTGATCTTCTCTATGAAATCTCTCATGTTGCAAGATTTTAACATATAAATATTGACCACCTCAGATGGCAGATAAGATGGTGTGAAAGCAAAAACAATTCCTCAGATGGTGACGTGACTCACAGTGTGGAGTCCAAAGAATATAGAGAACAGCTGAATTATTTGTATGAAAAGGGAAATTTCTATTTAACCTGCAGGTTGCTGTCAGCTCTGCTGCTGCCGGAGCATAGAAGGAGAAGTGATTGTAGTTCTGCTTAGTCCTTAACACTTACCCTCACCAAATTATTTCTTTAAATCGACCTCTCATAGTGGACAGACAACAAAGAGAAATATTAGATATATAGCATGTATAAGAAAGCCAAGAAATAGAATTGAAGACCTTGGCTTTCAATGTGTCTTTAATTCTTGTTGTCCAGCTGAAGAACTCAAAAGGGGGGTTCTACAGAAGTCCAGGGTCATGGAAGCCCTTGTTCAAACAGTCAAGATCTGCAAGTTTTAAATACACCTTTAAGCCTGGCCCAGCAATGCAACTCCAGCCTTCTGTGTTTCTCATGGGGAAAAAAAAAACAACAAACCACATATATTTATAAATCCTTCAGTGCTATTTTAACACTTTTATTCTCAGTACTTTAGGATATGCTGCTTAAAATGGACATGTGTGCAGCCGCATTATCCGCTGCCTGAATGACAAATGGTTTATCAAGCACTGACAGAGCACCCGGCTTCATGCTGAACGGAGGAAGGCAGCGGCAAGGACTCTGGCTTCAGAGAGATTAACTTCCAGATAGGCAAATAATAATAAACAACAGCCCGTAAGCAAAGGACCAGAAAAAGAGGAATCGAGACCATAAAACGGAATCACAATGATCCAAACGGACAAAGGGAAGCGGATTTGTATATCTGAGCTTGAAATATGATAAATGAGTGGCAGATTAACGTTGCTAGGCTCCATGATCGCAGCGAGATTTGAAAGAGGGAAACGTGGAGAAGGGCAGTGCAGGAGAGCAGCGAAGACGACGGCAGCCGGCGAGAAGGGAAAGAAGTGGAGACTTAGGTGGGGGCGAAGGGTGCGGGTCCCCGAAGGTGAGACCGGGGGGCTACAACCTCCTGGAGGGTTTTGCAGGAGAGGGTGGCAAGGTCTGAGCTGTGAGATGTGCGGCGTGTATGTCAGTGGGGTTCATAAGGCTGGAAGAAAGGCGCTAAGGACATACATTTTAATCGTTCAGGCACTATAGTTCATAGCGCCCAAGCTATTAAACCCCAGGATTTTCAAAAGGTGCATTTAGAAGATATCCAGGGCTTCATGCTTTCAGATTCAGGTATTTGCATTCACTTTGCTATCAGTATGTCTTAAGCCAGTTTTTCTCCCTGATTGTGGAAAATAATTTTAAATAATTTGAAACAAGCCTTATGACATAGGGTAGTGTTTGATTTGCGCCTGGACTTCTCTGTTACATCAGAAAGTGAGATTAGGCGATGGAAAGTTACAGCTCTAAAGAATTGCTCCCTTGTGTTTTGATTCTTTTATTGGTTGGGGTGACTTGTAGTTAGGGTGTAGCGGGAGCTGAGCAGCTGTGGTAATTCCTAAAGGGATGGATGGGTGTTGTGTCTTATCTCTACTCTGTAGTCTCAGCGAGCATCTCAGTGTGTGGCACAGGAGAAAGTCAGTTCACAGAGTACCATCAAAATACTGAAGGTTTTAATAATAATGTCACATATCCCCTCTTAACCTGCGTATACGATGTGACTCCATTACAGATAATAATTTGTTGTTAGTCTGTTGTGTTCATGGATTAATTGGAAGTAGTTAGTGGAAATAAAGCTGGCACCATCTAAGAGATGGAGAAGCAGCATGGCCCGGTGGCTGGACCACAGCCCTGCATCAGCCTCTCAGACCTTTTCCTGTCCCTTTGTTCATGACGTAGTTTGTGACTTTTGGTAGGTCACTCCCTGCCTCAATTTCTCCATCCAGCCAAGGTGATAGTTTATTCTAGTTTTCTGTCATGTTCCATGGTCTAGAGCTGAAAGTTTTGCGTCCTTACTATATTTGGAAGAAAAATGAAATGCTGGTGGAGTGACTGTATTTATTTTCAAGGGATTTGATAAAGAACTACAATTCAGATACTCTGGAGTGAAAGTGCCCTGGTTTTTGCACCTCTTCTGTGAGATGGCATCGCTCTTGGAGAAATGTTTGTATAATAAAATACGGTGAAATGACACTATTGCCAAATGAGATTGTGATGAATAGAGCATTTGCAGTATTAAATCCATGGGCACTTTATATTGTTATGACAATAATAGTTTGCATTGTTGTAATAAGTTACGCTTATTCTTCTTTTAAAATATAAATTTAGTTAGACTCTAATGCATCTTGGAAAACATACCCTCAGCTGAAATCAGATGTGCATCTCTTGGAATAAAATGGCTTTAAACATATATAGAGGTACATTGTATAGCATATCATAGGCAATTGTGAAATAAATGATGTTTATCGTTGTGCCTTACGTAAAAAGATTGCAAATACATGGTCCTTTTTGTAGTTCAGGTTTGGCATAATCATTGCCATAACTCTTCTGCTTTTAATAAACAAAATTACATTGCAGCTGATACTTGAAAATCTTTTATTAGAAACACCCAGGGACAAAGCCCTGCAGTGAGGGGCTGAGGGGTTAAACATAGCATTTTAGAGATTTTATTCCTCTTTCCCTAATCGTAGATAAGGGTGCCATGCTTCAGAGACACTTGAAGGATTTTATGAACCTGCAGCTGCCGGTGCAGTTTGTTGAAAACCTTCCATTTTCATAACAGGAGCTGGGATGAGACTGTATTCCTAAACCCGCAGAAAAAAAGTACTTTGACTTAACAGGTGCCATCCATGTTAACAGGATGATTTTGAAGATTATTAGCTGGTATGACTAAGATTTATGATGCAATCTGCTTTTTTTTCTCTTCTTTAGTACAGATAAGGGGGGTTATTATTGTTAGTAGAAATATCTATTAAAATAAACCCCATGAAGCAGTTTCAAGGATTTGATAAAAATGAATATAAAGTTGAAGCTCCCAGCTTATCTTTAACTCAAATGATTTTCATGGGGTTATAACTCTTCTGGCATGGGATAAGGGAGCAGGAGTGTGATTTTTATCCTCACCCTACAATAGAAGGGAAAAACACATTTTGTATTCCATTCATTAGCACGTTACTGCTCAGGTTTGCATCTGCATAGGAGAGTTAGCAGAGATTGCGTGTAGGTGGGAGTGAATCAAGAATTCGCATGAATGGCTCATTTTCAGGTTGCAATCGGTGGTGTCTAAATACTAGGCTCTACAAGTAGGTTTAGGGAGAGTACTTCCTGCCAAAGATGTGCTCGGAAGAGCTGGAGAAGCCTCAGGGTGGGGGAAGCTTCAAAGAGCTCCCCCCAGAATGCTTTTTGCTGTTAAACATCTGGGTCTCGAGCTTCCAGTCCTTCCTCCTGAGTTGCCTCCTCCCTCTCTCCTACTTTTTACTCTTTTCTTACATCTTAAGACTGCCATGACGTGATCTGTTGATCAAGAAGTCGTCACTGGCAGCATCAGCTGGAAGTTTTGACAATACCGTGTGGTTTTATGTCTGTCCTGGCAAGTGCCCATGTGTCCATCCCAGGCAGAATCAACGTGAATGACGCAGAGTTGCCACAAGAATAGTAAGATGTGGTATTGATTTTTTCTTGATTTCCCTGTTTTGATATTATGGGGGATGTCTTATTCTAAGTTTCAAAACCAAACAAGTCACTTTTCATGTTTGGTTTTTTTTTGCACTATTTTTTTGGGGTGTCCATTTTACTGTTGCTGAATTATTTTCTGTATTCTGAAACGATTTTCAATACAGCACCTTCCGTGACCAGATTACCAGTTAGGTGAAACTAAAAATTAAAAATTTTAGGTTTTCTTTTTGTGATTAAAGAAAAGGTACCAGTGACTCAGAAGATGTTTTTTTAAAAGTATCATTGCCAAATGTTAAAGGAATAGTTCATAATTTTTATGTTTAAGATTCCTTTCCTTCAGTTAATAAGTAAATTTATTTTTTAAAATAAATCTTTTAAATTTGTGGGTCCTCCTGTAGATTTGGGGATATTTGTGGAGTGTTGGGGTTTTTTAATATATATACTATTTGTGCAATCCAGATGTTAAATGCCATTGACTTGGACAATTAAATTAGTTTGATAGTTTCACTTTTCTGCCGAGTAAGACAAGTTTGCAGGTTGTACAGCTGAGCCTGATCTTGTGTCCCCAGCAATGCCATTTTGCGAATGCTGCATTTGCAAAAATATTATTTTGACTTTTGACTTGTTGAGGTCTGAAAGCTTAAGCTGGCATCTAGTGACATTGGTCTGACCAACATTGTTTTTTCTTGGCAATGTATTTTTTATTTAGTAGGGGATTTTGTCTTGGTTTCTGAGTGTTCATGTGCTGCTGGTTTAAATTTGTGGAAAACGAACGAGTTGTGTTCCCAAGGAACAGAAAGGTTTGGATTGGAAGAAGCATGTGGGCTTCATTCCTCAGCATTCAGACACTGGTTGAGAAAGAAGGGATCGTTACGAAGACAGGGTTTGAGTTTTCCATCACTCTCATGGTCAGACTCTCCAGTCCCTCCACAAGTGGGTTCTCAGATGCAGGGATTACCATCTTGGTGGAGCCCTGGTATCTTGGCAAAAGTGAAGCGTCAAGACCTGGCTCTGCCTGCTTTCTCAAAAGCCTTTTTGCATCTCAGCCAGGTGATGGGATGTTTTGGATTAAACTTCCAGTTGTTTGGTTGAAAGCTTAAATGCTGAGCATCATCCAGTGGTTTACTGAAAGCTGTGTGCTGTTTTGCATTCTCCCCAGAGTTTGTGCGGGGAGGTGTGTGTGACATCCCTCAAGCAGACCACTTTTAAGCAGCTGAATGCTGAGACTTTCATTCTCACTTCCTTCATGTTTATTAAAAATGACTAGAAAGAAGTTCAGAACTTTTGTATCTGATATGTGTTATATCTATTATGGTGTCAGACAACTAAGAAAAAAGTCACTGGCTAATGAGTCTTAATTGTAACAAAACATCAAATCATTGTCACTTCTGCTGCAGTAAATGGCATTCATTAAATTAATCCACTCCATTACAGAAGTATTTTGCAGAGAATACCATGACCCTACTGCTTCTGTAACAGTAATAAGCTGCACATATCACTGTGGCACTATTAGGTATATTAGAAAGCAGTTTGAAGCATGGCTGCATGACCTGAAGCAACATCAGCAGGTCTCAGGTAGCATGTTTGAAAAAATAAACTACCTTAATTAGAGACGGGCCTAAGCAGACCCTAGATGTGAGCATTCCAGTAGCTCAGCACGGCAGGAAATAAAAAGCTGGATCAAGAACCTCTTTGGTTCCATTTGTAGAGCAGCACAAGCCAAAAAAAAGCTTAGACCTTGAACTGGGAACGGGGAATTTTGAAATCTGGATATTGCTCCTTTTTCTTCACTCTTATGACCTACTTTTAGCTTCAGAGCTAAACCCGCCATTCTGCCTCTCCCCTTTCCCCCCGGTTTGGGAAAACAGAGAACTGCATCACGTCCCAACCCTTTTTTTTTTTTTAACAACGCCGCCATCAAAAATTTCTGGCAGGAGTTGCTTTGACTTTTAACAGCGTTCTATTTCATACCATATGTGTGCATACACCAAACGATGATATACCGTGTTTGTAACTAGGGAATGGCCTGCTTTATTAAACATCCCCCTTGCCAACAGTAAAAATGAACAGCCACAGTAAACACAGACGTGGGGAGGGAAGAATAGTCCGAGCTGTGTCGCAGCGCATTGTACCTAAGGAAGAAAACGTCAGCCTCTAATTGGCTCTGAATGCAGCCCACCTACTTAGCAAAATAGGCTGCCAAAAGCAAATTGCCCCAGTGCTCCGTGCACCGCGCTGCCTTCCCATTGAATTCAGTCAAATGGGAGGCTTTTGCCTTCATTTTCCATACTCTCCATGAGTTGGCAAAAAGCTGTCTCGGGGAGAGCCTCTCTGTCTAGAATAAAAACCTCCTGAGGATGCCTTCCCTCCTTTGCTTCCTCCGAGGGTGGTGCCACTCCAATTCTTCTCAAAATTTGAAGAGGACTGCAGGGGGGAAGGGGGCTGTATTTGTTTTGGGAGGAGGGGATTTATTTCTGGCTTTTTTTTTCTGGGAAAACACATTTGGCCCAGGAAGAATGAGCAAAATGACAATCTGTCTTGGAGCTCTTAAGCTACTAAGCACAACGTTCAGTGCTTGTATGTTGTCATGTTGCCAGCAGCGGGTATCTTCTTTTCTGCAGAGACAATGCAGAAAAGAAGAAATTAATGTATGCCATCCTTAAAATGATTCTATTGAGAGCCAATACTTTGGTTTTACTTATGAAATCGTAATCACCAGTTTTGGCCCATTCCAGGCACTGGGATGTGGCAGGGATGCTCCTGGAACAAACTGCACTGTGGGACTTAACTCCATGAATTCCATCGCAAATAGAAATAGTTGGTCAATTGGCAGGTTTTCCTGCTGGCCACTGAAATTTTCCCTCCTAAGCTAATAAAATTAATTGTCCAAAAATAAAGTCTCCTGCGAGCGGTTAGCAGTAGATAGGTGAATTGAGAGAGAAAGAGGTTGTTGGTTCTCTTAAAGGTTTTTGCTAAATGCCTTATTTAGGAGGGAACCTTTTTTCTCCCCTGTTTTTTGGATAAAATTGTGCTTTGAAGCTTAATAAATTACAAGTTTGTCACTTCCATTTCATCACTACTAAATTGCCACCTGTTTGTTCACCTCTGTTTTGTCCTATCTACATCTGGGACCAGGATACGAAGTCCTTTGTTTCTGTTTAATGCTGTCAGCTTGCCCAACTATTGGTACGTCAGGTCACTCTTGTTCACTAAATTATTTCATTTAGGTATTTTAAGGTGGAAAAAGAAGTCAAAAAGATAAGAGAAGCCAAGTAAAGAAAACAGACTGGCTATTTGGGTCCGTCTTGTTTTGGGAGCAGGGGAAGGTCTTGGATAAATTCTTACTTTGACAGGAAGCAAAGAGGGAAGGGGACCTGAACAGGGGCAGGTGGTGGGAGGGGAGGTACTGAGTAGAAATATGAGACAAAATGGAAATGTGGTTAGGACAGAGGGAAAAAGTTGATTGAAAGAATGATCAACACCGAGGGAGAAAGTGGGAAAGGCTGAAAGGGGGCTTCCTCCATGCGCAGAGTCCCAACTTTAGGCTGCATCTGAAGGTGGTCTGTTGTCACCCCTTCTCTCTCCCCATCCTCCTCCAAGCTAACTCAGGTTCACTGAGCTTTCCTCAAGCCTCTCCCATCACCCCGAGATCCTACTGTTGCCGGGGCAAGGACCCCTGAATCATGGTATTAGAAAGGTGGAGGGATGGACATGGTACCTTTCAAATGGCTTGTATGGCAAGCGAGTAAGTTTGTCAAGTTTTCTTGTCTCCTTCAGAGAGCCAGTGGTTCAAGATTGAAAAACAGACAGTAACAGCAAGCTGTGTTTTTTAGATTCCTGATAAAGGGCTCTAATTCAGTGTTATTTGATATTTCCATAGTTGTGACAACTGCATAGTTGTATTTCTCATTTAAAAAAAACACAGTGACTTCATACAGGGTTTGGCTTCTCCTCCCCAAGAAATTTAATGCTGGCCATTTTGCTAAGTGTATTAAAATCTGCAGGAAAATTGTTGTTTCTTTTTCCTTCCATATGCACATTACTGACACAACATGACTTGTGTCGACTTTACTGTAACCTGTACTTTAGCTGGTCAATGTAATTTATAACAGAAAAGCTACATATTATAATGACATAGCTTTCATAGAGTGTTGCCTCCACTCTGCTGTTTTATGGCAGTGCTCTAAAATATTTTACCAGTGTCTGTGTAAATCCCATAATCTTAAAAATGAAACAGTAAAAAAACCAAACCCCAAGAAAGTCTGTACCTGACCGGGAAGGCAGAAGCATATACTTCGTGTGGTAGCGGGGCATGTGAGCGCCTGAGGAAGATAATGGCACCCGTGGCGTCAGTCCCAAAGAGTGTTGACAGCAGAAACACCAGTGTCCTCCCTCATGAACTTTGGCTGAGATGTGGGGTTGGGCTCGGTCTGCCCAAAAGCTCTGTTAGCAGAGTGGTGGGGGCCACGGTGCTAATTTGGCTCGTCCTTGGTTGTTTTTCTTATCGCTCTCAAGTGAGCTCCAGCACTCTGTTGAGCTGAGCCCAGAGTCACACAGGACATAAAATCATAGAATCATAGAATGGTTAGAGTTGGAAGGGACCTTAAAGATCATCTAGTTCCAACCCCCCTACCATGGGCAGGGACAGCTCCCACTAGAGCAGGTTGCTCAAAGCCCCATCCAGCCTGGCCTCGAACACTTCTAGGGATGGGGCATCCACAACTTCCCTGGGCAACCTGTTCCAGTGCCTCACCACCCTCACAGTAAAGAATTTCTTTCTGGTATCTAGTCTAAATCTCTTCTCTTCCAATTTAAAAACATTGCCCCTTGTTCTGTCACCGCTCTTCCTGGCAAAGAGTCGCTCTCCAGCTCTCCTGTAGGCTCCCGTCAGATATTGGTAGGCTGTTATAAGAGAGCGGAGGATTATCCCCAGTTCTTGCCTTCAGTCTAAAGCTGGAGTTAAAAAACCCACCTTACCACCTAAAAGAGAGTTCTAGTCCCAGTGCTGTGCTGAATGTACATACTGGGCACATCAGCAGCCAGCACCTGGCATGGAAACTTCTGAGTCCAGCAGATTTCTTTAATGGCCCTTGCTTGAATTCTATGGGGAGCCGCAGCTAGAAAGCAGATCCCTCGGCAGGATGAGTCATGCCATGTTACCTCCTGTCGGTGCTCAGCTCAGAGCATCCCTGTGTTTTGGAGGGGCTCGTGACATGACACCATGGGATTTGGGCAGTGGTTGCCTCATTTGGGAATTTGCAGTGTTCCTGCGGTGATAAATGCCCAAATGATGTTCCCTTTGGCTTATATAACAGCAGGACATTGGGCACCTAAATAGTTTTATTAGCAAAAATGTGGTTTCCTGCAGACTCTGAGGCACATAAGTCTTGAGGGGTTTTGTATGTGTTTACGTTGGATATAGTGTCTGAGCTGTGCTCTCCCTACCTGAGGGCTTCTTCTAGCTCTGGTCTGTATTCTCTCCATCCTCAGTTCCTCAGCTGGAGAGGAGGGATAACAACAGTTCTTGACCTGAGAAGATTTTGTCACAGTTAAAAGGGTATCAAGGGTGTTTGGATGTGGTGGCACTGGAACAATGTAAGCGGTAAGACAGAACCCAGTGGCACAGAGGTGGAAATCATGCCGTATGCAGATATATTTTTTGTTTATCTTTGGCACTTACCCATACCATGTTTCTCTTAAACTCTGTGTTTCCGTACTGTTGATCTTGCATGAGTACATGCATTTCCCGTGAGAGAAGTCTTAAATAAGACCAGAAGGTAATGCCAGGAGCATATCTCTCTCTTCTGTGAGTGGCACTCAGGCTCCTGTCCCGCATCCCACGTGTCCTGGCAAGGCATGGATGCTCTGGTGTTGACTGTCAGTGGACGTGGCACTTGCTGTCACGGCATCGAGGGCTGGGTTTGGCTTCCCATTCAGCCAACAGATGACGTGTCCAAAAAGAAACTTCTACAAAACAGGGAGTCTCTGGGAGATAATTAGGTGGTTGTATAAATAATGAGTGAGGGCCAGATATTATCTGCTAGCTCTATAGTCACATCCGTGGAGAGAAGAGATGAGCTTTCTTCGGGGGCAGGGGAGTTCTCTCAGCTCAATTAAATGGACGTATAGTACCAGGCTGACACTGAGCATTTGTTCCCATAGAAGCCTGTTAAAGGGAAATACAGTTAATGTTGCATACAGCCTGTGTTTAGACCTCCCGCCTGGATTATGAAAAATGTTAAAGCTAAAAAAAACCCCACTCATTATTTGAGTTTCGAAACCTGCCTGGCTCCCGAGCGCTCTCTGCAGCAGGGCACACCTTTTCCACCGGCCCATTAGCTTCTTGTTATCTTGTTGCAAATGCCTGGCTTCACTATTCCTGTACTTTATTTGAAAAGGCTTTTGCTGTGTGCAATTGAATATACTGTAATCTTCTTATCAAATACTAAAGCTCTTTAGTGATGCCATTTTGAAACGTACTACAGCTTTTAAATTGCAAATTCTTCTCTGGCTGGAAGGCCTCTGTTCTCGGTTTAGGTAGTGGTTGGGAATATATATATATGTACGTGTGGGGCTGTATATAAATGCTTGAAAACATACCGTCCCCTTTTCTGATGACGTATGTTTGTGGGTTTCCCTCTAAAACACTGGAAAGGGAGGATATAGATTACAAAGTTGGTAGCTGCCCTCCTGGGTCATTTTGGGGTGCTTTTCCTGTGGTTTCTTGGGTTGCATTTGGAACCTCCAAGGAGACCAATAAATTCTCTCTGAACAAGAGCAAGGTTTTTCATTATTATTTTTATTATTTAAGTGAAAGAACAAGGCTGGTCTAGTTTTGAGTACGGAACTGAAAATCTGAGCTCAAATATTCTGGTCTCACATCCATCAGTAACTTGTGATGTGACTTGAAACAAAATCACTTAACCTGTGAGTCTGTTTCCCTACCTGTAAAATGGGGTTGAGAGTAAGAGGGATGCCATGAGCATTAAATATTTAATGTTTGTAAAGTGCTTTGAAGACAAGGAGTGCCACATACATGCTTATCACTGTATTAAAATATGACGAACTGGGTAACCTTGCGGAGGAAAATTTTGCTAGAAACTGTAACTTTGGAATGAAGACCAAAGCGGGAGGAGAAAGGGCATCTTGCAAAATTGTGTAATAAGAATTTTGAATGAAATGCACTGGAGATTCTATCTCTAAAGAATTAGCAGAGGCTGTCTTCGGGACCATTGAAAATAACCTTTGGAAAATCATAGGATTCAGTAAATTGACAAAGTTGGACTTTTCTGCTAATAAAGAAAAGAAGAAAGGAAACTTCGAAACAAATTACTGTGTTTAGCCTGGCCATAGTAATGAAGCATGTAATAGGGCTATTATGTGAACACTGGGAAATAAGACATCTAGTTATAGACAGGCATTATTTCGAAGTGTATGTCTAATCCATCCTCAGTGGATGTTATTACTTACCTAGAAGATCAAGGAAATACAATGGATATGTACTTTAATTCAGGAAAGCAATCGGTAGAGCACTCCATCTGTGAAGATCATTCCAAGCTGCTCTTACACTTACGTCAGCTTAGAAATTATTTACAAGTGAATAGGCAAAAATATAATGATACAATGCATGGAGCAATATTTTGTAAGAAACTGGCAATAAAGCACATGTCTTCAAGTAATAAAGCAAAAACCCAGCCTTCGTAATAACGTAGGAGGTCTTCCCCATGGTGTCTTATAGAAATACACTAAAATATTGCAGATGCAGAAATATTCAGTCTTTTCTGTCCCTCCTCCCCACTACTACAGAGAATGAGTGTGTGAAATGCTTTGGGAGATTATGGAAGAAAAAAAAAACAGTTCTTTTTGCTGCAGGACTTTGGTTGCTGTGGTGGCTTGGCCATAGCCAGCATCCAGACCCCCACCCAGGCACTCTCTCCATCCACCTCCTCAACAGGATAGGGAGAGAAAATAAGATGAAAAAGCTCATGGGTCAAGACAAGGACAGGGAGATCTACCAACTACCATCATGGGCAAAACAGACTCAACTCAGGGAAAATTAGTTAATTGCCAATTAAAATAGAGTGGGATGGTGAGAAACAAAGCAAAAAGTAAAAGCAGCTTCCCCCAGCCCTCCCTCTCTTCCCAGGCTCAACTTCATTCCCAACTCTTCCACGAACGGGAGGATGGGGAATGGGGGTTGCAGTCAGTCCATAACAGCTCCTCTCTGCTGCTCCTTCCTCTTCATGCTCCTTCCCTGCTCCAGCATGGGTTCGTCCCACAGGATTCAGTCCTTCAGGAACTGCTCTGAGGGTCCCTCCCATGGGCTGTAGTCCATCAGGATAAGCTTCTTCCAGTGTGGTTTCTCCATGGGCCGCAGCTCCACTAGGGGCCTGCTCCAGCAAGGGCTGCTCTCCATGGGGAGAGGACTGTGAGCTCCTCCATGGGCTGCAATGTGGATCTCTGCTTCCACTGTGCTCCTTTCCACAGGCTGCAGGGTGATCCCTGCTCCAGCGCCTGGAGCACCTTCTCCCCTTCCTCTCTCTCTAACCTCAAGCATCAGCAGGGCTGTTAGTTCATTGCAATAATCAGTAATTTTACCTTTTTTTTTTATTATTATTTTTTTGAGGGAACTGTTCAGGTGCTTATGGGTAAATACATGATAATTTCATGTGTGAGTGACCTGGTCCCTCCGTCAGACAGGCAGGGTGCGGGGTGAGGCGGGAGGGCCGTGCTGTTGGCAGAGCCTGAGCGTCACGATCCTAACAGCCTCCTGTGCTTTTTGCCTTAAAAATACCCCACATCTATAAATCCGTAAGACTAGCAGAAACGGTGCAGTGACTCATTCACATGGCAATCAAGGTGTCATAGCAAATCAAAAGTTTCCCCTGCTTCTTTGAGAGGGAATTCAGAGAAAATGTTGACGGTAATTAAAAGAATTGCTCATAGAAGGCTGCGAAACTCCGGTGTGCCTCATCAGATGTGCGTCTTATCTCCAAACTATTTATGGCTCCGTCTTGGGTGGTACGTGCCTGCACCCGGAGCGGTGGAGCAGGACGTGGCTTCCCAAATGGGGTGTGCTGTTGCGTGCCTCGTCTCCCACCGGGCTGCATTCTCCAAGCCACGCCATTCCCCAGCATTGAGCCCTGGCTTTATTCTCTCACATGCCATCATCTGTTAGGATTATTTACTGGGAGCGCAGTACCTTTGCCTGATCTTCCCCTGCCCGCTTCTGTTGATGCCTAAGAATTGTTTAAATGATGGTAATTCACAGACTCGGCTTTTGACTGCTGTTTTTGCATTCGCAAAGAGCCTGAATTTCTGGCCACAGTGATTAAATAAGTGGTTGGTCCCAGTTTCTCACAGTAAGCTGCAACTATGTCGTTGCTGCTAGGTAGGTTGTATGCTTCTCTTAAAAGCTTGTAAAGGTTTACATGTGACGAGTAGCTGCTCAAAGTGATGTCTTTGTAATACATTGATTTATGTCTCCTTGCCATGTTTTAGATCTCTCTGAAAACAAACTCCTTAGTAAGTTTTGTAGCAGTAATAAAATAATTCGCTTCAGTGTTTTGCTATTAGATGTCACAACATACTTTGGTTTTCCTCCTCATGTTTATGGGGAAATGGCAGTGTGAGGAAAGATTAATCAATCAGGAAAATGATCTGATATTTCCCTTCCCTTTTCATCTATCCAAAAAACCCTGATGGGCTGTGATGCAAAGTGTCTCTAAGCAATGCATATAATGTATGCGATTACTGCATGCTCAGCAGCCGAATGCAAACATTGCAGAGTAGAAACACAAGGTTTATCTAAAAATAAACAAAAAGGAAACAGAAATCTGTACTTCAGATTCTACACACAAGCTGTTCAAACAGTCAGATCCTTAATAGTAGATTTAAAAGTGTCAACAGCAATGGCCTTGTTTTTTTGCATGGTTAAAACTTGTCAGCAAATTCAGTCTTTTGAGTGATAATAACACTAAAAGGCTTACAACAGACTGTCCTTGGTGTATTGCAAAAAAGAAAAAAACCTTACAGGAACAACAAGTATCTGTTGACCTGGGGTCGGCGTGGGAATCTCAGGTCACTATTGTAGGCTGAGAAGGTTCTTGAAGAAAGAGCAAAATCCATGAAATCATTGCATTGCTTGCCCGTGCAGTGAAAGGTCAGAAGGAAACAGACCTCTTCAGATTGTATTTAGTATCTATGAAGATATGGCTTGTAGTAGTTGCTTTGCACTGCATAGTAATTTGCCCACCCTCCTCCCTGCTCCTCCTCTGAAAAATTTCCTCTGATCTAATCTGAAAGTACTCACATTCTCGTGAGCATTTTTTCCATTTTCCAGCAAAGCAGACAAAGTTATTCTAAAAGCAAAAAAAAAAATAAATTATGGTGGTTGGTAGATGGGCCAGGCTGGATCCATACTGGAAGACGCAGAGATGGGATGGTAGAGAATAAGTACGTGATGCTTCCAAATATTAAACTGTCCACTGATGCGCTCCTGTAAATTGAAGTGACTACTGTTGCTGTAAGGTTGGCTTTACACATATTTTTTGCTGGTGTTGACATCTACTGGATAAATTTGCTACTGGCAGGAGGAATACACTCTGTTTCAAAGAAGAGGAGAGTGCTCTTCCCCTCCTCTCGGGAAGCTCACGCTGCACAGTGCTGTCTTGCAGAGTCACATACCCTTGCTGCTTCCTTTTTTGCTGTTTTCTTTTTGTTGTGTTCTGTTTCCAAAATTGTCCTGTGAACAAAAATTGAATTTAAAGATAGTAAATTGCAGGCACATTTGGGCAACAGACTGATGAAACAGCTGCAGTCTTTCTTTCATAGACTTAAATTTTTCTATTTTGCCCAAGGCAGTAGAGGGAAATCAGTTTATTAGTTTCACTTTGGTCACTAGTGAATATCATCCCCCCTCACAAAAATAACGCTTTAATTCCGCTTGATTTGAAATAATTGACCGATCAGGAATGAGGCGTGTGAAGGGAGCTACCAAGACTGCATTACACCGTCGGCCTAGAAGATCAATTGTTTGGGAGGAGAGCTGAGACACCGCAGCCTTATATTACACCTGCCTGTTTATTACACTTGGCCTGAGGGGAAGGCAATGCACCATTCTGATCTGTTGCCTCGGAGAAGTACGGATGTAAAATGAATGCAAAATAAGGGAACAGCAAGTTATTTTTTTTTTATGTTAATACATTTTATATTGATATTGAGGACATTTGACTAAACTGAGCTTCTAGTTTATAGAAGAGCATATGTGTTTTTCCTTCCTTCTATGCCAATATTCTTTGCTAAATGCATTTTATTTTATTTTTTTTAGCTTCTCAATAATACTTGTAGTGATTGACTGGTAGGAGTAGCACAAATACTTAGTAAAATTAGTCCCACTGGAAGATTACTTAGATGCTAGAGATCCTCTTTCTACTCCTCCTTCCTCTGCTCTTTCTGCCTGTTTTAATGATTTCATTTTAAGAAAAATGACCTGAGGCACAGCAGAGAGAAAAAAAAACAGAAGTCACAAGAAAAAAAACAACTGATGGACTTACGCTTTGGCAAATCCGTGGAACAGAAGTGAGGCCAGATGTTTGCTATACAGGCATTTGGCATGTATATAAGAATCTTGCTACAAGACTGCATATAGAGTTTTTGACAGCTTTGGTTGAATGAAATGAATGATTGCTATTCAGGATAAAATGCAAACGTTTTGGCTAGTGCTTGCAAATCTAGGAGTTTTAAAGTCATATTCTTAACTAGATTCTTGGTAGTCTTAAATCCATGCTTAAGTACATGCCTAACAAACATGGTTTGATTTCTCTCTGTAATTTTTAAAGGTTCTACATCACCTAATGTATCTTTAGGGGGACATGGTGAGTAGTTCATGCTTTTGAGAAATGAGCTGATTCTTATTTGATGATGTTGTTTCTAAAGCAGCTAATTAAAAGCTTCAGACCTCTGGTCTAGAAAAGGTACGTTGCTGATTTACTGCATTCGGCAAACAATCTTCATCCAACAGTTGAAAAGATAAAACATTAGTCGCTCGTGGCAATTTTGTGTAAGAAGCAAGGAAGGGTTGTGGAAGAAGTGATAACAGGAATAGCTTTTAAGAGGCAAAGGAGCAAGCTGAGAAGCAGTTAACATTGATACTGGGTGTGGTATTAATTTATTAGGATGGTGGCACTGTCCCTCTAATTCTTGAAGCATCACCTTTCAAAATAAAACAAAAATAGCAAGTGGATGTAAGTGATACTTTGTCTATTGAACCAACTGAAAATAAAATCAATCCATTTTATGTAACACGGTTAGGCCATGAGAGGTGATGAGCTGTGACTGCAGATGGACAGATAACGTGGGTTCTGGCCAACTTCAGTGACATGCACCATTTAGGTCCGAAAGGCCTAAGTGTCTGCTGGTTGGGATGGAAGACCAATATTTCCAGCCAGGAAAAGGGGCACCTGGTACTAATGTACTGGTACTAATGGTACTGGTGCCATGAAGCAAACAAATGTCTTGTGGAAATATGCAGAGAAACTCTCCTCTCCAGCCCCTTCACAACCTCCAAAAGTGAGATAAAAAATATACAAGGCTCCTTAAATGAAGAGCGAGGTTGCTTCTGAGGATATGTGGGTGGAGGTTAGTGACAGTCCCGCATTTAGGGCACCAGAAATTAGAAAAACTGTAGTTATTCCACTCTGTGCAGGGAAATCTCTGGAAATTCAGTTTCTTATTGCAGGATCGGGATAACCACACTTTCCTACCTTACTGTAAAGTTAATTGTGTTAAAACCTTGAAGCTTCTTGGATGCATGTTGGTATGTACTGAGCTGGTCTAATATTCAGTAGATTCAGTAGATTGTTTTTTTCTGAGGCATTTTGCATCTAGTAAGTTCTTTTTATATATCAGATGCTTAGTGACTGCTGTAAGTGTACATATGATCTTGATTTGGGGGAGAGATATATGTCTCCTTTAAACAAAATGTGTGTGAGAAAACCCTGTGTGGTCAGAGGGCATCTGTCCTGGAAGAGAAAATTTACTGCTTCCCCTGGTGCTATCTGAAGCTTTTCAAATGTGACAGTGACAGGGGTTGAATGACGCAAAAATATCCTCTAAGAGGGAAATTCAAAGTAGTTTCTTTATTATAGAGTTTTGCAGCAGTACAGGTGATCCAGAGCTGTAAAATGTGCTGCATTTAACCCTTTCCTTGGCAGAGAGCTTTCTCCTCTAATAGTTCTGACTGATTGATCAGTCTTCCCCAAGGGCTGGAAAATTGAGAACAGGAGAAATTTCTCCTGCCTTGTCCAAATGTAATTTGAAGACCTGGTCCCCTCCTCCTTCCCCACCACAAGAAACCAGCCCCAAAAGAGCCAAGATCCTGTTAATTAAATTTTGTGAGATTTAATTTGTGACATTTGGCAACACTGACAGTAGCTTATTCTACATTTCTGCTTTATTAACTATGAAGTCTTAGGCGAGATTAGGTATGTCAGGTGCTGGCAACCACTTAATGCATTTTGAGAAGATGGCCCATTTCCCCAGAAGAAATCTAGTCATGTCCCTGTATTCCCTCCTCGACCTCTCCCTGGCGGGCACCTTTGGACCCTTGCCACCAGTTGCTGTTTAGCCAGCCCCTGTGCTGGGGCTCAGGGTGCTGGCCACCGGTTCTGCTGTGTGAGTCCGCACAAACTCTCCATGAACTGGCCTTTAACATAGCAGCTTTTGGCATTTGGTTTTCTTTTGTTTGCTTTTAATGCTAATGAGATAATTTAATTAGGGAAGTCAATGTTTTGGGCGGTGTTTTGCAAGCAGTAGTGTTACAGAGGAACATGGTCTTTTTCCCTGTTTTTAACAAGGTTGGGTTCCAGTCAGTGCTGGCTACCTGGGACCCCGTAGAGACATCCGGGAAAGTTATTATGCCTTTGTGTAAAGTTGTGTTGGATTTTCATTTAGAAAACTGCTGTGCAAAATACCAGTCATGTTGCTCCAGAAGGACCTTGGAAAACTCAAGAATCTGCAGCAAATGGCAGCTAGAACTGATTTTTGGGAATGGTGGGTGATGAGGATTGAGTTCTGCCCTGAGATTTCTGGGGGACGTTGCAACAAGCCAAGGGAGAGAACCAGATCAAGTGGGGGATCTTTCCGGTAAAATCCTGGAGGGGAATGGAGTTAGGAATTTTCTCCAGATACATATCCCAAACCAGTATATTGCAGGGGTCTTGGACTACATGACCTTTAAAAGCCTGTTCCAAACCAAACTATTCTATGATTTTATGATGGCATATTTCCTGTCAATTTATAATTGACATTAAGTGTGTCTGAGGGTGTGGATCAAGGCCTTTCAAAATAGTCCAAGACACTTGGATGATGGGGAGCTTCCTCAGAAGGAAACCCCTGCACCTGATGTAAACCCCATAACTTTGTGTGTGTCCAAATCTGGTGTGCAGCAGGGTTCAGGGTGGGACTGGTCTTCATCTCCCGTTCCAGCAGGGTGAGCAGCAGGACCACAGACACCTCTGGACCTCTGAATTTTTCTCACCCTATCAGTGCTCAGTGCATTGCAGGATGTGTTATCTGCTCCACTCAGGTTGTAAATGGATTAGCATTTGAAAGCAAATGACGAAATATAGGGAATGATCATATTGAAGATAAATTTCCAAGAAGCTTAGTAATAAAACATACAGATATTTTAGTAACCTGTTATTTAGGAAGATCATATTCTCCCAACTTGGAGAGAAAGAAACCAGATTGGTAAGGTATGGTTTCACTCTCGTTGTGGCTGGTTTTTTTTTTTTTTTTTTCAGTTGGATGGTCTAGTCTATCTTTCTACTTATATAAAGACATGATTCCCCTCTGCATCTTAAGTAGTCAGAAATAATAAGTGTACACCCTTTTCTGCAATATTTTGAGACAGAGAAGCAAGAGTCTCATTGGTGCTTCTTGCATAGTGAACTCTATCCTTAGAAGAAACTGTTGTGTTGCTGCTCTAATTTTTTTTTTTTTCATATGTCCCAAAGCATTGCCTCCTCCAGCATATATTTGGAAAATTAAATCCTATATAATCTCTTGAATCTACTGCTCCTTTATCACTTACAAGGTTAGGATTTGGGCTTTTTTTTCTTCTTTTTTTTTGAAGATCTGATTGCAGCAAAGCAGCTCAAGTCTTTCTGCCTTGTCTTGGATTTTACAAGAGCTTTACAACTGTTTACAAGACTAAATCAGGGGTTTACAAAAGTAGACCTTGCTTGATAATAAAGTTGTTTCCTTGCCCCTCAAATATTTCTGGGTCTTATCTTTCTACACAGCTGCTTGTAGTTCAGCTTTACAGAATCTCTTGATTGGATTCCTACTGCCTTCGTCTAACAAAGAACTCTTTCAATGAAGTCACCCAAATGGAAAAAAAGACGTTAAGTAAAAATTGTGAAAATGGATTAGTCAGATCCATGTAGGCTTGTAACAGTGATTCCATATGTGTCTAAGAAAGTCTTTGTAGGTTACAAATAATGTTGAGCTCGAATAAAACACTTTGTTTGTCACACTTCCGAAGTGAAGAGTAGCTCCCGAAGCTGCCAGGTCTATGGCACCCTATTTTATATGTAAGATTTTCTTAAAGATGCGTTTACATGTGTGTAGTATATGTGTGCATGTATGACATTACTATTGACTAAAATCCGGAATTTATGGTGACATTGATGTATTTCAGTGTGATTTTGGTGCCATATGCGTAAATTTGGTCTTCAGCCCTGTGCCTCAGGAAGAGGTTGTTGTTTCGGTATGCTCTGATAAAACTGCATCCATCCAGCAGCATTTCCCCTGCAGTGTGTATCTGAAGTCGTTCAGGCTTAGGTACTTAGACCTTCTTCTTTATCAGTTACAGTTCTTCATGCTAGATCTGATTACAGCAAATCTCTCTCTTCTTCCTCGTTTTTTTTTTGTGTGTGTATCTCATAAAATACTTAGGCTTTACATGCACTTAACTGCTTTTGAAGATCTCTAATAGGCTATTTTATCGATGCTTCCGTTCATCCAGTCTGAAAACACATAAGGCTATTTAGCTGCTTATTTTAATGTTTCAGACTCTTTCTTTCTTCTTTTCTTCCATTTCCCTAATGACCATGTATCTACTTCCGTTGCTCTGTCTCCCAACCTCTCTTGCCTATCGTATTTCTCTAATATTATTTAAAAGGTAAATTTAGAAACAAATGCTTACCCAGGAAAAATTTAAATTAAAAGGTTGACCTTTATTTTTGAAGTCACTTAATGAAGTTGACTAATAGTCTAAGAAATCTGATTCTCTAGCTTCAGACTGGCTGAAAGCCTGTTTTTCCTTATATTTATATCTGTGAGGACAGGCCTTTTAAGGAGACCTTGACTAGATAAGCGTGGAGAGCAGGGAAAAAGCTGCTCTGAGGCTCGAGCCGGACTGTCATTTAGAGGAACATGAATAAGAAACATTTTTTCTGCAGAACAGTGAGTGTTTTGGGCTTGGGGGAAAAAGGGCTGTGTTTAAATGTATGGAGCATAAAATGAAATGTTAATCACTTAAGTGTAATAAATCTGCAGGAATGATCTGTTTGAACCTGGTAAGAGACCTGTAGTTAGCACGCTATCTCAAACGCCGCTGGTCTTTTTCTTGCCTCTGTGTATGTGTGTGGAAGCTGTGGAAACAGGGAACAAAGCAGCTCGCATGAGAGAGGTGGTGAAAAACAAGTACCAGGAGGAAGGTGGTTCTAAACTAAGAAGGTAGGAGGATTTCCAAATGGCCACAGTGTTTTGGGTAAATTTGGAGGCTGGATGTAGTCATCCGTGTAGGTGCCCCACATTGTAGTTCCGGAGATGCTTGTGTTTTGCAGAAAAAAATTTATCAGATTTTATTGTTGCGCAAGCGGTTTATATGGACATTTCTAAAACTTCTGGTCATAGAAAAAGTTATTTTCTCTATCAGGGGCACCCTTACATATTCCTTTCCCTCCAGAGTGATAGATTGAAAGTAATTTTTTTTTGTGCTCTCTCTCACCTGCTGCATTGGGGGGCTGGGAGAGATGCTCGTCACATCCCTCAGAAAGGCATTCAGTGTTGCCTCGGTGCTCTCTTACTCTCCCCTGTTCTGCGCTCCCAAGCCCATCTTCCTGGGAAAGGAAATTCCAGAGGAAAGGGTCGGGTGTGTGTACGATCCTCACGCCTGGCTCCAGGGTACCGTGCATAACCCGTCCCTGAAACTGAGGGGCTTGGCTATTTTTTGGCATGATTTTTGCACCGCACACACAGCGATACAGCCTTTGGCGACTGAGATAGGTGTTTTGTCTGCTTTGCCATATCACTAAATCTCGTTTCAGATTTGCCATGGGATTTATATTTTCCTCTGGTTGCTCAATCTCTCTTCTTTAGCTTATAGCCTTTTCCACAGCTTTCCCGTAATACCAATGTGATCTTTTTGCTTTTAATTTATCAGTTCATCCAGTAACAACTATGGGTTTCTCTTCT